>MU396707.1:0-401402 GCA_022578855.1 Nemania serpens | reverse complement strand
TTTAAAGTAGTATAAGCTTTTATTACTAGTTATACCTTTTTTAATTATTATAACTTAATTAAAACTTTGTTTATATAAATTAATAGCTTTTTTAAACAAAGTTTTAAAGTAATAATATTTTATTTTAAAGATAAATATACTTAAAAACCTAGTGCTATTATATTTAATACTTAAGTATTTTTTATTATATTTTTAAGCTATCTGTTATTTTAGGCTAAGCTTTAGTATAGCTTTTCTAAGTTAGAAGTTGCTTACGTTATTTAAGCTATTAAGCGTTTACAAATAATAATAAAAGCATTTTATAGCTCTATTATTGTTTTAACTAATTATTCTGCTACTAAAAAGATTTTAAACCAAACTAACTTAAATATTAGATTTATAAATCGGGCTAATAAATAACTTGTTAATATATTAATTTACTTATTTTAGTATAAATTTTAAATATATTATTTCTTAAATTGTTTTAATTTTGTTTTTAATATTTTTAGCCGCTTTAATAATATTATAAACCTAAAAAATATAAATAAAAAAATATAATGCACTAATAAAAAACTTATTTTAAACAAAATTTAAGTTATAATATTTAACTTTAACGCTAAAGTAATAATAGCTATTATAAATAAAGCTATTTATAATAAAATTATAATAAACTATAACAAGGACTTAAAGTATTAAAAGATTTTAAAAATACTTTATAACAATAATAAAAACGTTATTAATTTTTTAAAGCTTAATTATCTTTTTATAATTATTAATTAATTACTTTATAATATAAACTATAAAAATAAATATAAACTTTATATTTTAAATATATAAGTAAGTAAGTTTTTTAGTATAGCTTATAATAATAAATACTACTTTGGTAAAAAGTATATAATATAGAAATTAAAGCTTTATTTTATTGCTAAAAAAACCTAAAAAGTCTTTTAATACTTAAAATACTATAATAGTTATAAAGTATATAATACTAGCTATAATAAGCTATATAAAAATTATACCCTAATTTAACTAAAGGATTTTAAACTTATAAAAATAATTAATATTAACTTTATTATTAGATTATTTAAGGTATTTTTTATAAGCATTTTATAATAACTAAATAGTTATTCCTATTATAATACTTTTATACCTATTTTATATACTACTAATAAGTAGACCTTGTTAATTCCTAGTTATAAAACTTATATAGCTAAAAATTAAGCATTAGTTATATTATAGCAACTCTTTCTATTAAACTAAGATATACTAAGTAATATTATTTTAAATTGCAATTATAAGTTTATATTAGCTTTTTAAAAAGAATTATAAAACTTGCTTAAAATATAATTACTTATAACTACAGCTTATTACTTTTAAAGCAATAGTTTATCTAAATATAAAAACTAGACTATAAAAATTATTATTTATTATTATATTTTTATATACTTTAAGCTTAATTAAGTTAATATACTATCTTTTTTATAATAAAACCTAAATTTAGCATATTTTAACTTAATTAAATCCTTTGCTTATAAATAGTTATTTAAATTTTAACTATTTAATTCTAACAATATTATTACCTAACTAATTAAATAGTATAAAAACTTTTGCTTTATATAAAAGCATTTATATAAGGACGTAAAACTAGCTATAGATTTTACTACAGCTAAAGCTAAACAATATTATAATAAAAAGTATAAGTTAATAAAATTTAATATTAAAAACAAGGTTTACTTATATCTTTATACTAATTATTACTTGTTAAACAAACTATTAAAGAAATACTTTTAATAAAAGGTTAGTCTATAAAAGGTTAAACGTTATATTAAATAATTAGCTTATAAATTAGACCTACTTAACACTTTTAATATATATTTTATAATATCTATTATATACCTGTTTTTTAGTATATAAAGAAAAGACCTATTCTACCGCTTTATACTACTATTTAGACCTATTAAAGATAATTAAAAAAACCTTAATAAAGCTAAAAATTTCTTTAAAATTAAGATTATTTTTAAGTATTAGCTTAACCGTTCTAAAACTAGGTTTAAATATTTAGTTAAATAGAAAAAGTATAGCTATAAGAACAATTAGTAGCAATTAGAGTAGCAATTATATAATTTAACTAAACTGGTAAAAAAGTATTAGTAAAGATAAAAAAGTAGGTAAAACTTGCTAATAAAAGCTAAAATGTTTAACAAATCTTTAATTAGTTAAAAATAAGGCAGATTATATAAAGTGCTTATAAATTAGCTTTTTTATAACTTTATTAATAACTTATTAAAGTTAACAACTTTTTATATATATTGTAGCATTTAATACGTACTAATAAAAGGTACTTTTATTAGTACTATTAATTTTTATTAGTAGATTAGATAAGGTGGAAACTTTAGGTTTTTACTTTAAAGGTAGGCCCTGCAGGCTACCTTTATTTAATCCATATTTTCTCCTACGGACTCAATTACTACTAAATACTAGTATTATAACTATATTTCTAGGTATACTATACTAGTTATTATATTTAAATTTAGCCTTTAATATAACAGCTATTTTGTTTTAAAATAAGTATAAATTAATTATTCTTTTAATAATCTTTTTTATTTTCTTTAACATAGTATAAAAAAATATATATTTAACCGCTTTAAACTTAAAAAGGCTTTTTCGATTAAATATTAGCTTTAGTTTTTTAAGCTAGTTTATTATATTTTTACTATTAAATAATAAGTATAAACTATTTTTAAGTTAAATAAAACTACTTTTTAAATATAAAATATATTATTTTTTAGGTTTATTAATACTTTAGTTAAAGTTTTGTTAGCAAAAAAATATTTTGTTTTATAGCTTAGTTTTTATTTTTTTATTTATGTTGTAATTACTACTAAAACTAAACTAAAACTTAAAGCTATACTAAAAAGAAAAGTTAGTTAATAAAAAACTTAAAGTATGTTTTTAAAAGCATATTGTTAATTATTTATTATATATTAAACTTTATTGCTTTTAAAACTTTATATTAAGTTTAATATGCTTTTTCTTTTATTTTTTAATATTTTAAATGCTATAGTTATTGCTACTATAGCTAAATTAAAAGCTATATATTTTAAACTAATAATTATTTTAATTTTACTACTAAAATCTTTAATAGTTATTTTAAAGCTATACTATTAAAAAGTTATTGCTTTAATATTTTTTAGTAAGTTATATAAAGTTAATATATTAAAAGTAATATTTTTTAAAAGTTTTTTATATTTTTAAAGTGCTTTAAATAGGTTATTAAAGTGCTAATTTTTTAATATACTTAGAAAAACTATTAATTATAATATATAAATATAAAAAAAACAAATAACTTAGTTAAAAAAACAATATAAACTTAGGTTAATATATTAAAGTAAGTACTATATTTTTAAATTTTTTAATAAATTAAGCAATAATAAAACAATAAATTATAAAAAATATATAAATAGTTTAAATAACTTATTTAAATATATTATAATAATAAAAGCAAATTATTAATTTTAATAACTTTTTTATAAGTAAGCTAATTTTTTATTTTTAGTATAATATAGTATTTTATAATCTTTTTTTAGCTAGACTATTTTTTAAACGTTTTTTTTTAAATAAGCTAATTAATTTTAGCACTTTAGTTTAAATAACATATTAATAGTTTTTTATTAATAAAGAATTAATATACCTATTAGCTAGTATTTAGCTATTTTATCTTATTATACTATTTATTATAAGTTTTATTTTTTTAAAATAGTTTAATTATTTTTTATTTTTTTTTAAGCTAGTTATTATAGCTAGCTTTATTAGCTAGCTTAAACTATTTTATAGTTTAAACTAATTTTTATTTTATATTTTTATTACTGCTATATTATTATAAGAACTATTAATACTTTAAAATTTATAACTTTTAAAGTATTATTTAATTTAACTTTAGTTTTGCTAGCGTTTTTATATTTTATTAGCTCTATATAACTATATTTAATAATAGTTTAGTAAAATAAAAACTTACTTTTTTTACTTGTTTTTTTTTGCTATTTTATTAAGCTATTTGTTAATTTAAGTTTTTTTTATATTTAGTTTTTATTTTAGTTTTTATAGTTAGTCTTAATTAATTTTACTTAGCTTATTAATTATTATTTAATTATTATAAATTTATAAAGCTTAAGCTTTTTATATAGTAAAGCTAATATAATTTATATTTTATTAAAAATATTATTAAAATAAAATATATTATATATATAATTACATTTTAAAAACCTTATTAAGCACTTTATAAAGATTTAATAAAATTGTTAAAATAGATTACTTTTAAAAGTATTTGTAAGAAAAGTAATCTATTTATAAGTAGTAGCTAAAAGCTACTATAACTAAAAAGAAGCTAATAATACAGAGGCAAAAGGAATAGCTAAATATATAGAAAAAGCAACAAAAAATCAAGGCATACCCCCTAGGGTGGCTCAAATCGGGCTACTAGACAAGCCACTAAGTGGCTTGCTCATCACCCTACTTCACTAACCGCAGCGGGAGTCTTTTCACATCTTTCGCGAATTTGCATTCGGCATGGGATGAAGCACAGCTCTTCATCCAGAATTGTATACTATCCAGCGCCTCTTGGGACAAGGTTCGTGGGGAGGTAAGAGTACGCACAAGCCCTCGTTGAACTAGATAAGTATGACTGGTAAGCATCAAATACTACACTATGAACTTTTTGGGTGGGCGTCTGGCATAGGTACCATCTTGGATCCTTAGGGTACCCCCGTAGTGCGTTTGGCGGGTTAGTGACTCCATTTCAACACCAGAGATACTGGCCGTTACGGAATGAGGGTCGTGTCGAGTTTTGGCTACATTCAGCGCCAGAATTTCCTTCTTGCCATCATAGGGTTGTTTCAGCCGTGGGACCGAGGAATAAAAGAGTGTGCACATAGGGCACTCTGATGCGGATATGTTGGCCGCTACTCCCATTCGATGTTTAGTATAAAATAGCCTGACTGATGCCTCCTTGGGAGGCTCAGGGGAGAGGTGCAGCGCCGCGTCTTTGAATATTTCGAGACAGTCATGGCATACCGATTGTTCTTGAGCTTCCGCCATTTGGGTAGTGAATGATGGTCTGGTGAAAAAAATGCGAATTCAACATAAGTAGGCACGCGCATGTCGTCGCCACAATAAGTCAGCAAACTTCGTCGTGCGGGGTCACAGGTGGTATAATGGACTCCATTTTCGGATCCCAAAACCTCCAGTCTCAGAGGCTTCCATACCATCTCTTCCACGTTTGTATGCAAAACAACCGTATATCCGTGATACCTATGAAGCATCGACAAGCCGATTCACTAGGCGGTTAGCTGTGTTGGACGTTTAGCCCTGACCCGGCTCCCAAACCCTAGTCAACTTTGACGCAATTTCTGCTTGTCGTCGTGTCGCAACTGATCCTGTACTATAAATGGACCTCGCCCAGCGCGAATGAGTGACACATACTCCCATGCGGGCGGCGAGAGATAATTTTCGAGTATATCCGTATTGCTTTAAGACGGTATCAAACTTAAGAATGGAATTCCATTAGTAGACGGAAAATCCAGCCCTCGGAAGCACGTCTCACGAACGAATACGTGTGTCCTCCATCCCTTCCTCGTCACCGTCGGTCTCATTACCGCCCTCGATATCGACCCCGTCCACTCCAGGAACTCACTCTAGCTCGACGTCAACGGCTACCCCATACCGAACATGGGGGACAAGTATTCTGCCGGTGCGATGGCGACGTGCCTTCTCTCTTACGGAAGTTGGCCAGATATTCTAGGAAGACGACGAGCTACCACGAGTAGAAAGCATCGCTGATAGGGAGTGTCGTCGGTTGGGGCAAGACGTGGGTGAACACAGGACCTCGAGGGTCTCCAAGGATAGCAAGGGGTGTTGAGGATCTTGTCAGCTTGGGTGTACTGGCAGTATCTGCGCGATGCCGGCAGACGCGATAGCCGGTCGGAGTTGAGGAATAACTCGTTTATTGAGAGCCTATGCTAACTCCCGGTTGATATATATCTTTAATCTAACTGCTGTCTCCGATGCCTCAAGCTTAAACAGGGAGCAGGGTAGATAGGCTTGCATCATTATAGCCGCGAACTGTCCTTGAGACGTACATGTATGTTGTAAAAAGGAGAGCGTGCATATACCAATTAAGGTATTGAACCATCTACCATGTATATGATAGCCTGTATCAGAAGTGTTCTCAAGCAATCTAGAAAGACTAACGCATCTTGTCTCTACCTACACAATCTTCTCTCGAAACTTGTTATAGAAGAAAGATGGGTTTCATGACTTAGGTAGTTGATTTGGTGGTTTGATTTGGCACCGACCGTCCACCTCACTGGATCAATGAACTGAGTGAGCACCGCCCCCCCAAAACGCATGGGCCAAAGCAAGGAAACGGCTACAATATTAAGGAGACCCCTGACCCAGTTCGGGAACCGGGGGAACATTCGCCATACGGGCCGCACTAGTACCATCACCACAGCGTCTTTGAAGGTGACGACTGAGATGATGAAGAAGAGAGAGGGCTAGTAAAGCGAGGACTGCCTTGGTGATGTAGTCAAGGACAGAGACCAGCACGTTACTCCATGGCATCTCGGTCTGATGACTTTTTGATGATGGTAGCCGGACTGAGAGATAGGGGTGAACAAATATCTTATCACGCTGTAGCGAGGGGATATTCATATATACTCTTAAGAGAGTCTTTGGCCGAGGCTTCCATGTCGACGAAGGGGTTCAATATGCCTCGAATGTTGTTGTGGGATGTGATAGGCGTTGATGACCGATTTTAGCCCCGTACCGCTAGGCTAGCTGTCGTAGCAGCCGTGATGGTGATATTGGTATGGTGGTGGTGTACGCGGAGGGAGGACAAGCCAACGCCAAGCGCAAGACGTGATCATCTGGTTGAAAAGTGAGATTGCGTGATAACTTGGCTGCAAGGGTCAGCTTTTCAAACGTGCTAGAGCAGAGTTTTCTTCTTGTTGTAGGTACCGCTTTTTAGGTTGGTAGCAGATGCTAGATGAAGTATGTTGC
Source organism: Nemania serpens (assembly GCA_022578855.1). Classification (NCBI taxonomy): domain Eukaryota; kingdom Fungi; phylum Ascomycota; class Sordariomycetes; order Xylariales; family Xylariaceae; genus Nemania; species Nemania serpens. The sequence goes on along the minus strand of MU396707.1, from coordinate 394,367 downwards.
GTACCTAAGGTATGGGTACATGAAGATTGATGGGATCAATATAAACATCCTCTCTGCGCTGAAGCCTGAACCTAAGCATGGTGTACTTAGGTATTCTATGTAGTGTACTAAAACGGAAAATGGCACATACACTCCCGCACATTGGAGAACTACACCTAGACACTTAGCAGAGATTTTGATAGATCATAGTCGAATTGATTACTTGAAGGTATTCGGAAGGGGGAAGAAATGTATTCGCGAGAAGTGGTAAAAACCACAAGAGAAGCTAATAAATCAACACAAGGCCCCTTAATTCTGGCTAATCCCTGTGCGGCTAGCAAGCCACATAGTGGCTTGTCTGATCACTACTCCAGTACCTAATTCGTATGCTGGGCCTATGTGTAGTAATTCGCTGCACTATATAGTATTGCAGTATAGGTATTTCTACACAGAGGTACTTTACCTTCCATGTCTGGACTAGATAGACTGCCATCCAACCGAGGTATATAGATTAGCGATTCGCTGTCGGGTGAGGGAACACAGTGGTTTTACTTCCTTACCCCAGGTCCTTCAGCTGCACCACAATAGCTGAGATAAGGACAGGGACGACTTTTTTTTAGGCGTTCTTTTAACGTTAAAGTTAGGTAGTACACTTTCTTTCTGCATCAGTGCCATCTGCCGGCCTTTGGAAACGTTCACTTTTAATTTTTACTTTAGAGTCTGTAGGAGACTTTCTCGCGATAGAGACAGGGTGCTATGGCGTGCTCGCCAAGACACAGATTTTTACTGCACATGCTACCTTAGTGTACGTAAGGAAAATTCTATGGCGCCATGGGCTGTCGAGATGAGATCTACAGTCAGTACGACATGGGTAACGCGCATGTATAAAGTATGGATGAAGAAGCTCCTTTCGCCACCCCCGGCCTCTCCATCTCTTCTCCCTCGCGGCCACGGATGTCATACGGGACCATAAGCGACAGCAGGATGGGCGGCAGCAACAACGGAAAGGACTACTCCGAGCGAGGAGTCTCGCACGAGGCTGTGTCGCCAGAGAATACCGACACCGAGTCCGCGGTCAACGTGCAGAAATATGACTATGACGAGTCGCGAAAGATCGGCATCACGGGAGCTACGTTCCTCATTCTGAATAAGATGATCGGAACTGGAAGTGAGCTCATTCATCCTCGGCGCCATCGCGCTGTCGACTATCGATGTAGATGGGCTCGCGCATGCTGACCCAGTCCCTAGTTTTCTCAACGCCGTCGAGCATCTTCGCCGCCACGGGCTCCGTCGGCGTGACCCTGTTCCTCTGGGTCATTGGCGGCGTCCTTACCTTTTGCGGCCTCAGCGTATGGCTCGAGTTCGGTCTAGCCATTCCTCGATCCGGCGGTGAGAAGAACTACCTCGAACGCATCTACCGGCACCCTCGCTACCTTGCCACGTGCGTGTTGGCATCGCAGATGATCCTGCTGGGTTTCTCATCAGGCAACGCGTTGGCCTTCGGCCGGTACGTCCTCGCCGCGTCTGGCACCGGTATAGGTGACGGCTGGGCGGCTCGCGGCATCGGCGTCGCTGCCACGACATTTGCCGTCGGCCTGCATGCCATCTTCCCGAAATGGGGCATTCGCCTTGTCAACATCCTGGGTGTCTTCAAAGTGGTCATCCTGCTATTCATAGTATTCTCGGGCTTCGCTGCCCTAGCTGGTCATCTCCGGATACCTCAACCAAATAACTTCCACAACGCGTTCGAGCTCGAGGTGACCGAAGACTACGGCGGCACGGGCGTCTACGGTTATGCGAATGCGCTGCTCAACATCATATACAGCTATAAGGGATGGGAGAACGCCAACTACGTGATCGGTGAGCTTAAACACCCCCGCAAGACGCTGGCTATCGCCGCTCCCATCGCCATCGGCGGCGTCACGATTCTCTATGTGCTCGCCAACGTCGCCTACTTCGCTGCCATTCCCAAAAAGGACTTGGCCACGTCGGAAGTGCTAGTCGCAGCCTTGTTCTTTAAGAACGTCTTCGGCGACAGCGCGGGTGCTAAGAGTCTGCCCGTGTTCGTGGCGCTGAGCAATCTGGGCAATGTCCTTGCCGTGAGCTTTGCCCACGCCCGCTTGAACCAGGAATTTGGAAAGGAAGCCCTGCTGCCGTTCAGCCGCTTCTGGGCTTCGATCAAGCCGTTCGGCGCGCCCGCCCCTGCAGTAAGTGATTTTGACTATAGACTCACAACTCGATGTCATGCTGATAAAAAAAAAACAGCTCTTTCTTCACTGGATCGTGACCGTCATCGTGCTCCTTGCTCCTCCCGCCGGGCCTGCGTACAACTTCATCGTCAACTTGTACACGTATCCGGGCTCCTGGATCAACGGCTTCGTCTGCGCCGGGTTGATTTATCTGCAATGGAAAAAGTCCGAGAACTGGACGTCGCCGTGGCACACGTACCTGCCTATCACCGTGGTCTATCTCCTGGCCAACATCTTCCTGGCGGTCACTCCGTTCATCCCTCCGAATGGCAGCTGGAACGCCGACGGCTACCCGTACTACGTCTTCCCCGTCGTCGGAGTTGGCGTCCTGCTCCTCGGTGTCGTCTACTGGGTCTGCTGGACAAAGATCTGGCCGGCCATCGGCGGTTACAAGATCGTCGCGACGCGCATCATCGATGACCACGGAGTGGAGGCCATCCGGTACCGCAAAGTCAAAAACCAGTGATCCCGATCCTGCCGTGCCCGTGTTTGTTTATACCAGATAGACCGTACTTGAAACTCGAAGCGACTTGCTTTTGCATTTAATTAGGCCCAGATAGACTTCTATGTATAGGGGATAAGGTGGCACAGTTGGTTCTCAGCTGAAACTACTACTGTCACAAGATACATATATATTTCCTGCAAACCCAACTGCAGACTTCTAATTATCCCACTCATATCGCATTGGTCTGCCACTATCTTTAATTCCCGGGATGATGGAGCCACTACTACTTGGCTTGTGAGCTAATCAACTAGGTTACTCGTCCTGGCACAGGGGCGGGTATGAGGTAGGTAACATACTGTATGAGAAAGGTCGGGTATCAATGGGCACCCAACTAGATGGGTCGGCGCTTCACTGTCGGTCATCATAGTGTCAAATTGCAACTGCTGACCTATAAATTAGAGTCTCTTATGCGGCACGGGTGTACAACCCTGTTTTTTGTTCCCTCTGGTATGGGTTGGCATCAATATCCCAGATTTTGCATCGCTGTTTCGAACCTTTCCCCAAGGCCTACGGTTAGGTTTCTACTCATGTTTCCAGGACCTGCATTAGTCCTTGGTCCATACACGGTATCGGGACAGACTTTATTTTCACTGAAAAAATTGGTAGACGACTTCCGAACGCGTCAAATGGGACCCCTATGCCAAAGCGGAGGGCGGGCTGCGAGCCGGATAATATGTATATTCTGCCCCAAATCTCCAGCTATGATAGGTTTGCTTATACGCAATTTTGGTGACGAAAGACCAGAGAGCCGAGGACTGGCAGCTCCTAGGCCATGCTAAGCCGAGACATTGGGAATGTAGCTGTGCCCTGTAAGCCAGTAGCGGGAAGTCCTGTCTTCAGTACTTGGAGGACGTTAAAAGCAGTATCTCGATCAACGGAGCGTTCAATACTGGCGACATAGCCGCATTGGCAAACGGCCTCCGCCGATGTATCGTACCGCCTTGTCGCCCCTTAGAGGTGGTGGTGTGGCTCAAGATGAGGTTCACTCTACGAAATTACTGGGAGATAAATAAAGACCAGAGGTAGTTAGGACCGTACCTAAAGGCCAATGAATACGGAGATCTTGGTTGGCCTAGTATTATATAGCCATTGTGCTGCCTCGATTATGCTTCGACTAATATCAGTGCCAGATCGCCCTCTATATGGCCACAGATCAAGCACAACCGCTCGACGATGTACCTTTGCCCAACCCAGATCATTTATTTATTTGCCTTTTCCTTTTCTCCCCTTCCCTTGGCTTTTCTTTTTCTTTTCTTTCTGACTTTGATGAGATGATGACACCCTAGGGTTGCATTGTCTCCCCCCTCTATTCTTCGAGCCAGGGAAGGATAACAGCGTAGAGCTATCTCCATCTACGAGGGTATGTGTCAATAGGGAAACCCTTCGAGCGCATAGACATTGGCAATCCCTGATTCCAATATTCATGCTCGCCCGACCCGCCACGCTGGCTCGGCACTTTAAGGTAATGAATGTGATCATTGTTTATTATATGGGCAGTCAGTACCTACTGTCACTGTATGTGGCCTGAGTGATGCGTGCCACAATTGTGTTCTCCCATCCACTTGAAAGTACCTACGGTTTCTGGAGACTTACATGAGGCAAGTTCGACCACAAGCGCGGTCATTACTAGCACGCAGTACCTCCATCACTACATATATCTAAGTAACCTCCTTGTATCTCTAGGTATAACTTCTTATTGGAAAGCTTCATTTCTTGGAAGTGTACATCTCTACTACATAGTATACATACATATGTACGTGATTAGGTACTTACTTTAAGTACCTACATGCACGCACCAATGCACCTTTTCATGCAGGCCTGTATTTGTGTAACCATAGTAGGCAAATGTGGTACTCGCTAGTATCCCGGCGATATGGTCTCCCCCACCGGTTTGCGCACTTTCAAGTCGTGCAGCCGACCCGTATGAGACAGCCTAAGACAGATCATCTCACTGCTTGTCCTACACTACCGAAGTGAATAGATACCTTCCTTTTGATTCTGTCCAACATTCAATGCTGAAGACTTTTAGTCTTAGGTACCTGAAGGTATAGTACACACACCACATTATATACACAGCATACATGTACACAGCATACACCGCATACGCCTCATACAACGAGCACCTAGTTTACCTCATTACCTGACTTACCTGCTCTTCCTGAGGTAGCACCCGAAACCCTGTTCGGACCTTGCCCACTTCCATTACTTACTACAACAACCACCTATTACATACCACACTGCATTACCCTCCTACCTCCGCACTTTTGCTTCTTGAGCCTCCTCTCCACCGCCCCTCTTCTCTCACCTTGTACTTATTTATTCGCATGTGCTATGTTCCGGCTGGCCTTTGAACCTCTCTCTCCCTGTCCGCGATGAACCTGGCGTCAACCAATTGGTCTACCTGTCTGTCCTGTAGTACTTTATTGCACACCGCCTAGCCGCCTATACTTACACCATATGATTCATTGCTGATGCTACTTGTCATTGGCTTGCAATATTGGCCAGTTTCCTCGCCCTAGTGAGGCGTGCGTGTAGCAGACAAACGCACGTGCTTGATAGACTTCTCACTCCCTTTGGTATGCCCTTTAGTTGGCTCATTGATCTTTGTTGCACTCTTCCTCATTGAGTCCTGGCTGAGATAAACCTTCAGAACGAGAGCTTATCTGGAGATATATCTCTATCAGTGGCGTTCCCGGCTTGGCACTGTTCTGCATGGCGCACTATGGCTGACATGCCTTCTTCGACACAGCGAACACATCGGCGGCTCCCTGATGCTCGGCTGAATGCTGCCCTTCTCGAATTTGCCCCGAGATACATGAAGGATCAATTGGAGCACCTGGCGCACGAGTGTGACCAGCGTCTCGAGCGTGAGTTGCTTCCGCGGCTTCATGCCGTTCTGCGAGCAATTGATCGTGAGCGAAACATCTTTGAGGAGCAGAAGCGAGACGCTGCTCGTGACCTGCGGGATCACCTCGATCTGCTTCGCCTCGATGCTGCCGCAGTCGATGATGCCATCCGCCAGCTCTCCGCTGTCACACCCCAATATCTTGCTCTCCTCCCGAGCGCCTCGTCCTTGACATTACCTGTCTCTGCCTCAGCTTCTCTATCTGCGCGAGGCACGGCTGCCTCTTCGGATAGCGCTCTCGATACTACTTTCAACACGCCCGAAGCAGACGCAGGCAGCCAAGATGCTTCCTCGCTTACATGGACTCCGGGGACTTTAAGTCACAGCGCCCAGCACTCTACCACTCCCGAGAAGCCACCTAGTCTTGAAAGCCAAGTACAAGCTCAGGTCATGGCGGAGAGCTCTGTGGTTCCTTGGACCCCGAAACGTCGCAACGCTGATCATCAGAAAGAAGGCGAGACATCGGCGAAGCGTCAAAGGACGGCGAACGAAAATGTATGCGCCATCATCAAAGTACTACAGAGTTTGTGCGGCTGACGAGTTCTCAAGAATACTTCAGGGGCGACGCCGCCCGAGATCAAGCGCCGAGTCGCATTCCCCAATTTGATGACAGGCGGTACGGTTGCGACCCTCCTATTGCCCCGTATCGGCATTTCAGACCCCCTCACCGAATAAGCTTTTTCTGCTTTTAACCAAGTTAGCTGATCCAGTATTTCATTCAGAATGCATTTTTCGCCATGCACGAATAAAAGGCTTCTTTGTCGTTCGATGCGATCATTGTGAATCAGGCTTCTTCACTGAGCCGCCTCTTCAGTATAACAGGGCGCTCAGACATTTCCAAAAGCATGGCGAGACCATTTTGGACGGGGAAGAGTTAACAAATGAGCTCATCTTCAAAAGATTTGCTTTTCAAGGTAGGAGAACCCCTCAGCCATATCGTCGCCTTGTCTGCTAACAGTTGGTAGTGGATGGAGAGGAGATGGCCAGCAAATATTGGATTCAAGAACACCTCGGTGCGATGCCTCACACATGTTAGTTGTACACCAATACGTTTTATGTCTTTGCAATGAGACGGTCCTGCTAAATCTTATTAGTTGTCCCTTTGGGAACTTCCATGGACGCTTCCCAGGCCCATGAGTCCGAAGATGCTGAGCATAGACACCAAGAAATCGAAGATGACATTTCCTCCCCGTCCCGGAAGTTGCGGGAGCCTCTACGTAGCCGTCAATTAGATGGTGGAGAAGGACACGAGAAGCCTCGACGCACACGGAGAAACGTGCCACGGCCAGATTATGCGGAGATGGTAGCCTATAAAGGTCTTTGGAGCGCTCCCGAGACCGAAACTGAGGTAGGTTCATGCCATCGGACGGGGGCGAAAGAGAACTAATGCAGGTATCAGAGAACGGCTAAGACGGTTGGCACCGCTCGGTCCACCGCGTCTAGCAAGCGCCGGCTGACGAAGCCTGGTATCACCTCATCGGGTGGAGGGGCGGATTCCAAAAAGTAGGATAATCACACCTTCATTCAGTCCAGCTCTTGCTCACAATGTATAGGCCCTTCGGATATTTGTCCGAACCATGGCCAAGACGGTCAGCCCCTCGGTGAATCGTAAGAAAGGAGGTGCCCTAAAGGTCAATGGCGAATGCTAGAGAACCAACAAGAGCCTTTTTCTCAAATGAATTTTATGAGGGTGGATACTTAACCTATGATTAATGCAGCGCTCATCTGGCGCATATACTACTGGTCTGGGTTAAAAAGTTATTGTGGCTATTGTGTAGTTGATAGCCGATACCAATTGACGTTGATTAATTCCAGACCCCCTACCAAGAATGAACGGAAGCGAGCGCAGACTTATCTATGTGTGGTGTGCCAACATGTCTATCGGCTTGGACATTTCATGCCCCGAAATGGCCGTTGGCTGCGATTGGGGGTGCCTACTGCTGTGATTTCTATGTAGGTGGACATAAATTGCGAGCAAGCAATGTTTTCATACGAAAACTCACCTACCTTACCGCCTAATATCTCAACACTTTGATGCTAAAATAAATTTAGAAAAGATTGGGTTACAAGGTGAACTAAGAACTACTTGGTATGGTTAATTTAGCACTCTACAAACAAGGGAGTAATGGCTATTTTTGGTCACGTTATATAGGACGCAAAAAATATAAAGTTTTCGAAGTAGTTAGAATAATTCGGTTATAATAATTGTTCCGTCCAAAGATAATGATTATATATTTAGAATCGCGAAAGTATTAAAGTATAAGCATACTGATCGGTTTTATATAATTGTTCTCGTTGTATTGTTGCTTCAGTTTATAAATGCTGCGATTGTTTATTTTTTGCTCGTAGTTTTGGTTCCCCCACTGCACCTTGACTTTGACGTCATCACGTATAGAACAAGAGAGTAAAATGAGATGTGCCGGCATGTTGTTCACCACACTCGCAACCCGTCCATTGATCTAGGTAGACAACCCTTGCTCTATTCCGCTCTAGCCTCTGCAATAATGATCATCATCGACCGACCTGCATCTGGTGCGCATGGCATTCTCAATATTATAATTTCGCTCGCCTTTGCTGAAGATCTTCGAATGCCCGCGACGTGAAAGTTACGTACTCGTCCCCCTTTCCGTTATCCGAGATCCAGAATAGAAGGTCCCCATTCATCTGCGCTGGATCGATCCCGGCTTTCTTGAGGGGCACTTTATCCTGTTTATTGTTGTGCGTCGCGGAGCGCGTTACCAGTTGACGCAGGAAGATAGGCACGGCATATCTCGGCAGATGAGCCCGGGCGTGTCTAGATGAGCGTCAATATGCGGATGCGATGATAGAAGGGTGTCGTGACGACGGGACACTATTCAAGAAATAAGTAGACAAGAGAAAATTACACATACCTCAGCAATCCCTTATAGTCGAAGTCGGAAGCCTCCGGTTGGATGTAGATGGCGGCCATGCCCGCCTTGCCGTCGTGGCCGGGCAGCGAGACGCCGTACACGGTGGCCTCGCTGACGCCGGGGTACCGACCCAGGACCTCGGAGACCTCGGCGGTGCTCACGTTCTCGCCCTTCCAGCGGAACGTGTCGCCGAGCCTGTCGAGGAAGAACCAGCGGCCGTCGGCGTCGCGGCGGAGCGCGTCGCCGGTGCGGTAGTAGCAGTCGCCCTTGCGGAAGACGTCGCGCACGAACTTCTTGGCCGTGGCCTCCTCGTTCTTGTAGTAGCCCGGGAAGGCGGGGGTGATGGTGGGGGGCTGGCGGACGAGGATCTCGCCGCCGACGTCGTAGGGCACGCGCGTGGCGAAGCCCGTCGCGGCGTCGCGCACGATGTCCCCCGTGTCCGCGTCGACGGCGACGGGGACGAGGACGGCGCGGAAGCGCCAGCGGCTGAGGAGCCCGTGGTGGCCGACGCTGTGGGCGCGGAAGTCGCCGCGCGCGGGGTTGTCGAGGGGCATGATGCCCTCGGTCGAGTTGAAGAACTCGTGGATGGTCTCGATGCCGAAGCGCTCGCGGAAGGCGACCCAGACGTCGGGGCGCAGGCCGTTGCCGTAGATGGCGCGCACGTCGTGCTGCCGGTCGAGGGGCGAGGGGGCCGCCGCGAGGAGGTACCGCAGGGTCTCGCCGACGTAGACGAACCACGTGGCCCGCGAGGCGCGGGCGTCGTCCCAGAAGCGCGACGCGCTGAACTTGGGCGCGAGGCAGAGCGTCCGCCCCGTCACGAGCTGCGTCATGGCGCTGATGCCGCCGGTCCCGTGGTACAGCGGCATGCAGTCGTAGTAGCGCTCGGGGCGGCCGAGGCGCGCGTTGTCGCCCGTCGGCGTCACGTAGGCGAAGCCGCAGTCCCGGCTCACGCCGTACATGAAGCCCGCGACGGCCGGCACGACGCACGCCTTGGGCAGGCCCGTCGTGCCGCTCGTGTAGAAGAGGCCGAAGGGCGAGTCGGGCGTGAGGCCCTCGCGCAGCGCGTCGGGGGGCCGCGTGGCGGGCGAGGCCTCGACCTGCGCGCGCACGTCGGCCAGCTTGACGATGCGGACGCCCTCGGCGGCCAGGTCCTCCCGCACGGCGTCCAGGCGCTCGAGGAGCTCGCCCGGCCCGTCGGCGAGCACGAGGCTCGCGCCGGCGATGCCCATGCAGTGCAGCAGGGCCTGCCTGGTCAGGTTGTGGTTGATGAGGGCCGGCGCGGCGCCGATGGCCCAGAGCCCCATCCACGCGAGCACGAAGTCGGGCCCGTTGCCCATGAAGAAGGCGACCAGGTCACCCGGGGCCACGCCCTGCGACAGGAAGAAGTGCGCGAACTGGTTGGCGCGCGCGTACGCGGCGTTCCAGGTGTAGGAGCCCGGCCGCCACCATATGCACTCCTCGCTGGGCTGGGCCTGCGCGTATCTCTCGAAGAAGTAGTAGGGGGAGATGCGGCGTTCCCGGACTGTCGATTGTCAGCGCGCATGTCGTGGGTAAGTATACAAATATATATATATATATATATATATATGTGTGTGTGTGTGTAAGTGAGGGAGTATGGAATGGGGGAGAAGGGCGCGGTTCACGCATACGTACGGGCTTTCTGGAACATCTTGGCCGCTTTACTTCTCGCTCGTATCGTTTTCACGTCCTGTCTTATGTGATACTTGCCGTCGAGGTATGTGAGGCCTGCGGCAGCAGCCGCGACCCCAGCCGCTGTTTGTCATGACCATGTTAGCATGTGTCTATATTTTCAGGTTGTGGTGGTAGATATGTAGCTCGGGGATTTCAGAGATTTTTCTTTTCTTTTCTCAACCCGCATCAAATCATGTCACTGTGCCAGAACGTACCGATTGTCGCCATAGCCTTTTTCTCGTCGCGCTGCCTCCTCCAACGATAGCTCGCGTAAGGATTCGGGGATTCGGGCTAGGTAAAGCTAGTGTGATATGATATAGGTAGCGTCTCTCTCTTCACGAAGCGCTTACTTCGCGACGGGACGATTCGTGATCCTTCTTTTAAGAGTAGAGAATAGTAATAGAAAGGGCGCTGAAAGACATTAAATTTCGCAATCGTAGGGTAAATAGCCGCAAGTCTCGCCAATTGGCAATGTCTACATGGCTTGGATACATACCTAGTAAATAAGACAAGTCAGGGGATAAATAGCCGAGCTATACAACTCCGGCCCGTCATTCTCATTGGCTCATCCGCGGCTCATCTCGTCGGGTCAAGGCATTAAGCCACGGCAGTTTCTGGGGGAGGGAAAGCCAAGCTTGGAGAAATGCCTAGGTTAGTAGGTAGTAGCGTAGCTGAGGCACCTAAGGTTATCTAGTGTAAGCTGGGCTGAATAAAACCTCATACAGCACTTGTACTGTGTAGTACATATCTACCACGATGAAGCGAATGAGAAATCGATATAAGCGCAGTGGTACACGAGAAAGCCACCTACACGCATGGAACGGGATATTCGGTTGCTAAGATACTTATCCGATATTGGTTGGCGGATACGGCATAAATTTGCGGCCTGCTGGGGTCAGCTCATGGTTCCGTCCTGTTCACTAGCATTAGGTACACTACTATTCACGTAGTAAATCCGAACCGAGCCACCGATGGAAGCTTGTTATCTCGCTCCTTCGATAGCTACGCTCGACAATTCATCATATTTATCTCTGCAGACTGATATATGTGTGTGTGTTTGTATCGTCGGTGTCGTGCGTCTCGTGCCGTATCAAGTGGGTGATATTCCTCGCAGCTTGAACCGCTTCGTTTATTACTCATCCGCGATCTCAGCGCCTTCAGGTGGGGTGAAATGCGACTCTTGAGCTTTTACAGCCTGTGTCACGTATCTACATAAGTTAGCATCGTTGAAGGAGGAGTGCTCTCGAGCCAAATATCCTCGTGTCCAATCGGCAATGTAGGTGTAGCGTGGCAGCCAGCATCTCTATAACCTAGTTGAAGGGCACACGTACTTTGTATGGCTACCCCTTGCCGCTAGTTCGCCTTTGCTGTTGCGAAAGGTCACAGATGTGTATGCCAATGTCTTCCCAACTGCTGCAATGTTAGTCTCTCTTGCATCACTCTACTGCATAGGATGAGGATTTACTCTTGTCGCAGATGGCGGTAGCCCTAATCTTGTCACCAACTTTGCCGCCGCCGCTCAGATACGTAACTGGGCCTCTTATCAGCACTCTCTGTAATTGGTAATTTTTGAAACGGCGAATAGAGTCTTCTTTAGCCCTCATAAAATATGGCCGATCGTATGATAGGGGGTGGGTTACCATTGAGATCCGTCGATACGCCCGTAGCGTAGAGTCCTGTCGATGCTACGGCGAGCGAGCCTCCCAGGTCGACCATACTTGCGATAGTGCCACCGTGCAATATCTTGAGTCGGTTCTGCAACTTCGTAAGCTGTCAAATACCTTCTATTCTGCAGGAATAGGCGTTGTACTGTGTGCTCCTGCGCGATATCCAGCTCAAATTCAACCTTGCCATGCACAGCGTTCGTGACTCTGATCTGTTATGGTCCGTTCATTTTAAAACTCATCATCGTCTTCACCATCCCCACACGAGCAGGGACTCACGTTAGTCCCTAATAACCTAAGTCATCAGGTGAGCAATATGTTACATATGGCTATGAGAAAAAAGCAATAGCAACACAGATGTGGCTCGCTAACCTTGGTTCTAGCCCAGACTCCGCCATGAATGACTTCAAGACCTGTAACTTGTCAGACAGGAGCATGCACGCCACGCAGGAAGAAGAATATAGATCACACATACGGACCGAACGAATCTGAGTGGGGGCAGCTTCGGGGCCATAATGAATCAAAGCTCGTGAATCTCGTAACCGATTATTTCGTAGCTACTTGTAGGTTTGAAGCTATCTCTAGCACTGTAGGTGCTGTACCTTGCTGGCATTTAGGTGTGCTGGTTTGGTGTATCCGATACCTCTAAATAGCACACCCATGCATCTACACTAAAGTTGAGATGAGGGTCCGTGCGCTCTCACTCGATCGGTGTGTACGTGGGTACCTGTAAGTACCTAACTTGCTAGCAGAAAAAAAGCGGTCTTCAAGTTGGAGCTCTGTTTTCTTCTTCTTATCAACCGCCCGAGAGGTCTCTCTCTCTTGGTCCGCACCCCTCAACACGGCGGCACCGCGTGTGCTCTCTCGACACCCCCTCTCGACTTTGCTCGCGCTACGATTGTATACAGCGCATGCGACATCTAGTAGGAGATGGCACCACTGTCATCAACAACATCGCCTGCTGAAGAATACACGAGGTTGCACATCACGCCCTTCGACCTGTCCCTCCAAAACGTGGTGATCCCCGCCTCCGTCTTACCGCGCGCACGCAACATCTCTTTTCACACCATCGAGACTTTTCCCGAGAATCGATTTGGATTCGTCGATTTGCCCACCATGGACGCCGACAAGCTGAAGAATAAGCTCAATGGTGCTGTTCTGAAGGGAACCAAGCTGCGCGTCGAGACGGCGCATCCCGAGTCGAAGCCAGGCCCCACAGGCGATACCAGCACATCCGAGGTCAAGAAGAAGAAGAAGAAGTCTAAGAAGCGGAAGCATGAGACCGGCGTGTTAGAGGGCGTCCAACTCGAGGGCCGCAAAGTCAAGCGAGGATGGACTACCACCGAGCAAGAGATGATTGAAGAGAAGCGTAAAAAGGCTCGAAAGGAAAAGAAGGACGAAAAGGTTTCCCGGGACGAAAAAGCTTCCAAGGACGAAAAGAAAGACAAGAAAGATAAGAAAAAGAAAAAGGCCACCGTCAAGTCGAAGTACACTGACGACCCCGAGTGTCTCTTCAAAACCAGACTGCCGGAAGCGAGCCCCTCCAAGGGACCTTCCAAGGAGCATGAAGAAGCCGGAGAGGAAGATTCAATTCACAAGAAGAAACGAAAGCGGAAGAGCGATCGCGAGGTCGTAGTGCACGAGTTCGAGAAAACTACTAAGTACCCAACATTTCTCAAATCAAGCGCAACGGAGACCACCAGCGCCGAAGCGACAACCTTCGAGGATGGCGTTGGCTGGGTAGATAGTAAGGGAAATGTAGTTGAGCCGGCGAAGTCGAGAAGGCGACCAGAAGGCATCCCAGCTCCAGCTCCAGCTCCTCCTAAGTCCAAGGAGGTAGTACCCCCACCTCAAGAAGGTGACGATGATGAGACGAGTAGTAGTGGTTCATCATCATCTGATGAGGATGAAGCTACCTCTAGTTCTGGCTCAGAATCAGATGTACCAGATAAGCAGACAAAACCGATAGCTCCGTCACGGCAGCAACTCAAAGTCGAGATCGCAGTCTTGAATAACTCCCCCGGCATTGCGAAACCTGAGTCCGCGAGGCCCAAATCCTCCAGCTCTGTCACGAGTCTCTCAATCAAGATACCACCAACCACGCCTGCCGCGAAAAAGATTCACCCTCTCGAGGCCTTGTACAAGCGACCTCAGGGAGATCATGGTACCGCCAATAATGGGCCAAACTCGCAGCCTTTTAGTTTCTTTGGAAACGGGGACGACATCGAAGAAGATGACCATTCAATGGCTCCTACCAGTCAGGCCCCGATGACTCCGTTCACAAAGCAAGAGTTCGAATTTAGGAATGTTCGAAGCGCTGCGCCAACGCCTGATACGGCGCATCCCAGCCGGTCCTTCAACTTCTGGGCATCACAGGACTCTACAGTCAATGCCGGGGCAGATGAAGAAGATGAGACGCACGAGCTGGCGGCTGTGGCGGAACAGGAGCAGGAAGATGAAGAAGATGTAGACATGGAAGACGGGGTCGCAGGTGGACAGACAAGTCCAACGCCGGCCAGTGACTTTCAGAAACAGTTCTGGGAGAGCAGGGGGGACCTTAACAGGGCGTGGAGAAAAAGGAGGAAGTCGGCGGCAAAAGAGAAGCGGTATAGGGATAATCGGGCCAGAGCCGAGCGTGCAATTTGATCATTGGGTTACCGCCGGGTTTATTCATCAGCCACTAGTTGACGACAACGATATCCTAATTGTCATATATGGCCTCCATGAAGTGAGTCGTTAGCTGGCGGGAGTCGGAATTAACCTTCACGTTAGGACTTATCCGGCTACTTGGGACAAGATACTTAATAGGACCACTGAGAATGAAGCGGGAGTTGAACGCAGCGTCACAAACGATAAGAACGAGGCACACGGTGAACGTGGTGATCACAGAGTAAACTGTTTATATTTCTAAGGAGTGCAGCGTAGAGATGCTAAAGGATTGAATCTCTTGGTTCTTAGGTATGCTTAGATCCTAGCAAACAGACCGCTCCCGTCCCCTGCCCCAGAACCCCTCGACCCAGGTCCACAAGTAGACTCCATGACGAACAATCAGACAGTTACTCTAGGGAAACCAAAAAGGCGTTGTGGGAGCCGAACGGTGAAGAAATGACGGTCAAGGCAGGGGGGTTCATGAATGCAGCGTCCGCGTTTCGTAGTTTGAAGTGATCGCGAACTGAGAGGGTCAGTCGCTTATTTGCCGCAAGAGCAGCCAGAGCCGCATTGGCCTATATGGAAAGATTTATGTCAGTACAAGGTTGGTTCCTGGTTCACATTCGAACTTATCGTCGAGTCCTCGCAAAGGATCAGAGCAAGGCGGGGCATGACAATGGCGGGGTACTAATTAAGGCAAAGACTTACATCCGTCGCCGCCAGCGCAAGAGCAGTCACCCTTCATTTTGGCTGATGTGGGATATTTTGTCTGTAAGACGGTGGATAGAGATTGTAGTAGAGTATTTGGAGTTCGTTGTGTTGTGGTCTGCAAAATCGTGTCGCTTGATAAGAGAGAGAGAGAGAAGGAAGGGTGTTGAAAGGAGTCCCGGGCCCTTTTATAACCGACAAGAGGCTCGAGATGCCCAAACATGCGTCACCCACTGGACTAAGAGAATCCCGCAGCCCGGGGGGACGGCGGGCCAATCAGAGCCCGAGGCAGCCACGGGGGGGTTGCTCTGCGTGGTTTGTGCCGCTCGACGCCCTCTGCGCTTTTTCCGCGTGGAACCCCCGACTCATCGTACTTGCCGGTGTTCTCTGTTGCCACCTCTTTCCCCGCTTGCAGCATAGCGCCAAGACGCCACAACGTGCGCTTTCCTGCGCATGCCCTTCCTTCCCTCCCACTGCCTCTGGTCCTTCCACTAGTGTGGTGTAGTCTGTAGACGAGAGACCCTGAGCCCCTGACCTTCTGTCTGACCCAAGCAGGGCGAGCTAAGCAAGGCTAGTTAGAGGAACGACGCAGGTAATCGCTACCGTAATACACGCAGCAAGCACAAGTCACGCAAAAGGTGTGACATCAAACCGGCCTATCCCTTCTCTCATTCGTCGCCCGACCTGCAACACGCACAGAAGTGGATTGATCAGCCGTACATCCTCGTTCATCCTGATCATGAGTGACGACGAGAAAGAATAGGTTAGGAGGTAGGCAGACCCAAGGAAGAAAGAAGCACTGCTCACTCTCTCTCCCTACCTGCCTGCCTGTCTCCCTCCCTCACTCTCCGGCCCAGTCTGGCACTTATCTAGTGTAGTGTACACTACAACCCATCCCGCCTATCTACCTACCTAATCGATAATTCATCCTCAACCTCTTGGTCATACGTGTTGATAATCATGACCAACAGAAGTCAGCAACCCAGCGAGTCGGCGAGTTGGCCAGCTAAAGCATGACCCCGGCGGCCTTGTCCGCTTATGCTTTTTGTCTCAGTTCTCGGTTTTCCATGTACAGTTGTTGATATCTTGATTCTCGCCTCTCACGGCTCGCTTATCCCGCCCTCCGGAGCCTGCCGCAAGACAGAACCATCAAGCCATCGGAACCGTCCTTACCACTCCACACAGCCAATCGCTTCATCAGCTTTGACAAGCCAGAGAACACAAGCCTTGAGTTTCAGGTGTGAGATTTTGGTCGGTTCTCTGTCTTGTGGTCGGACAACGCATAACGTAGATGGTGGCGAATGGTGAAGCTTCCCAGACAGTCCCCAATTCGCGAAGTCGTGCTCACTAGCTGACCACGTAACACGGACACATCGTCCTCCTATAAGATCTGCATTGACGGCAGCGAGAAGAAAGCGCCCACGCTTTGAGAAATAGCAATGCCGTGATTTTTATTGTGCTCGCGCTTCCTCCGTGTGTCATACAAGGCCGGAACTGGGGCCAGGGACTCGCGGTAACCCCCCTCACAGTCGTTTCCATTGCCTAGGCCAGCCACTCAAGTCGACTCGTTGTTGAACCTGCCCACCATCCCAGATGATAAGATATGTCTTGATGCTGTTGGATGCATAGCGCGGCCTTCGCTTCTCGCCCCCATGTATTACAAGGGCGTGGCATTGCAGCCATTCGGAACTCTGCCATTGGTGGTCTGGTTCAGGGTGTGTTGGGGACGCATCCCACTCCAATATTTGGTAACCATGTTTAAGCGTTCCATATCACCAGCGTGTTTGGGGGCCAACCCCAGTCACGCCCAGACGAATTCTCTTGTGCCACGGTTAACCGCACTCGATGCGCCTGGAACCCGGGACTGGCTTGTCGAACCCCGGCCATCTGAATAGACGGAACATATAGCAAGTCGTCCACGCCCTGTGGTCAGCAAGGCCCGCTCTTGTTCCATCCATTCTTCAATGTCATCTTTTACAATGACTGCTTGCTTGCGCCTCAGCTAGCGTGCCCGCGGAAGTGTGTGTCAGTCGTAAGGATCGCACTTGGCGTATACAGAAGCGAGTCGCAGTTCGTCGTAGGATTAGCAAGGATGAATAACGACACATAGAGGTGCATGGAACTGCCATAACGCTCGGGCGAGAGTCGGCAAGAACGCCTGGCCGGAAACGTGCCCGTCATCCACCGTCGCTAGTCCGGAGGTTCATCCTCAATCGTGGGGGTTACGGGCGTTAGCACGTATCAAATACAACCACGCCACGGCTTGAGAGAACGCAAACCAACACACAAGCCTTCGGTCGAACATCATACATGATGTCTTTTGGATGTGTCAATTAGGAGCAAAGAAGTTGGGCTTAGGTATATTATATGTATTTCGTGCATTTCCCCAAAGTGCCCACAAGGTTACCAGCAAGGTCCCCCATATGGCCTGATTAAGCTGAACCGAAGAACAGATAGTGGTAGCGCCGACGAATCATTGGAAAGATCTAAGACCATTGGCCACCGGCCCCACCAATCCGCAATCATGGACATCTTGCGTGCTGATAGAGCGAAATTACATACCCAACTAACCTGGCGACTCGCCCACCGGACCGAACCCACTTCGGCTAACTTTTCCAGTCTTCCAACACCATTGTTTTGATGGTAAATATTGACAGTGGTTATCGAATTTTCGTATCTACATTTAGGCACATTTAAGACACGGAGTTCAACTTACAGGAGCTCATTGCAAGTGCAAGCTTTAGTTGAAGGATTGCGCTTATTCTTCTTCCGATATCGGTGCTTGTTTCGTGAAGGCACATTGGTATTTTGTGCTACTGCCGATTCCATGGTCATTGATGCCTCCCATCTACCTATACATCTGGACCTATCGATCAAAATCATGTCTTTTTCATTATGACTTATTCTCGTTCAAGCGCTCGACATTCATTGAGGACACTACCGCCCTCTACGTCGGAAAATACTAGCAAGTAACATTATCAACAGTATAGAATACTCCTCAACTTGAAGCGTTTCTTATTCATTCAGTGCCTTGAGTATAAGGATCAGAAGTTTAGTTGTTCATCTTCCCCGGCGATTGATACTCTTCTATTGATTACTTAGAGTCTGGCCTTCACAGGCGTTTAGCTCGCTTAGCTCATCTCACAGTATCATATTATTCCCTACCCTCATCCATCGCCACTATTGTTCGTAGATAGCCTGTGCTCTTAAACAGGCAGGAATATCTCGGTGGGGGGAGGGGGTGGCACTTAAAGTCGTTACTGTGAACTGTGTCTTGTTAAACGAACCTTCATCATCATTTATCAAAATATCGATAGATATATCACTGGCCACTAAAGTGTTGATCTGGTATACTGTCACAAGATGACTCCATAATATGACCGGGTATGCTCAACAGGCGCATCGCAGTTCGAGTCCTACCTCCCAGTTGTCTATTCCCCCTTCTCGGTCGTCTTGAACTACCAATTCGCCAGGGCACGACTTTATATAGTAGTGTTGATTTATAAACTTCCTCTCGAGAATGTTGGCAACTTCGTGTCACATTGCCCAGCTGACCTGACTTCGGTATTATGTAGCATCCTTTGTTTTCGACTTGCTAATTGTGTATAGGTCCAACACTAGATCTCATTGCTGTAGTATTCGATCTTCTTTCTCCATCATTACCACTGTTGAGCCACACGGCTTCCATCCAATACTTAGCCAAAAGGCAAAAAATGAGAGCAAATGATGAGCAGGTAGCTCTGTAGGTACATTTAGTTGAGAGCACGATTGTTTTCTACGATGCGCTCCATACGAATCATATCGATACTCAAGGTAGTGTTGCACCTTCCTTATTCGTGTCCTAGCATTTCTTCTTCCAGCCCATATCTAGGCCATCTATCGACTCTGACTTAAAATACAATCATCACCGGCCTACACAAGACAATACTTCCCTAAGAGATAATTACATCCGACACCTCGAACCCAACAAGAGGCCGCAACGCACCAACATCATATACTCTACGAAAAGCTTGCAGCAGGACGCGGGTCGAGCTCCTCGGGTCCGATCAGGTCCCCGTATTGTAGAAACCTGGACATTCTATTCCAGCTTCTCCCAACCCCCTGTTGAATACAACAAGCCTGCCATTGAGCGTGCTTGAGTCGTATAAGTACATATCATCCCATCTCTAATGATTAAGACGTTGCTATGCAGTATTTCGGCGACTAAGCGTGAGTCAACCGTTTTAGCCTGTCCGCTTAATTCCATCGCATGACGGACGCGACTTTGCGACGGCACATCGATCAACACCCCTCTACCGCATAATATGGACACCTTCAATACTCCCTTCGGCCCTGGGGATTTTCACCCATGGATAGTATATAGAAAACCAAGCAGGTCGTACTATCAGCATACACCATGAGGGCTCCCGTTGTCGCCGTCGCGTTATTCTATTTCGCGAGGGGCATCATTGGTGCTCCCTCAAAGATACAAGCAGCGCCCCCCGCCGAGTTTACCCCAAACACAAGAGTAGGGCCCGGAGGTACAAGGTATAAGGACTCGCCTCACTTTCGTGTGTATAATCCGGCCAGCGACGCCGTGGCGAACACCGTGCTCCAGACGCTGGAGTCCGCATACGAGTGCTTCGTCACCGGCCAAGGATGGCGCTCCACCGGATTGTCTTTCAACCAGGACAACGATAACGGGCCTTGGTATAAGATGAATGTCTATAACGTCGCGGACCTAGGACCCAACACTGCGGCCAACACGGGGACCGATTCCGCCAGTGGGTTCAGTTTCCTCAACGTCGTCACAAAGTGGATGTCGACGCCCTCCATCACGGTCCACGAGTTTGGACATGCCCTCACGTATGCAGAGCGGTATTGGATCAACCAAGGGAGAACAGGGGCCTGGTGGGAAACCGTCGCAAATTTCGTGGCCGACACATTCATCACATCTCCCGTCTGCGCCGCGGCGAGGGCGAAATACAACCAGCCGGAGGGAGATACGCTAATGAACCTCGGCAAAGTGCTCAGCGATTCACATCAGGTCATAGTCGACGGAACGTCGGGATCGGGAAATTACTACGATGCCTGGCCCTTCCTGACGTACGTTACCAATAACCCGGACAACTACACCGGCCTCGGCATGCAGAACTTCCCCAACGTCTGGCTTAAGTACCAACGCAACAGCAATGAGACCCCGTTGCACGTCCTCGAGAGACTTGCTTCGCCAGTTCGCATTCAAAAGGTCGTCGGGCGGTACTGGGCGAGGATGGCGTACGTCGACATCGGCCATCCCAAAGCACGAGAAGCATTCGACAGGGCAAATGGAGGGTTCAACTACGCCAACCTGGACTCCCAAGGCGGCGGCAGGTATCGCGTGAAGGCCTCCCGACAGCCCAGGTACATGGGCGCGAACATCATCCCGCTCAAGGCTACGGGCAGCACCATCAGCGCCGCGGTCACGGCCAACTCTCCGTTCACGGCGACGCTGGCAGTCCGTGCCTCTGCTGGGGCTGTCAGGTACGTTGACCTTGTGGATGGTAAGGGGCAGGTCGCTCTCAGCGGCGGAGAGACGGCGACTCTGGTCATCGCGAATACGCCCAACGTACTGTATTTGTATGACCCTTTCTCTCTTTCGAGCGATGTGGCAAAGGGGCTGGATTATCAGGTGCAGATCACTGGTGCTGGTGTATAAGCATACGGAGGCGAACGGATGAGCGCTTGACGCGGAATTGGTTCCGCGTCATTTGCACCTTAAGGACCCATTCGGCTGCAATACATATAAAGTGGATTAGTGGGTCACAAAATAGTTATATATACCCAATAACATTATTATCCGATCATTGTTCTATCATTCTATTGGGTGCACGTGGTGGGCATGTGGGCCTACTATCCTGTTTATATGTATTGCAGCCGAATGGGTCCTTAAGGTGATAGCAAGAGGCTTGCTTATGCTAGGAAACATTGGCCATGCTACGCCAGCCTTTGTCGCTCTCGGGGTTTGGCCCAAGCTGGATATTTCCGTGAAGGCCTAGTTATTGTTCCAAAACAATCATGCTATAACAATTGATTGAAACCCGCGCCAGCAATAAATGCCCAAATAACGACAGTCCGTAATTCAAGGATACTAGTTGGAACTAAATAAGAAGAGATTAATATGTACACAGATCACGGAAAGAAGAGATGGTGTAGCTACAGGATCGAAATAAAGATGTCTAGCCCAGCAGAGCCACGAGCCCTCAGTAACGATGAAATAAACGTCACCGGCGTCGAGCAAAAACAATCAATAAAATCAAGGCGACGATAGTTTAACCTCAGATACGAGAGCCTACGAGTTGCGATGACGGTCGCCCCCAAGCCTGCAAGCGTAGTTCCTCCCAGACCGTTCCATAATGGAATGCGAAATCTACCACAAGCAAAAGAGTGGCTAATACAGCAGACTGGCCGCTCACTTAGTCTAAGTTTTCCTGGAAAAGCAGATTTACGGGATATCACGGCGGATGAGCTAATATGAGCCTGAATGGGAAGCGTAACGAACGAACCGGGACTCGTGTTCCTCGGAGCCAACTTCGTCGTACGACGTATGCGGTGAAAAGATGTAAGTGGCATCGGTACTGAAACACTACGGGAGGAACTCGAGCCCGGCCGAGAGCCTAAGAGATGCAAATGCGTCACGGGGTCAAATATATAGGAAGAAGCTAGGTAGGTTCTGAGACGCATCTAATTATCTAAGCTTCGAGGAAACGATCCCGTGTCACTGGATTAGCTCGTTATATACTACCATGGTCGAATATCACCCTTAACAAAAGCTGATCAAGATGAAGAATATTGAAGGAAGGCCTTGGTGGCGAATTAATCCGAGCAATTCGGGTCGGTCAGCTCCAGACACGGGCGGTACCAGCTATGTAAATGCTGCGTTGGTATGATAACATATTCCTCCGCCTACCACGAGGCACCAGCATGCCTCAAACCAGACAGAGAATCCGAGTCCATACTGCCAAAGGATAGGAGGTCAAATGACAGTCCCTACACAAAGTGCAATATCGACAAACTGTGAATAATGAACTGAACCCCGTGACTTCTTGACGGGTTGCGATACGCCGCTAAATGTATGAAGAAAGGAGGTATCTCACTACGCTATAGGGCAAATTTCACGTCTAGTTCTTGAATATTAAACGCGATAGCTAAGGTCACATCAGTGTGAGACCACATCTAATTACATTTACCCAAAGCGCACAGCAGATTCCTGCGATGGGTTCGTTTGGAGAGAGAAGGTATGAACATGTCTGTCTGCCTCAGAGTGAGAGAGGCAATGACAAGTCCTGCTATTGCCCGCCTCGGTTTTTGGTTTCTATTTTTGTGCATGGTTCTACGCTTACCTGACACTCACACTTAAAGGAGGGAGTGGTATATGTGTGGTTGATACGATGTTTGGGGGTAGTCACATCCCGAGACGTCGTGCCCCTGTTTCGCTTCGCAGCGGTAGTCGGGGCAACAAATATTAAGAGATGTGTTGTAGTGAGTAGTTACCTATATAGTTATTGTAGAGGCATTTACCTAAGATGTTTGTAGCAGTTGTGAAGACTTCTAACCTACTTGTCATTATCTCAGTACATAATCAATTCTTATGCTACTATCGCATTTCAAGTACCAATCTGTAATCATCAGCAACCCATGATTGCACTTCACTCCCGCAAAAACATGAGTCCTGCCGGCGACATCACAAATCATTACCCAGGTCAGCTAGATAAAGCAACCTTAGCACAGATATCTCGCATTGCAGCCTGCGAATCGAGACACCACCGCCAATCCCTCAACCGCCACTTGATCCCCTGAATAATAAACGGCTGTAAGTATTTACTCAGCACGATCGCTCCAGTCTGCAAGGCATGGCCGTCGATCATCACTCTTGAGTAACCCCCCTCGGAAGACCCCCAGCTATCGTTACCAGATGTACCCAACGACGACGAGAACATCTGTGTCGATATTACAGGATTACCAAATCGATACTATTTGCTGCCCTAAAAGGGGGAGGAGGGGCACGGGCAAGATCCATGTTTGCAAGATCCGTAGAGACATTCTACTGTTGCCCGTCATGGCAAGGGTCTGGTTCTAGGAGATCGGGCGTCGATCGTTTGCATCATGGATACCAAAAGGCAGGCGGCCTATTAGGGATGATGGCCTCGCGTGGCTATCTAGCTAGCACGTCCGGGGACAGAGGGCCCTGCTCCCTAGCGAGCATTCTCGAATCTCGACGATGACGGGGCCCGGTAACATCGTCAAGAAGTTTTCCGTAGGTGGGGGCTCTCTTATCCCTTCTTGAATGCCTACCAGCGATGGTATTGTTTCAATAGGGAGTGTGGAGCTTCGCCTCCTACCGCACGCAGGGACAGCCTTTTTTTCTTCCCCTCGGATTGCTTAGGAATATGGAGCGTGGATATCGCGGCCTGGAGCATGCGATGGGATGGGGAAAGGTCCATTTGACATAGTTGACTGATCCATGCTCAGCCTGCTGAGATCGGCAGTGTCAAGCAAATATCAAAGTGCTTCCCACAAGCGACCAATTAGCGATGATCGTGAACATCCATGTGCATCGCTTGACCGGTGCTTTGACAAGATCAGTACACTAATTGCCATGGCCTGTGATGGAATATCTAAATCGCCTTGTTACCCAGGCAGGGGAGGTAAAAGATCTTCCAGGCGAGATTAATCTACAGCCATGACCAGAGAAGAGGGCTAATATGGAGATTTGAGCAGGAGAACAATATCTAATTTGACAATACCTACACAGGTGCGGCATGATATGCAGGCTTCTTTCTTTCTCTTTACGAGTAAACATGAACAGCCGTGTTTTCTTTAGTACTCACGACTCTAAATTAGTCAGACCGCTCCGTGGCGCTGCTGCGAGCATCTAGATTATTTATTTGTCTTTGTCGTCTATGAAATCATTTCTCATATTCAAAACCAAAATCATCCATTATACAGAGGTAGAGCATTGCCTCAATGGTACCTGCTTACCTGCACGAAATGCGAACTTGCGGCCGGGTTTAGGCCGGATCTCTCTGTTTCTCATCTCTACTACTCGGCATTGAGACGGGATGTCACGATCGACTGGTCGTCGAGGATAGCAACGCGCACGATGGACATTTGTTATTTAATTAGGACGGACTGGGGTTAATATTTGGATTCCTCGCCTGTCGTGATACATTACCGTTACCAGTTTCCGTCGAAAACTGGATCGGGTACCGGCAACCTCGGGCTGGTCGCAGAACGGAGTAGGCATGCTTACTGTAGCATTGGTCATGTAGGCAGCATTACATTGATGCACCGGATACCCATGCAGACAACACTGATACTGGACATGGTGGTGTGCGATGTATGGATACTTGGGAGCTTCAAAATGTAAGGCTATGCCCTAGGTAGGGTATCAAATTTGATTAACTTCCCAACCCTCCAACCCCCCCCTGACCGGCAGCTACATGTACTGGCAATCTCAAAACCGGGATGTCGCATTATGAGTTTGTAGAAAGAAATGACCATTCAATGTACCATATATATAGATATGCATAATGATACTAGGTCGGTTGAGCGATTTGAGCTTGACAAATGAGTTGAGCGAGCATACCTAGGTTTATTAATAAGGTAGACGTATCCCTATTGACC
Source organism: Nemania serpens (assembly GCA_022578855.1). Classification (NCBI taxonomy): domain Eukaryota; kingdom Fungi; phylum Ascomycota; class Sordariomycetes; order Xylariales; family Xylariaceae; genus Nemania; species Nemania serpens. Next base: position 369,480 of record MU396707.1, on the reverse strand, counting down.
CCCACACGGTAGATCATCGCAGGGATGCAATGTAGTGTATGGCAGTGCACACACAACCTGGCTAGGGTATTCTTCCGTCTCGTGGGATAAATACCTAATACAGCGTGACTCGGACCTCGCGTTCACCCGAATATGAGCAAGCCGTATCCCGTGATCCCGATGACAGGCCGTGGAGGGGCGCGTTCAGTAGGTATGTCAAGAAACGTGCGAGTTCCTGCACTGGCATCGGAAAGGATAACAACTACAGGCCTCGGCTGGCATTTACCTGCTTCAAGCCCTCGTTTTGACTGGTAAGCGAAGTCTCGCCGTACCGCGGCCATCGCCATGTCGAGATGTAGTCTGCGGACCCCGGTTGCAGCGACGACAAATGGCACGCGAAGTGAACAAGCCAGAGATATGTTCGTAATTCCAGGGCCAACCCATTCCAAAATGCAAACCATCCGGACCATGCGTGATATCGATGCTACGCCTCAGTAACGCCAGCCAAAGATGGCTCAATGTAATATTAGCTTACCATTCCATCCTCGCCAACACTCTTGTCCTTCCGGTCGTCCTGCAGCATCCGTATCAATTTGTTGATCGTTCCTCCGTCTCGAAGCTTTTCGACCTCTTGCACAGCGGCCTCCTCGTCCATGCCCTCGGTCATGTACTCCTTGATCTTGTCCCAGATCACCTTTCTTCTCGAGTACCAGGTCCGACCGCGGGGCTCCGGCCGCCATCTGGACCCCCATATAGAATCCAGTTTTTCAATGGCAGGCTGGCCATCCATACCTTGGCGGTACTCTTTCCATACTTCCTCTACCGTGGCTACAGTTCGGTAGTCATACTGCGGGGGTGAGGCAGCAGTCGGTGTCGCTGCAGACACGGAAGATCGAGGCGCCATGCGATGACTCGGAGAGGCGGGTGGCACGCGGGGGTTACCGCGCGTGGGCGTCTGCGCGTGCGTGGGCGGTCGCGGCGGCGGCGGGACAGCAGTTTGTTGTGCAGGCACGGGCGGCGGCGGATTGATGGATCGCACGGCCTGGTCTCTTAAACTCAAAGCCTAGCAATAAAAATGAATAGTCAGCAACGGCGTCCCTGATGCAGGAAACAGGCCGACATGGAGGTTCACGAACCGATGCAGCCGCATGGTGGGATGCGATCAGGCCGCCCCTCAGCTCGCTCAATTGCTGGTTGATGCTTTCGTATTGGGCATTGATCTGGGCGAGGAAGTGCTGGTGCTGGTTCTGGAGCTGGAGGATGGTGGCAATCAATTGCTCGGGGGTTCGGCCGTGCAGCTGGTCCTCGGTGATGGGGGCGGGTGCGGGTGCGGGCATCATGGCAGGTGACGGCTGGAGGAGGAGTTGGGGGTGGGAAAATGCGGGCTGCTCGCAGCGATTTGGATCGCGGGCGCTTGCGCTTGGTGGATTGGGGATGGATCGCAGGCCGTAAGGGCTTGGGTCAGCAGCTGGACCAGCCGTTGGGCCAGTGACAGGAGCTCGTCGTTTGGACGGCGTGGCGCTGGTGCCGGCAATGCGCTGCAGATCGGATGCAGCCGGTCGCTTGAGCGCACGCGCCCCTGTAAGAGCTGCAGGGCCAGGCGTTGGCGTAGCGGTGCTAGTGGGAGCCGTGGGAGCCGTGGTAGCGGTGGCAGCGGTGGTGGTGGTAGTAGTGGCCGCAGTGGTAGCGGGAGTTGTGGTGGTGGTGGTGGTGGTTGTGGTGGTGGTAGCCGCAATGGGGATTGGAGCCGTGGCCGACACCGCAGCGGTTGATGGGGGCGCAATGCCGCTGCTGATGATATTACTACTGTTGGTAACCTGACTGGTCGACAACAGCAGAGGGAGCATTGCTCGCTCCCGACGACGAGAACGATGGGTTGACTGCTGGCAGGCCGACTTGCCGCTGTACCGTGTAAGTCACTATGCTGGACAGTAGACTGTACCTTCGACGGTACCGCTGACACAATGGCAACAAGGATGACAACAGCGATGACAACAACGATGACGGTAGATATCGGAGACCAGCCAAGCACAACACTCAACCACAGACCCCTTTCCCCTACCCTCGCACGCCTCGTTGAACTCTCCCGGGAGCTTGGAGCCAGAGGCAGGTTGCGCAGGTAGTAGCAATGGCAAAAGTAGCAGTGGCAAAGTATAATCGGCGGGATGACGAGATGGAGGGAGGAGGGATGGGTGGGTGGATAGATATGAACGGATGGATCGAAGAGGAGGTATGTAGAATAGGTATTCGTCAGTATCTAGCGGCGAGAGGCGCCAGATAGACCGAGTGGCGGAATCTGAGTGACGAGAGGCACGGGACGTAATAAGAAACGGACAACACACTAGACGAAACCAGTCTGAGAAATGATTTGAGTTGATTTGCTTCTCCCCACGGACCCGAGACCCGTTGGGACGCTCGAGGAGCCGGGGGTGGGGAGCAGAGAGTAGAGTAGCGACGGACGGATGAGGCTCACGCTGACCCAACCACGGAGCCAGTCAACTTGGTATGCGGTTGGGTAGTGCCACTGATGCCACTGATGCCACTGATGGGCAAACCGTGCTAGTAGTGTAGCACTGATGGACAAAGCGGTAATGATCGGTGGTATACCTGAGTACACCCTGCCTGTGCGAAGAGGGACGTGATACTACTCGGGTAGAAGGTAGGATGCAAAAAGACCGTGGCGGGAGGTGCAGGTATAGGTGGGAGGAGTGGTGCAGGTGCATATGATAGACGGTGGAAGCTGAAGGTAACCGCACGTCATAGTAAATTGTAGGTAGTAGCAACCAATACTACTACTACTACCTACCACTACATGGGCGGAATAAAAGGTTGGGATAGGAAGGGACGGGGCGGGACGGGATGAGACGAGACGTGACGGGACGAGATGAGACGACAAGGGAGCTTGAAGTTACAAAAACTCGCAGCAGAGTAGCGAGAAACAAGAACAATGGGAATACCTAATGACTGGCGACGACGACAACAACAACAACAACAACGACGACGACAACGATGATGACGATGACAGATGGATAGGTAGCCTGACCCAGCTGAGGATGAGACGCGAAAACGCAAGAAATGTGCCCGAGCAGGTAGGTTATGTCTCTGCCTCAGGTGATATAGTCTAACAGGCAGGTAGACAAGAGTCGTGGAAAGCTGTCGGTGGACCGTGGTCGTGAGGCGTCAAGAGAGGGCGGGCGGCAGGTGTTGTTCAACTACAACCAACCTAGATAGATACTTCTTCTCAGCAGCAGGTTGCTAGCAACACCGGCACACTAACCACGAACCAACAAAGCTAACCAACCAGCCCAACTCACCAACCGATCAACATGATCGACCGACACAAACACGCCTCGGCTCAGACGACTTACAGCTTAGCTACACAACGAGGGCCTCTTCGAACGCTGCGGATACCATGGGCGGAGGTCTAGCTAGATGAGGTGCTTGCCGATAGTGGATGTCAAGATCCAGGGGGCTGTGTCTTCATCATGGTTGTTACAGATAGGTCTCTTCGGTTATGTTTCTTGTGCTCGAAAGTTCGAAAGCGTATACGGGGGTGGTATATGCCGTGAATGGAAAAAGAGAAGCTGCGGATGGGTAATATCTTTCTTCACGAGGGCCTGGGGCAGTTGTGGAGCGTGCGTGAGCGAGGCGCAAGCAGCTGCAGCGGACGACCTACGCAATATCGCCAGGCAGATAGACGTGCTGGTGACATGGTAATAAGCAAATAAGCATGGCAAGATGCAATCCGCGCATTGGTGGCCAGCCAGGTCTTGTATTGTATCAGCATTGCAGCGTCGTTACTAATAACACATACCCAGGTACTACACAGACGCACACAGACACACGGACACACGGACACACACGCAACGGGGCAAGCTTGCATGGGGTAGCTCGAATCGAAGAAGACGAAAACCAGAAAGCAAGAGGACCTCGAGGCACCAGAAACACGCGCACACGTACACGCAGCCACACACACCACCACCACACACGTAACGCTCAAGGCAAGACAGGAGAGCGCCTGCAGAGTAGGGGGGCATTGACTGGCTGAAGAAAAAGGGCGAGCTTGGGTCATCGTTGGCGTGTCTGTATACCATCCTGTAGGTGATGCAGAAAAATCAGGTTGGGGCTGCTGGATTTGGATTTGGGGAAACCTGTCCAGCTCGAGAGCTTCAGGTGGTTTCCGATGTTAGGTACCCCACATGCACGTTTGCGGGCCAAAGTCGGCTACCCCATCCATCACGTGAAGACTCCATCTTATAAGCTAGGTAAGAGCTCAGGTATTTGCATTAGCCCCAATGACCCGCCTCGACGTCACAGGCATTTGCAGGGGCCTCTTCTTCCTAATGCTTCCTAATCGACCACTCAGGTACCTGCCTAGCTCCATTAGGGCATACAGTAGTAAACTCCAAGCTTCAAAGTAGGCACTCGTTTAGCCGCAGCACTACTGAAATACTTAGGTAGGCATAACGCTATATGTAGGTGCTTAATAGTGTAGATATACCTCTATTTCGAGGTCAGTGCTGCGGCGGTCAACGCTTTTTTGTTGCTATTGCTGTCGAGGCAACACCCTACGTATCGATGATACTGATTTAGGATCAGGACTCGACAGGGACCTACGAGATTGAGCATATCAGTAAGTACTCACTCAGCTATCAACAGACGCGACCTGCATACGCCGAATGATCATCCTTTACATCAACTAGGTACCACTTCAGGATACTTCGTCACATATAGTTACCTAAGTATGTATGTCTTCCTTGCAACACGGCACAGCGAGCGCAACGCAGCACGACATGACACGACGCAGCACGATGTGCTTCTGGATTGGTTCAAAATGAGAGAAATTCTATTGGGTTATTCTTTATGTACCCTACTTACATGAGGTGCACTCCTTCCCCGCGCAACAGAGTGGAGTGAATAGTAGGTGTTGCTCTAGATAGCCGTACTGTGTGCATAGAAACTGCAGTTAGGTATTTCAAATCTTTCCTGTTGTGCCGCAGACACGAAACATTGGTCTCCAGACTCGAGTCCGCACCTGCCCGCAAAGTACCTAGACAACTACCTACTTTTTCCCGCCAATATAGTATTTAGCACTGATTTGTATTCGACCGCAACAGGTTCGTACGTACCTCGATACTTAAAATACCCATTAGAGCCCATAAACGGGCCTACACCATCCATCTGGGGACCGATATCTAGAGGCGCGATCTCGTCACCTGAGAGACCTTGGTGGCCCGCTTACTGTACCATAGGCGAGGTAAGCTACCTAGGTAGTATATTGTATAATGTTCGGTTGTGATCAGATGTTGAGCGATGCCTTGCAAATCCGTAGTTCTTTCCTCTCTTTAAAATTCGAGCATCAATTTCTCCAACCGCCTGACATACGTCCAACAGTGTAGGACGTGCATGTGTAAGAGATGACACATCCGTGATAGCTACCAGGTATCGCGATCACCAGATAACAGCACCTCTCTATCTTAGGGGAGCGGAACAACGTGAATAAAATACCTATGGCTACCACTATAGATAGACATTCCCGGTGGCTCGGATACTTTGCAGCCGCGCGCCAGATAACCATCGCTGCAACGATGCGACTCAGCCCCTACCTAAACCCGGTAGATGCCTACATGGGTAGCTCGGGTCGGCGTGCTAGGGACCTCCATAAATGCCAAATATCCTCACTTATACCGCCTTGCTAAGAGTCCGTCGCCTCACTTCTCTACAGAGAAAGCCCCTCCTAGCGCCGACTATTGGCCCTAGTAAATACATTGTATGTTTACCAAAATATTCGTCATTCGATAGCTTAGGTACCTAAGGTCGAGACAAATGGATGCATGTAACCTACCTACATACAAATTACCTAGAGTTGTATGTCATATGCCCAGGTATCTAATACCTACTTACACTCCAGACTATATCCATGAGGTGAGGTGTCTGCCTGTAAGTCTATGATACCTTGAGGAGAGCGCGAAAACCAAAAACCAAATCACAGTGCTTTTCGGCATTGGCAGCTTTGGGGGGTCACATGCACCATGTACCGACCCAAAACCGCGTCACAAGTCCCGATCTGCCAAGGAGATAGCGCTCGCCAAGCAGGAAGTAAATAGCGATTCAAGAGTTCGATACCCAACAGCGCTAGGGTCTTCGCTAGGATAGCTTATCTGCTGAATGCATCTGATCGGTCCCAATCTATACCTTAGTTTCAAATCTGATTCGATCTTGGGTGGCTAGGTAGGTATTTTGTTTAGGTGCCTGAACAAGATATACACCAACACTGGGTATTTAATCCCGTTTCAATCTGGTCGTTAGGGCCGAATACATTGACCTACCACTTACCTACGGGGAGGTACCTGCTTGTCCCAGGTATTTCAATATCTGTGTCCAAGTGTACGGAGCATACCCAGCTTAAACTCAAGACTTCTTGTCACTTGTGGATCGTAGAGGGCCCGTCGTCCCGCTTGGCTCGGGCACCAAACTCAGTATCGGAGCAAACGACAAGGGCTCCTTGATCCAATCGGGCCATCACCACTCCCAAATCAAATACCTATGTACCTACTGCCTACATTATGTATCTATCTGCGAAGTAGGCACTAGGTTAGGTGCTCGAAGTAAGATCGATCCTGGGGTGCCGATTTGTTGCCAGAAAAAGTAGTCGTTTGTAACAGGTTCGCTCTACACTACACCGACATCTCAACGGTCCCAAATCAAATTACCAGCTCGGCTTTCTTGAATTCTGCATCCAGAGAAAGGCGTATTTCACAACCCCATGTCCTGAAGCAGCGCTGAAGTCCGAGAGTCGCTTCCCTAATCAGAATCCAGGAAGGCATTTGCGTCTGCAAGCTAATATTCACTCAATCTCAATACCTAATCTGCATGATCGTCTAGTGTGATGACTATGAGCGTGTTCGAACTAAGAGAGCAACTCTAACGCAACGGCGGTATTCTAACGGATAGCATCTGTTCAAGCCGATGTGGCGCGTTAGCTAGGTCCTCGGCCTCTATGCTGGAACATCCACTCCGTAAATCTACACTATCATTGGGCCGCTACCTAGGTATCTACTTAATCTTATAGCTAGGATAGTGGCTTAGTCACTGGGCAGCAGACCGCTTCTCATTATATGTTAAGTATTTATAACACTAGGTACCTAGTACATGTCCCAGTCGAGAAAGGTGCGATGGTAATTCAATGAGCAAACGAGATAAGGCCCAATCACGAATGATCTTGCTCCGTGATTTACAAATCATGTCGCAGCTATACTTGAGCAGTATAAGGGATGTCCACGTGGTGCAGTTATCTACACACATACAAAGTACCTTGTGTACGAAGTATCTACTTGTATATAGCAGAGAAGAGGTAACCCAAATGCACCTAGTAGGTAGTGTAGCGAAGACCACTTGGCGTGGTTTAGATTACCATGTAAGTAGTTCATGTTACCAAACTGCAGCTTATATACTTACATAGCTACTTTGTACGCTACAACGGTATGAAGGTATGCCTTTTTTTTTTTTTATAGAGATGAATGATCGCACGCGCTATTTTATTTACACCGCGCAGAAACCAGGCTCGAGGGTCTATGGTTGTATGTTTGTATGTTTGACGAAGAAAAGAAACGTAAATACTAGGTAGATAAGTATGTGACCAGGATGATGATACGCTACGTCGTACTAGTTCCTATCTCCGATCAATCTCCGATGAGAGGAAGCAGATGACTGGCCAGCATACCGCTCCCGTGAATAAGGTAAGAACAACATTAAGTTTCTTGCTCGTTCGGTCGCCGTTAACCGGAGCTGCTGTTGCACCAACACCGAGGACAGATAGCTCCCTGTAGATGGATGTCTGTGCGTTTTGGCAGGTAAGGTGGCTTCACGGTATTCATCCTGTCCACGATGTCCTCGACCAATTGTTTGCCTCGTCTCAGTCACTACAAGCACTAAGGGTTAAATTTATTCATTTTTCACCGGGCTTCAGTCAGTTTCCTCGTTTCCTCGCCGAATATTAAGCATATTTTCGCCGTACTTCGGGGTTGATCCTATATTACTATTCAGCCGCGAGCTGCCTGCCTCTGTCATGTCAGCCGCAGTGGTTGCAGCGTCAACGGTGGCGACTCAATCGCTAGTGCTGGGCCCGGCGAGAAGAATAACGGCGAGCGTCTCAACGGCTGCACCTGTAGAGAGACTGTATCCCGGCCGGAGATGGTTTAACCATTACACATCGCCCCTCGGGCGTTCCTGTTCTTCACCCCAAGATTATAGAATAGGTAGGTAAAGACTTTTTTGTTATTTTTATTCTTATTGCTTTTTAGTCTTCGTTTTCTTTCCCCTTTTCCCCCTCAGTTTCTACACGACCATCCTATCAGCAGCCACTATTGGCAAATTTTGTAGCGGGTTTGTCCGAGTGTGCGTATAACGGAGGTACCTCTCGGTGATATACGGCAACAGGGTTCTGCCTACTTTTTTCCTCCACTCCCGCTTCGCTTCCGCTTTCACCACTCCGCCCTTCTCTATGATAGGTCGTTTGACCTGACCTGGTATCCGCATGGCCGGGGCTTAGATGGCTGCACGGGGCGAGATCGTACCGGTGGTCCCTGCCTCTGATGGTTACCCGCGTCACCATTAGCGGTACCTACTTTACCTACCTGCTCACCCTACCTATGACTTCCAATAGGTACGACTTCCTCGGTACTGTTGTGCTGAGGGATTGGTCGAGGGAGCTCCTACCAGCTGTCAAGTCTACCCACCTACGGTATCCCATCCTCTGCCCATCCATCCATCCATCTGGGCCCACGCTATCAACAAACAGCGCGGCCAAGAAAAAAAAAACACCCCACACGATGCATCCCTGAGCTACTCTCCTACTACCCTAGCCTCAGACGATTGCCCCTCCCCTCACTTCACTACATACCTGATAATCCCTACATCACAACTATCGCGTTTCGTGCGTGCTACGTTCTAGGCTCGACTCCCGTCCTGGTAGTTCTCCGAAGAATCGTGCCTCTGCCTGTGCTTGTGCCCTTGCTCGTGTCTGTGCTTGTGTTTATACTCCTGTTGCCGTCGAGTTCTCGTTGATTGACCCCCGATTTCCAAAATATATAGCCCTCAGCACCCCGCTATCGCCAAGTCTTTCGGGATCTCTGATCACCCCACCGTCATCATCACCGTCACAGTCGCCATCTCGATTACGCCAGCCTCACGCCGTAACTCGCCAGATTCATACCGCCCTCAAAATGCCTAGGCTGCATATTGGAAACATCAAGCCCCAGGTGGTTGAGGCCAAGTATGCCGTGCGTGGCGAGCTGGCCGTCAAGTCGGAGGAATACCGCGCAGCCCTTCGAAAGGGCGATGCTGGCCTGCCTTTCTCCGAAGTCATCAGCGCCAATATCGGCAACCCTCAGCAGCTCGACCAGAAGCCCATCACCTTCTTCCGCCAGGTCCTGAGTATTCTCGAGTATCCGCAGCTTCTGGAAAACGAACAGGTCTTGTTGAACAGCCTGGGATACAAGCCCGATGTGTTGGAGCGCGCGAGATTCCTCCTGAAAAACATTGGCAGTGTCGGTGCTTACAGCGCAAGTGCCGGTGTTCCCGCCATCAAGGAGAGCGTTGCTAAGTTCCTCGAGAGTACGTCCCCGTAACTTGCGATCCGCATGCCCCCCTATGAGCGCCCGCCCGTCTAATCCACCGTGACAGAGCGAGACGGCTTCCCTGCCAAACCAGACCACATTTACTTGTCGGCTGGTGCCTCATCAGGCGTCAACACCCTCCTTCACATCCTCTGCGCTGAGCCCACGTCCGGCATTCTCGTTCCCATTCCCCAGTACCCCCTATACACGGCTTCGCTAGCCGTTCTCAACGCCACGTGTGTGCCTTATTATCTCGATGAAGCCGCTCAATGGGGCACGTCCATCGAGACGATCAAGGAGGCTTACAATACTGCCAAGAGCAACGGAACAGACGTTCGTGCTATCGTCATCATAAATCCCGGCAACCCGACTGGCGCCTCCCTCTCCGAGTCTGATATCAAGGCGGTCTTGCAATTTGCGGCCCAAGAAAACCTAGTCGTTCTAGCCGACGAAGTCTATCAGACGAACGTCTTCGTTGGCAAGTTCCACAGCTTCCGGCAGGTGCTGCTGACGCTGCAGAAAGAGAATCCAGGCGCATATGACGTCGAGCTGGCTTCCTTACATTCCATCTCGAAGGGTATGGTGGGCGAATGCGGACACCGCGGCGGGTATTTTGAACTCATCGGCTTCCACAAGGAAGTCGAGGAGCAGATCTACAAGTTCGTGTCCATCATGCTCTGCGCGCCCGTCATCGGACAGTGCCTTGTCGAGTTGATGGTCAATCCGCCCCAACCCGGCGACCCGTCCTACCCGCTGTACGAGCAAGAGTTCAACGGAATTTTCGAGGGGCTCAAGAAGCGTGCTACGGCGCTCTACGAAGCCTTCAAAGAAATGGAAGGTGTTGAGTGCGGCGAACCTCAGGGCAGTATGTACTTATTCCCGACTATTCATGTCCCCGCCAAGGCCGCCGAGGCCGCTCGCGCCGAAGGCCGCACCCCTGACGAGTTCTACTGCATGCGCCTTCTCGAGACTACTGGCGTTTGCGTCGTGCCTGGTAGCGGCTTCGGCCAGAGGGAAGGCACATTGCATTTCCGCACCACGTTCCTTGCCCCTGGCACCGAATGGGTGAACTCTGTCAAGAAGTTCCACCGTGAATTCATGGACAAGTACCGATAAGAGATGGGACGCCCCATTCATTGATCGTAAGAGGTCGGTCTGCCAGCCCTTGGCATACGTATGCTCCGAGATTTGCTGTATCAGGTCGTGGGGTTTGGAAACTTCCCCCAACTAGATCCTCGGTGGGGGTTTGGGGGACTCAAAAGACAATAGGAAATGATGGAATGGAAAATGCGGCATGTCGTGGCAGGATACCCAACAAAGCATGTGAGCGATTCCGATAGACTAAGAGGTGCATTGAACGTTGGGTTTTTTTTCCTCGCTTGGGAATAGAAATTTCAGATGAGATTGATAGGACGATCCTCTGGTGCTGTCCTCGGGAGAAACGGCGCCAGCCCGCCCATCTATCTATATTCACAGAAATCTTAGACCGATACCAGCTTGACAACACATGAAGTTACATGGCGTTGAGGGCCTTAGCATTCGTCTCATAAACCTCATAAGTGCTAGCTAGCTGTATGAGTAATTTATTACAGGTGTGTATTTCCGTACTCGCATGAAACCCCAGCGCCCGCGAGCCGCCATTTGGGGTCTATGGTCTATGAGCATTTCTCGAACCATCCCGACGTTGGCGAGGAATAAATATGTCACCGCCGGTCGAGTTGGTACCTAGAGAGAGAGAGAGAGAGAGAGAATAAAATAGGACTTTTTTGCTAGCCTGCCTATATGATTGATTGTACCTCATCTACGCTCGCTCGCTACCCCGCAGTCGCACAGCCTGGCCGTATTTCTGGAGCTTCGTGATCAGCTGGTCGCCCTGCTTGACGACGTCCTGGTACTGCTTGTTCTTGTCATCCGGCCGGTTCGTCTCGATGACGCCCTTGCCGGTGACGCGGTCGATGGTGCAGGGGATGCGACCGCCTGCTATGAACTTGGCCAGGTCACTGCGTGGTGAAAGAGGAAGGGTTAGCTCACGAAGATGGATGGGGCATTATTTTATTTTCTGACGGCGGCTGGAGAGGAAAAAAAAAAAAGGGAAAAAAACCCTTACCGGTCTAGGAAGTCTACGGTGACGCCGAAGTCGTTGGCCATGCTCTCGAGACCTACCACGCGGTAACTCTGCAGGAGCTGCTGGTACGCGCGCAGCCGCATCTCGCGGATGAACCAGCCGCGGTGCTCGAAGAGATACCGATCCTGAGTCAGGAACTTCTCCTCGACGAGGGCTAGGGCCTGGAAGAATAGCTTGTAGTGTCCGTTGTAGAGGCTGTTCACGAGCTGGGCGAGGGAGGAGAAGTCGATGGCCATCTCGCTCTCGGGCTGGTCGATGCCCGTGCCGAGAGTGGTCAGGTTGACGGCGGTCGTGGCCTTTGTCGGGGCGTTGGGCGTGGCGGTATCCTTAGTATCCCGCATCTCGGCATCCTCGGCCCCGGGACCGGCGGAGAGGGCGCCGGACAAGGCCAGCAACTTATCGTCACCGTCGGCTCCGAGGATGGCTTTGATCTCGGGGGCGTCGACGACCTTGCTCTTGAAGTCGACCCGCTTCAGGGACACGGAGCCGGCGAGGACGGAATAGACGACGAGGCTGGAGTAGGTGCATAATTCGTAGCTGGTAAAGGTCGAGAGGGAGTCGAGGAGGAGGGGGGCGGCGAGGTTGTAGGACCGGACGGTGAGGAGATGGAGGCCCTCGTAGGCCTTCAGGCGATTGCGGCGGTCCCAGTCGCCGCCGCTCTCCACCAGCGCCTTCGCTTTCGTGACGTGCTTCTTGACCAGGGCGCGGTCGCCGTAGAAGAGGCCCATGCGAACGACGGCAAGGACAATGTCGATCTTGTTACCCAGAATACCGGTCTTTTCGAGGAGGTCCTCGTAGGCGGATATCGCCTTGTCCTGAACGTTTATCCATAGTCAGTCAGCCAGCCAGCACGGCGAACGGGGCAACGCGGAAATGTAGAAAAGGATTCGCATGAAAAAAAATCAATGCCTGTCCCAGAGGAGGGTGGGCGTACCTTGTCGCCAATCTTGGCGAAAAACTCGGCGCGCTTCCCCCTCGCAGCCATAATCTCGGTATCGCCAGCCTTCTCGACGGCCTCGTCCTCCTCCTTCTGGATCTCCTCGAGCTCCTTGTCATTGTCGGCCTGGAGCTGCTGGTAGACCTGCTCGTCCCAGGGCAGGTTCACGCCCGACGGGGGGCTGCCGCCGGCCACGAGGCCGGCAGCCACGCTGGGTTTCCGACTCGGGGGGCCCCGGAGCGCGGCCGTGGCCGAGGTGGTCTCGCCAACGGTGTTGAGGACGCCGTCGGTCGGGTGGGCGAGGTACTTGTAGAGGGGGGCCATCTTGTGCTCGCCAATGGCGTCTTGTAAGCCCTTGACGGCGGCCTGCTGGGCGGGGCGGGCGGCGTAGGGATTCGTGAGGGTGAAGACGTGCTGGGATAATGGTAGCAGCGGCCATTTGGCGTACTGGGGATCGGAGCCCATCTTCACGATCGGGAGCCTGTGAGGCGAAGTAGTGGGAGGTGGATGGTTGATGGCGGGTGGACTTTTTGGTGAGTTTTGAGGTCCAAGGCTGACAGTGATAGAGAAGAGGTTTCGGTTTTACTTGGTGGCGTGGAGCAAGGTGCAAGGCCGTTGTTCTCGTTGCTGTTTAGGAAAGGAAGTGGCTTGGGGAGATTTCGAGGTCAAGATGTGCAAGGCCAAATATTGTAGTATACTATTGTCCGTAAAGTCCATGATATTGATATCAAGGTAAGGTAGGTGGTACTTACCTTAGGGAATGTATTAAGGAACGTATTAAGGGCAGGCGTCAAGGGCGGACGTACGCTTGGATTACCTACATGTAGCTCGAAGCCCTCACGAGTGGGGCAAGCGTAGGATACCTTGCGATAGGTACGAAGTAGTCTGTACATGCACCCGTACCTCCCATTTAGTGCACAAGAGCCTCAGATACAGATCTGAGAAGGTACCGGATACAGTAAGTAGGCTAGGTAAGTACAGCTTGAGCTGCCCCTGTACGAAGTACCCCCCGAGATAGGTTTTACCATCCTGAACCGGAATGGGAAGCCAACCTGAGCCACGCCGCTTTTAGCCTGAGCCCTATCCTGAGCAAGACCCGCTCTTTCTTGCATAATTTCTAATACCGTAATTACACAAAAACAAAATTGTAAAACGGATCTCAGTATGCATTATGAGATCCGTTTAAGTGATTCGTTTAAGCGACTTCCTAGGAAGTCGCTCAATTCACCTAAGCTATCGCGCTTCTGTTGCTCGTCATGTCTCCTTCCGTCATGTTTTCTGGCTTGCCATCTGCCGGGTGAGGAGGATTGATGAAGGCGATTGGATTATTCAGTCCCTTTTTTTATTTTATTATTATTATTATTATTATTTTTACACTGGAAGTGCTGTGATAGTATCCTTGCGTACCCCCTCCTCATCGTAGATTGCAAGTCTCGTGATGTTGGCCTCGCCACTCATTATGGACTCAGACCCCCTCGCCAGGGCGGCCTTACCCTTAGCAGCATATAAAGATGGTCAAGATCGAGCTCACCAACCCGGTAGGAAACGTGTAGGGATATGATTAGGTTACCGACGATACTCAAACAGCTTTCTTAGTTGAATCTACGGCTACGGCTGTGGTTCCTATGATAATAGTTTGGTTACTGTTGAATGGGCTGTAGTACGATATCGCATATAATGAGGGTAAGCAGAATACTCTTATTCGGTACTATAAGGTGATAGGCGTTGCTGCTGCTGATTGGCTTCTTTTCGAGTAGGGATTCCGGCGATGCGGCGTCGTACATATGTACGTTCAACATCCCACTTGGTGACTGCGGCGCGAACAAGCGTACCAAGTACAACATCGCGAACAGCGGCTTCGGCGCGTTTTTTATAAGAATATGTTGACATAGTTAAAAAGAGCAAAGAATAGCGATTCGGGTGATATAAGCAGGTAGGATTTTTGATGCGTAGCGATAAAGTTATGTGTGGACTGAGTTATGTGTGACGTGGTGGGGCGTAGGGGGGTATTCCATCTTACCCCTAACAAAGAAGTTCGCCATGTTTCTTCTCTTCCAACCACAGTACATACGAATGAATCCCATCACGACTGACCTCGCATTCTATTGTTGAGATGAACGCCATACGGGAAGATCCTGTGGCTGGTGTCCAAGCTACACTAGCCTGACCCCAACCAAATACATATAGCCTAGTCATTCCCACAATCATATTCCTGGAATACTCGACCTTCAGACAAGAAAATACAACCGAATGCCATGCTGTCCCTCATAACTTGACCTCATTTCCACATCTATCAGCATTAAGATTGAGTTGTCAGAATTGAGGCCGCGCGCAGCTTTTGAATGCATCTTCACCAAATCACAAACTTAGCATTTACAACACCATATTAGCCATGTTGCCACATGAGCTCGACCAAAAGTCCTACGAAAGCCTCGAATCCGAAGCTATCCTACGCATCACATCATATCATAGGAGAGACTTTGACGCCAAGGTTGTCACAGCAGAACCTAGACAACACGATCACGCTCGTTCGTCCCTGTTCAAGAGTTTTGGCGAATCCGCAAGCTCAGGCCTGGGCCGACTTCAACGTCTCCCGTTTGAGCTTCTTTCATCCATTTGCCTTTTGCTCGACCTTCAGTCTGCCCTGAACTTCAGCCAGGCCAGCCGGAGCGCTCGGGAGACAATTGGGAGCATTCCACAATATCACCGACTCCGCGAACATTCCCTTGAATGCATATGGGCTCTGTCTCGGACAGGTCTTTCGCACCACACTAGCATCTCAGACTTACATGCAGCTCTTCTGACCGAGCTCTGCGTTATTTGTGGCTCGTTTGGCGGGTTCCTTTTCCTTCCCAGCGCAACTCGCTGTTGTTTCGCCTGTATCGAGTCTGCACCAGATTTCCGGATCATCTCATTTCATTCGCTTCAAAAAGAATCACGCAGACTAGCGACGTGGCTCAAAAGATCTCATCCGGTGATACACTCCATCCCTGGGTCATATTCGTCAAACGAAAAGGAGTACACGAGTCGACGAAAACTCGTATCCGGACATCATGCTCTGCAGTTCCCTCGAGCAGACCACGACGAAGACCCCCGGGCCATTCTAGGCAAGCTACCCGATTCTCCAGTCCTGAGATGTATGGCGGCCTGTCGGCTGCCATATTTCAATTTGGCGACTGGCGACTTGCAGTTGGGGATATCTTGCAAGGGCTGTCAGATCGCTATGGAGGCCAACTTCAGCGATGCCAACTTTTCTCGCCGAGAGCGTCTCTATTCACGAGACGGGTTCATGCGTCATTTTTGGGACTGCGTAGAGGCAAAGGAGCTCTGGGCTTCTAGTGAGGGAGGGATGGTTGCGGTCACAGAGCCGGAGTGGACGAGACGTGGAGGATTATGAGATGGATGACGGATAACCGCAAAAACGGGCACACCGCTAATCTCGTCGTCGCCTTCTGTGAAATAGCTTGTATCCCGAAGATACGCTCCCAGGCATATAGATGACAGGCGGTAAGGCGTTGACATATTGTCTAGTCGTGTAAAAGCCGTGCCCATAGGTCATCAGTGGGCCCTGTTCGTTAAAATCGGCTGTAACGGTTTTAAGGACTGGAACCGTTTTGAGGGTTGGAACCGTTTTCAGGTGTGCTTCATTGCTGCATAAAGCAATGCATAAATGCACAATGGCCGTTTTACAGTCAGTGACCTGACTGATAGCTGGCTGAGCCGAGCCTGAGAAAAAGCAGCAACTGCGCTAAGCCAAGTTCGGTGCATACTTGGCATTTGGTAAAACCTAGAACCTGCCCCGGAGAGGCATTCTTCAGCTACCGGTACCTGCCGCCTCACTCCACATCTCAACACCTCAAACCTTCAACAAAACAGCTCTTCAGGCAACCTGGACTTCCTTTCCCAAATTCACACACACTCACCGCTTACAGAGAAACTTCACAATACAAAAAGAGAAAAGCAAAAGACCACTCTCGATTCTGCCGCTCGCAATGGCAGGCGACGAGGCTACACAACACCTTCCACAACCCTTTGACGCAAAGAGGCTGGAGTCGGCCAAGCGGCGCAGGCACAGCAAATCACCGTCGAGGCCTGGTCATAAAGACCGAGGTCTGCCGTCCATCGACGAGCTTCCACAGCCCTTTGACGCCAAGAAGCTCGAGTCCGCGAAGAAGCGCCAGCGCTCCGCGTCGCCCTCCGACCAACCGCGGAGGCTCAAGCGTCCCGGCCAACGAGCGCGCATCTCTCACGACGAGGCCGCCGCCATCCGCCAAAGACATGAACAGCGTGAACGAGAGGCCGTGCAGGCCGCGACCGCCTCCGGTTCCCTCGATCAGAGAGGCATCAATGACATAGTGCGCCAGCACTACAATGCCGTGCCCGAGCGAGGCCGGGACTGGCGCAAGACCGGGAGCCGGATCAAGGGTCTGCGCGTCTTCAACAACTGGGTCAAGAGCACCCTCATCCAGAAATTCTCGCCCGACGAGGACCACACACCTGGCGCCCATCAGCAAGGTCGTGATATGGCCGGCGCACGCGGCCACGAACTCATCGTCCTCGACATCGGCTGCGGTAAGGGCGGCGACCTGGGGAAGTGGCAGCAGGCTCCACAGAGGGTCCAGCTCTATGTCGGACTGGACCCTGCCGACGTTTCCATCGACCAGGCCAAGGACCGGTATCGAACCATGGGCTCACAAGGTGGCCGGGGCGGCCGGGGCGGCAGGGGCGGTCATAGAGGTGGCCGCCAACAACATCTGTTTGACGCTCGCTTTTTTGTGAAGGACTGCTACGGCGAATCACTCGACGATGTCGACATTGTGCGGCAAGTCGGATTCGACCCCTCGCCCATGGGACGCAGCGGCTTCGACATCGTTAGCATGATGTTCTGCATGCACTACGCCTTCGAGACGGAAGAGAAGGCCCGAATGATGCTGCAGAACGTGTCCAGTGCGCTCAAGAAGGGTGGGCGGTTCATCGGGTGCATACCCAACTCAGACGTCATCAGCAACAGGGTTACCGAATTCAACGAGCGCATCGCCAAGAAGAAGGAAGACACGCCCGATAAGGATGAAGAACCGTCAGAAGACAAGGAAGAGGGCGAGGCCGAAGAAACGGCGGAATGGGGCAACGAGCTATACCGAGTGAGATTCCCCGGCAAGACACCAGAGGACGGTATCTTCCGCCCGCCCTTTAGCTGGAAATACAGCTTCTTCCTCGACGAGGCGGTCGAGGAGGTTCCTGAATACGTGGTGCCCTGGGAAGCGTTCCGAGCCATCGCCGAGGACTACAATCTGGAGCTGCAGTATCATCAGAGCTTCAGGGAAATATGGGAAGCAGAGAAGGATGACCATATATTGGGCCCTCTGAGCGAGCGTATGGGCGTTCGCGGGAGGGGCAGGGGTCCGCTGCTGGTTTCGCCCGAGGAGATGGAGGTTGCTAACTTCTATGTGGCATTCTGCTTCTATAAAGTATAGATGGTCCGAATGCATGAGCGGCAAGATTAAAAAGTCTGCCTCGGCGAGACCGCGCGTGGTTCGATATCTAACGTGAACATGGTTTATGGACTCCACAACTATGCCACATGCCTGTGACGGTCATTCCAATGTTCGTTCTGTCTATATTTGGGCAGATCGATACTTGAGTAGGGCGCTTCTCTTGGGGTGAAACGTCCTGTATAGGTCTGGATAGAATATTCGGAGTTCCTACCCGGCCGACTCTGCTGCACTAGCAGCGATTACATATTACTACCTGCGTAGCCTACCGCACGCCAGAGATACGATTCGTCGGCTGGAGGAGTGTGAAGGTGCTGAGCACATATAGCCAGCTGCGGATTCTAGCATAGCGGTGCGATCGATTTCGTACTCAGCCCTGGTTGCCAGTAACGAGATGTCTTGCTTGCAGATGCGCATAAACGAACTATTTCTCCCTCGTGCAAGATCGTCGTCACACTGCCTACAACGCTTAAATGACAGTGGGAACACTGGATCTATCCGATCCAACGTAGAGAGACGTATTGTTTTCTCTAAACTATATGCAGTTGGTCCGGTCTGGAACGGCCAATCATCCTCAGAAGAACGATCTCGTGTCTTCCGAAAGGAGAAAGTGGAGAGCCTGGCAGGTGATTTATGTAGGTACTCGAAAACGTTATTCTATTACTGCGAAATCACGACTGGGTGGGTGTGCTGCTCAGGCGTCAGGCAAGGATACCTAAGTGGGACGGACACAGCTTCCATGGGTTATAATAGTATAGCACTCTTTAGACTTATCGCCCAACACCTCTTGCCCTCTGCCATTTCCCAGCGCTAAAGCCTCTTGGCCGTGGCGCCGTTGTTCGATAGTAATATAGAGACTGTGACGTCCCTGGTGCTAGAGTTTCAACAGGATGATGCCCAGTAGTCTCTCCACACGTAGTCCGCTATGGGCATCGAAGATTGGTATTTCCTCCCTCGATCCATGCGCCAGTGCCGAATACTGATATGTCCCCCGTAGAATGAGTAACAAGGGGAGCTTCCGTATGAGAACGAGGCGCTTCGTCCGCGGAAGAAGTGGTGGGGTCGATGGAGTTGCTCAAAGCTTGGTGTCTTGTTGTAGTAGTAGTAGTGGTAGTAGTGAGAGGACGCAGGCCTGCGAGGACTCCCATCAGGCGGTCCTCGCGATGATATCTAAAATACGATATGGGCTCTAGGTTGGACAGGGTCTGGGTGGTGGGATCTGGACCTGGTGCCTGTGTGGGGGAAGATGGCGGTTCAGGGACCTGGACGATTAACTTGTTGTTGGGCACCGACACGTCTGTGGTGTTGGCATCATAACCTCCTTTCGAGGACGATAGATCGCCGTCGTGTGAAGTCGTCATCGGGTCAGGTGATAGTCTACTTCAGGTTATATTCGTGCGTTCTCTGTTCCAGAAGCCGGTCGTACGGCTTATAGGTTGTATGATCTTTATGAACGACTAATAGTCCGACTAAGATCACAGTGACATATCGCATATATTTTCTCGCGGGGGGTGGGAGAAACTTGCCAACTGCCGAGAACACAACGTAGGACGACATTGTGGTGAGATGGCTTCTTTTTTTATAATAAGATAAGCATTTTGAACTACTAGGTAAGCTACGTCTCAAAGCACACCTGCCTCGCAAAAAGACCATTAAAGCTGAGCTGATGCCTCTGCGGAAACTAGCCTAACATAGATCAATATCCCGACATTTGGGGCTGCCCGTTCTTATGAGGGCCTCTCAGATTATCCGCCTCGAGAGGCCAGCGCCCTCCAATGAGGGCCGGTTCACCAACCTGTCGTCGGAATGCTGCCTGTCCAATAAGACAAAACCTGATGTCTGTCAAACCTATCTCGTTCATCGGGGAACCGGGAAGGAGGATTGATCCCATGCAGTAATATCTAAAAGGAGAAACAGCCCTAGCGGGCGCGCGTGAACTCGTCCCTTTTTTTGGAGGGAGAATTTTAACGACATCATCATCATCATAATCATCTCGGCCTTACTTTACCTTACCTTACCTTACCTTACCACCGGGCTGTCACGTCGTACTGGACGGAGTGTTGACATGCAACGCGCGTGAGATCACCCCCCCTACCCCCCTACCCCCGGCAGCCTTCTCTTGCCCTGCTTTGATGGGCGGCATATGGACCGCGGAAGCGATCCGGCACACGCCAGGGCCAGGATAAAAAAGTTCCTTTGCCTATGGCCTGCTGCAGCCTAGGCCCAAAGGGAAGCCATGCCTCGTAGATTATAATTGCCCGAAAGGACTCGGCCGAGAGAGAGAGAGAGGCAGAGAGGCAGGCGGTCCGGTCCAGTCCGGTCCAAGTCCAATAATTGACGCCGTAAGATGATCATGAACATTATGAAGGGGAACGCTTTTAATCAACTAATTACTCGCCAGCCGGAAGAGCTGGCAGTAGTTCCCGGAGCCACTCAACGCCTGCAGCAAGATGGAAAGAGGTAGGTAGGTAGGTAGGTCATGGTAGGTTATGTCCCTAAATAGTACCTGGGGGTGGCATTTCGGCTGGGGGGTCGGGTTCCGGAAACCTGGTTGGCGGGCAGGCAGCGCGTCGACGAGCCCAACCCCCCAATAGTGAACGTTTGTCTGACCATAGGAGCTGGGCGTGGTGTTGCATCATGAACGCCAGCACACACCGACATTCGAAACGTCTCTCGCTAGGTGGGTACTCTATAGTGTGTAATAGTTATGGTGAGAGGTGTGTATCAATATGAATTGATTGATTAGAGCCTGGCGTAACATCTGCTGCTTGAGCTGGCATATCTTTCACTTTACTCACATGCGAGTTGTCGTTGGGTATGAAGTAATTATTCGTGTTGTCGTTTATTCTGTCCACAACTAATTACATAGCGAGTAGCTTTACGAATTTGTTACCGCTAGCTTTTCTTCCACATAATTCATCATAACAGAGATAAAGCTTCAGCGACAGGTACCTACCCCTAATTACCTGTCACCCGCCTACCTAGGCGACAGTAAGCAACATCATCCATCACCCGCATAATAAATAACTCGGGGAAACCCGGGGTGCCCTGCCAATTAGATAATCGCTAACCCTAAATGAACGTTGTGCCAAACAAACCCAAAAAAAAAAAAAAAAAAAAAAACTTTGCCTTAAACCCAGGTCGAAGGTGAGAGAGAGGATATATCACCCGAATCTGCAGTGTTCCGCCGGAACGGCATCCCGTCCAGCGTAAGCGTTGGGTCGGTAAGCTAATCGCGTCAACACTCGCATCTTCTCACCCGAGCGCCGGGGATGCACGTCCAAGATGCCGCGTGCCGAGTGACACGCCACTGGGAGAGGTAAGTAGGTAAGTAAGTAAAAGTGAGGCAACCATGAGCACCCACGTCGTAGGAAGTAGGTAAGTAGGTAGGTACCTAAGGCATGATGATTTCAGCCCTGATGCGCGGCTGGGAAAGGAAAGGAAGGGGAGGTGAGAGGAGGGACGGGAAGGGGGTCACGCGGGGAGTATAGGTAGTGTAGGTAAAAAGTTCCCTTCTCGCTTTTTCCCTCCCCCCTGTCGTTAATAAGCGAGGAGAGCTGGGGTAATAACGGACACCTACATGCGGTAAAACTGCCCGGGCGAACACCACGGGCAGTTGAGGGGGCTTTGGCTCTCATGACGAACTAGAGGTATAGATAGCGAGACGACTGGGAATACGGATTTAATTGCTGTCTTAGAAAATAAATGAAGAATCAGGGGGAAAAAGAAAGGAAAAAGAAGGAACAAAAAGAAGGCTGGCTTTACTTCGTATAACAAGGATTCGCTGGTTGTCACTGACCCCAACTAGGTAGCTTGCCAAAATCCTCCTGAAAATTCATACCTAGAGATTTGTCGTCAATGTTAACATTAAATATATATAACCTGTCCGTCGCACAGACATGTTAACAAAGAGATGCAACCAAAATTTCCCCTTATTATCATTACCGTTACTATTATTATTGATATTTCCATAAGTTTGTTACTTTCTTTGCTTTCTTCAAATCGAGCATCTAACGCTCTTTGGCAACAGAAAACCCCAAGTTCTCCGGGTCTATACCTTACCTCAGTCATACGTGGCAGGAGCTGGTTCTAAGTCGTATTGTTTAAGATTTTGTGAGATGAATAGCGATGTCGAACACACTCATTGATTATTCAAGAGTGCCATGACAAGTAAAGTTAGACCTGCGTATGCTAGAAAGTACCAACGGCAAGACCTGGCCGGGCGAGGCTCATGAGAGAGGACGACAGTGTAATGATGCGGGACTGGAATGATAAGTACGAAGGTGCCCTATGATTCCCTTCCGTAGTCACGTCGCAGTATTTAGACTCAAATGTGCGCCCAGAATGACAATTTCGCTCGATATTAAGACGAGCTACCACCCACACAGTATCTAAGAAGAGCACAAGTACGGGACACCGAGAGAGGAGGAAAATACACCAATTCTCAAAAGTTCTTCAAATCGTTATTCGTAGGTATATTTCGATGTACTCGCAGAAGCAGAAAGTGGCATATATCATAACGCTATACCCATCCTTGGCCCACCAACGTTGGCTATACATAACACCGCGCCAGCCCATTTCGTATCCCCTAAAAGGAAAATCCAAGACGCCCCTGGCTTTATCCATGTTGCACGTAAAATCCTGGCTAGGTCATCTTCATCCACGTCCAAAGAAATGTCCACGGAGGAAAATATATATGTTCTGGTAGAGCTGCTTTCCATTCTCGCCATACTCCCTCGTTGCGTGCTGGTGTCTGAAATGATCTCGTTTTGGGCGATGTTTCGGCCACATGCCGGGCTCAAAGCGTTCCCACGAGTCCTATGTGAGCGTAGCAAGCATAGCCCTCACTAACCGTGGGGGTGGACCTAGTGCAGATGATGAGTTAGCTAAATGTATGCCGCAACGAGTCGGCAGAGCCGCAAAAGGCAGTAGAGCCCACCTTCACTTGCGATACTTGGGCACGCTGATGGACATCCTACCTTTCTTGTCCTTCTCGATGCGCACCCCGCGCCTTGGCTCCTCGATCCTCTGGATCTCCTCTTCGTACAAGACGAGCTCGCCGGTGGGCAGGCGCTCGGCGCGCACGAGATCGCGATCCGAACTATGACTGTGATGGTGCTGGTGATGATGGTGAAGATCGGCGTGCCTATCTCCTACTAGAACTAGCCCCGTGGGGACGGGGTCGCTGACTTCACGTGGCCCTGCGTCGATGATGACGGGCGTTCGTCCGGTCGTGTAAGTAGAGTGGCCTACTGTGTTGTAGCTAGTATAGCTACGGGCGGGTGAAACTTCACGAATCATCGTATCCCTCGCGATTTCGATTGGCGGTGGCGGGGGCGCTCTTACGAGTGTATGCGATGCAGGCGGTGGAATCGTGAATCTCTCTTCCCTGCGCTCTTCGACTATCGCACTCGTAACCGAGCGGGAAGCAGTCAGTTCAGCGTCGGCTTTCTTGTACTCCTCACTGAGCTTGAGCAGGTTGTCGATGTTCTGCTGGCCTAACGCCTTCTGGATTATGACGGTGTTACCCTGTGTCGTGTTAGTGACATGCCATGGAGCGCTGAGCCGCGACGGCCTAGGAGGATATTGCAAGGCTCCGCGGGTTGACGTACCTCTATCACGTAGGGGTATTGAAACTCCACGACGGCCCTTATGGAGATGAGACGAATGGGAATCCTCGTCTTTCCCTTCTTCGGGTACTCGCTCTTCGCGGTAATGACAGTGCCGCCCGTTTCGTGGCTGCTGTGGCTGCTGCTGCTAGAAGTGGATGACGAATGTGAGCTGCTGCGGCGGGAACGGCCACGATGCATCGATACTTTGCCGGTCCGCACGATCTCTCTCTCTCGGACATGCTCGGGGAAGGCATGGAAATCGTCATCGCCGTACCGTTGTGGCTCGGCGATCTTGATCTCCTCGTACTCATCCTCTACATACCTCCTTGGCGGAGGCAGAGCACGGGAACGTGGTAGAGGGATGGGCTCGTATGGTTCTGGACGGTATTGTGTACGGCGAGCAGGGGAGCCGTGGTCGTCGTGGTCGTAGAGCCGCTGTGCCGGGCGTCGATCGAAAGTATCGAGGGATGACTGGCGCCGCAAGAGACCGGGGCGGCGGGGAGGCGAGGAGCCGCGACGCTCGCGATCCCGCTCCTTGTCGAGATAAATGGCTCTCTCCAGCTCGGGAGGGGGCGAGGGACGGCGGCGGTCAGGGAACCTCTTCTCACGCACATGCTGGTCCTCCCAGGGTCGCGCGGCCCGGCGCTCGACGAACCGGTCGACGAATCGCTCGTCGACTGAGGCGTCTCTAACGCGTTCACGAGTCGGCATACGAGGAGAGGAGCGGTCGCGTTTCTCAAGACGATCTCTCTCGTAGGCCAGGCGACCGTGGTCCCATCGCTCACCATAGGCCAGATCGTCGTCTTCAGATCTCTGAAGAGCCATTTTAAAACTGCGATGCGAACGATGATCTTGTCTTTATGTCGTACTAATCGATGCAAGGGCCGGGTATATGGATGCTCTATATATATATGTTGTGTATGCGTGTGTATGCGGGTGTATTCGTGTGTATGTGTGTGTATGTGTGTGTATGCGCGTATATGATATATATATAAGGAAGATCAAGATGGTAGTCGTCGTCGGATATGTGCGATTAGTGCCAAGATCGGGCAAGATAGTGACTGGGTACTTATGTATACTTTAATTCAGTAAGTAAGTATAAGGTATACTGACGTACATTACTCAGTGTAGATGCTATCAAAACAGCCTTGGAAAGATGCCTCCTTCCAAGACCATGCAAGGACAGCAAAGATAGAGGTGATGACGACAGAGGGGGGAAGGGGGAACCCGCCAGTGGCCTATACACAGTTAGGAGGTACCTAGCGTAGTGGAGGTGGAAGATACCCAACGCGGCGAAGCGGCATGTACATATTCGAGCACTTACATAGCATTACATGTACTTAGTGTACTTTGCATACTGGCAGATATCCCTCATTGGTCAAAGGCTGCTGGGCTGCAACGCAAAAACACTACCCTGCAGAGCGCCTGCGCAGCATGACCCGTGTCATAGACCTATTATGGACCCTTATTGCTGAATCCCCGATGCTCGACTGACACCAGCACGGGGGGTTAGCGCGGCCAAACCGTTGCCGATTCTTCGCGCCCTCTCTTCTTCTTCGCAGGAGCTGCACTACGAGCTGCACAAACCTGTGTGACGCCATCGAGCAAACGATTGTTCCCTTCGGCGCTTCAGGTTCGAAGGGATGTATTGGGTAGATCACAGATCAGGGAGAATGACTTTAGCGGCTGCGCTGCCCTTACACGTGTAAGCATGTCGGATGTGCTGACGCGACGCTGATCGGCGCAACATGGTGCGCCATGCTGGGTGGAAATTCCCGTGCACTCAGGCGCACGCAGTAGTAGTCGTTACCTCGGCTTTGGAAATTCCCCGTCCGGATGGCTGGACACCGGGCGAGCGAATCAGAACGAGTGCCAGCAGAAAGGAAATTCCAGCAAATCTGGGGTTCCTGATGACGGCCTGCTAGAGGGCTCCAACTTCAGGCAGCTTTCAGGCAGCTTTTCAGGTTTTCGGATGCGGCCAGATTGCGTTGTCGAGCAGCTCCGCCTCCGCATATGTAGGCATGACCCGGATGCGACCCAGATAAAGCTGCCGTACCCTACCTAACCTATGTCCTGAGTAGCCGAGCTGCACGCGGCATTGGGCTGTAGGTGTAGCTACTATTACTGTAGAGCCATGTGAGCCGATTGAGGCGAAGATGGCTGGCGTATAATATCGGCTACCTCTCCACCGAACGTGGCGATGCTTGATTTTGTAAGCTGCCTCTAGGATTTCCTTTGCCTATGTCTAGGTAGTGTAGCAAAAGTGCTAAGTAGTAAATGCGTTTCTGGGTCTGACCGCTTTTTCTTATGGTACTCTAACGTTAGGAGGCTCTAGACTCTAGTCACCAAATCCCAATGTCTCTCCCCACACCTCCGTTGGACTCTTGTCCATCTTGAAGAAACAAACAGCGGCGAAGTATGGGGGTGCTACGAAGCTTTGCCGCCGTGCCCAATTTGCCATTACTCGTTATCCTACAATTTCATCGCTCATGAAAACTGATGACAAGGCATCCTCGATGATGGATAAGGACCCTTCACGAGGAAACACGATGCTAGTCTCCGAGGCTAAGATTGGTGCCACCCCGTTATTGCTGCCAATCAGCTCGTATGGGATAAAGAAGTGTCGCCTTCTCGTGTAATTTCTGGTTTCGCCATTTTTGATCGATGCCATGTCAATCGAGCAGATCCAAAGGTCTGTGTCCAGAAAGACGAGAGCATGATCATGCCAGCCTATGAACATGCGAATCATCTTGTTGTGCAGGCACAGCAAGGGCTGGAGAGTGCATGGAAAGTGATCTGAGGCCCCTTCGACCTCATATGGTATATGCTCCAGGCAGTATACCAGCAGCTTTGATGCAGCAGCTCCTCGCGTAGTCTCTAAGTCGACTGCTATAAACTTCGAGGTCTTGGTGAGGGTCAATTTATGAGCCGACGAGAGGAGGCGGCTCCCTTCAAATGTGAGTGTAGCCTTTACTTTCAAAGAAACATCTCTCGTCCTATCGTTGATTTGATAAAGTTGAAGAGTCGAATCAGACACCATGGCTAAATCGAATCCCGCGAATGGCTGTGGAAGCCATGCCCATGTGCGGCTCATACCCACGGAATCCTCAACGGTCGAGGTCGTCGGAGCTGATTCGAGATCGGCGTTGGAGATCCAGTGTATTGAATCAGACGACGCTCCGCAGACTAGGAGCTTTGATCCACTGGGGCTCAGTGCTATTCTTCGGATTGAACTGGGATTTTCGACCTCCATAACTTTTTGGCTGGCTCGCATTGTGCTGTCGGCATCTTGCGAAACCGCCCAGATTTGGATAATGCTCGACGCATCAGCCGTTGCTATGTAACCCCCGGCGCTCCATGATACATGTGTTACCATTAGGTGGCGGCCATGAGAATACAAGGTGCTTTGAAGTTTCGCAGTTGAAGTGTCGAACAAAACGACTAAGCCCCCCTCTGTGCCGACCAGTGCAAGGCGCTCAGCTCCCATAGCTGCTAAACTTATTATCTCAGTAGCTTCTTGGCCGCGGTTAACTACTATGGCAGGCTGAGTAATCGATTCGTTCATGCTCAACTCATCTGACAAGCTTTCTCTAACGAGCGCTGATGGCTCCCAAACTTTTGTTTCGCTTCGCGTATATCGTAAAGGCGGAAGCCATCGCCGCTGAAAGCCAAATACCGAACTTCGTAGTCATTAGACTTGATGTAATAGAGCAAGGTGAGAGTTTCGAAGTCCTAGAGCTTAATAGCTCCCCGCGTGTCGCCTGTTGCAAGAGTGCGCCCGTCAGGTGCGCAGGCAAGGATGTATGCTTCGCCGGACACTGATTTTATCTCTCGACAAGTCTAGGAATCGAATATTGCCAGCTCGCCGTCTTGTGATGCAACCGCAAGAAGTTCCACAGCAGGGTTGCGGTTGAAGAGCACCTCAGAGACTGGCACGCACGCTGCTCCCGGCGTATCCCTGCTGAACCAGCAAGCGCCGATAGAGACGTCTCCTTCGAGGCTCCAGACCTGGGCAGGGCGCCCGCGATATGTATTGCGATAATTTTCAGGTCCGGTGATATGTCTGCGTGGAGGATTGCTTGGTGAGTGGTTATCTTCAACCGTCTGTAATTCTCCTTTGCTGGGGACTCTCCAGGCAGAACCACGCCATTTGAAGCCGAAAGACAAATCACCAAGTTATTTCTTGTAACGACTGTGACTGTATGGTCTATCGCAGAGAAGGCCGCCGTGGCAACAGCACCCTGATGATCAAAGGTCCATAGCAACTCGCCGCTCGCATGAAACATACTGAGTCGACGGCTACCCGACGCGAGTAACCGTTGGCTGGAGTTATCGAACTTGAGAAACTTGACTGGTTCTTCATGAGTAAAGACTGCCTTTTCCTGGCAAGTTGCTGCATCGTAGACCTTAATATGGCCAGTCCTCTGGCCAATAGCAAAGACATTCTCACCAGCCGCTAGCGACATGGCACGTATCCCTCGGTAGTCAATGTAGGAGACGCAGTCGTCCCAACTGGTACGGCCTGTACCATATAGTCTAAAACCACTTTGCGTGTCCTTGAACTGGCGGAATATAGCAGAGTCTACAGGACACAGTGGTGCGACATGGTAAAAGACTGCACTCGGAAAATTGAGTAGGTTTCGAGAGAATTTAGCTACAATTCGTATCAAATCCGAAGTCCACTGTCCAATAAATCCGACGCAATCGTCAAGGGGCGAGGCGGGCTTTACCCGTCGTTCTAAGTATTGGCGAAGATCCCGAGCAGTTCGAATAACGTAGAAAAGATCCCGTTTGCGCCGCGCAATGAATTCGATCCAAGTCAGCACATTGGTCCGGAAAAACCGGTATAACAGGATCAGGATCTCGTCCGACTCCGCCGAAGCCTTAACAACATGTTCTGAGAACAGCGTACACGCATAGTCTGCGAACTCGGAAGTCGTGCCGGCCCGGACTTGTAGGAGTGACCGGTTTCTCGGCGGCCTCATCTCATCTGAAACCAAATACTGCAGGCAAACCAGGGCTAACCGCTGGTGGCCTTGATCCTTCCGCATCGCCAAGGGTGACTCGAGCCCACAACCAAAGAGGAAGTCCCGGACAGTAGTGTGGATTACATGTACAGTTCCAGTTTTGTCGATTCGTAAAAGCTGGCCACAGAGCCCTTCCACGCTTCGTTCGACACTTCTGATAGTCGTGCTCAAGTCCAACTTCAATGAGGCCTGTAACTCGGGGACGCTTAAGCTTCGAGCTCCGCAAACGACCCATGTAAGAATAGCCTTTGTGAGTTTGATCTCGCGAGTGTTAGTGGCCATAGTCTCCAAGATTCTGGTGTAGATCGAGACCATTCCCTCGGGCATCTCATCCAAGATACTATCCACACTCTCGTCGCTATACACTTTTTCGAGTTCCTCCAGAGCAAGCTTCGCCCAGAGAAATATACCCCGTGATTTTGTCACTATCCTGTCAATCAGGGAATCGCACTCTTCTCCGTCAACGGGGAGCATTGTTTTGTTGTCTCGTATGTAAGCCCCGATGTCTTCCAATGTCTGGCTCGCGTCAATATGGTGTGTGAAGAGTCGCTGTTCGAACCGGCTAAATTGCCTATCAAAATCCGGGCGTTTCCTCGAAACGAAGCAAAACCGAACTGGAAACGCTGGCTCAAATTTCGCGAACAAACTGAATAGTTTTAATGCATCTACGCATTCGTCAAGCCCACGAAACTATCAATATTTTGATGCTTTTTGTAGAGCGTACGGTATTATTAATAATTGAAGGGTTAAAGGTTGTTGAAATGCCTAGCCAAAAAAGAAGCTAGTAATTTGGTTAGGTTAGCACTAGGTAGGTACGAAATAATATTGGTGGATTATAGTGGACCCAATAACATAGGCCCACTAATTAGTAGGTAGGTGGCCAATAGGTACGTACCTAAGCTAACTTTTCTATAGCTTCTGTTAACCAAAAACACCAAAAATAATACCAAAAAAATTCCCAAAAATAGATAAAATTATCTGGAGATAACTGCCAAATAGCCAGTTAAATAAAGATCATTATTTTGACTCCAAATATTCTAAAAACCGTTGTTTTGCTTTGATTGGGCCAGTTAACTGTCAAACAGTCAAGATAATGCTTTGCTTGTGGGAAGCGCTGAGAAGGTCGGACGAAATTACTTCCCTCTACTTTCTTGCTGGGAACATCATGATCAATCACAGACAGGATGCAGTTCCAAGCTGAGTTGGCAGTCGGCCGGCATGGCACTTATATTAGCAATCAAGCCATTCATACAACTCATTCCTAGTCGGCGTACTTAGACATGGACTCCTGGCTCCTAGGACTTTTGCATTTTGCATTTTCCATGCGACTTGATCCTTGTACTTTTGTTGCTACCCTATTATGTAAGCGATCAGACAAACTGATATCAGCCTACCCCTGTTGAGGTAAGAAGCCTGTGCTTTTGGCTGTATCTTAGACCTACTAGATACTTAAAGGCACAAAGGAAGCCCCAATTTGGAAGCCTCTAATTGGCTTATCTAGTATTTTTTACTCCACTTAATTCTGCAATATCTTATAACTAAAATAGCTTCTTAAATACGAGATAAATAAAATAGAAAAGTTATATCTTATTTTTTATTAAATTTTGCTATATTTTTTAATACCAGATGTACTTGTTTGCGACTGTTAGTTGAAGAGTTATTTGAATTGCAAGATTAGGTGGTACACTTGGTCAATTGTACCAATATACCAGCCAGTGCACGGGCTTCTCACCTCAACAGGGGTAGGCTGATATCAGTTTGTATGCATACTCCTATTATGTAGGTACATGTAGGTAGTTCGATTAGGTACTTTGCACGTGTGTACCTTTAGGTACATGTAGGTTATACACTATATACATGTACATGTACCTACTGTACAGAACTTACGAGATAAGAAAAGGGGATGGAAAAGAGAGGCGGCAACATGTGGCTGCATGCACTAGCCAGCCAGTCTGCCAGCCTGCTTATAAACCGCCACTACCCCCGCAATATTGCGTCCTTGTTTCGCAGCCGAGAGCCGAGCCGGATAGGTACCTATTCCCATTCTTTTCCCGCTTCGCTCAGCGAAAGACGGCATCTGCCCTCTCTTCCTTTTCATACCATCCTTTTCCTACCACCTGCCTGTTCATGTTCGCCCCGCACGAAACTCGTTGTAGTGTAAAGCCATGGGCACGCCATCCGACTACCTCCCACCTCGCATCTCGGAGAATTCGATCAACAACTTCTCGAATCCGTCAGCCTGCCCCGAGCGACTGATATCCGCTCTTAATATCGCCGATCGAGCTAACGTGCTACGCCGAACTCTCCCTACTAATTACCATTGCCGAACGCACCCGTCTTCTCACGATGGACCAAGACCAACTAGATATTGTTCGGGCTCACCCTCTTGGTATACATCTTGATGCCGTGCGTGCTTCATTATGCGAAATCGCTCCAACGCCTGCAGGTATCGATTTATTGAGCTCAGAAGGTAGCACTGCCATAACCCAAATCCAGTGTTGGTGCTAACTGGCATTTAGAAGTGCAAAATTCATGTCTCGACCTCTTATCTGTTTTGCGCAACAGTTCGGCTACCCGACAGCCCCTTTCTACACCAGGTGTTAGAAACCTTCGCGACGTCCTCTTAAAGCTCACTTCAGCCGTCGCTGGCAACACTGTCAACTACAACCAAATCAAATCTCTTCTTTGTGCCGTGCTCAACCGCAGACCCGATGTCGAAATCTGGGAAAGAATCTATTCCGCCGCTACCGAATCCACCCTTCCGCGAAAGCCCGTCTCTTCCTTCATACACACACCAATGGCGCACAGAACAAGCAGCGTTGTAAATTCCTCTGAAAAACGTAAGGATGTAGACAAGTTGCTCAGGTTGGAACTTGGCGATACGTACCTCGATATTCCGAATTTTCACGAAGCCTTCTTCGGGAATATTCCAGACCTTGAGAGAGCATCTACAGAGATCTTCCAGAAATGCATTGATGAGACACCACCACGCTTTCAAGGTGGCTGGATTGGATGGCCGGGAGATGCTAACCAGTACGATGTCCTTGCTTGGCTGGCCGACTTGTGTAATCAAATCAACCAATGGACACAACCCTATACATCGAGAACCACGCGGAGGCCGCTAGCTCAGCCCGACACACCACTCGATGGCTCGGTCGCGAAGCATAAGCTGGACGTCGGCTTCGTAGACGACCCAAATGCTGAGAAAGATACCAAATATGATTCGTCACATATCTTGGTACCTGGGGAGCTAAAAAGTAATCCTCAAGAAGATACTGCTTCTAAAGCGCGGCTTGATTTAGCGATGTATGTAAAAGAAGTATTCACTGCTCAGCCTACTCGCCGCTTTATTCTGGCTTTTACTCTCTGTGGATGTTGGATGCGGCTTTGGGAATTCGACCGACTTGGCGCTATTTCATCCTTTAAATTCGACATTCATAAGGAGGGGCGGCGCTTTGTGTCAACTATTCTTGGCTTTCTATGGATGGACAACGAATCGCTTGGCTTTGACCCTACGATAATAATGTCAGGTCACGGGCAGCAATATATCAACATTGAACGAGGTGGTACAACGGAGCGCCTAGTAATCGATAGTGTTATAAGGCGGTCATCAGGCATAATAGGCCGTGCAACTATTTGTTGGAAAGCATACTCCAAAGGAGACAAATTAATACCGCTCGTTATCAAGGACTCGTGGCAGTTTCCAGAACGTAAGGATGAAGGCCAATTGCTTAAAGAAGCGACAGAACAAGACGTGAAAAATCTTGCGCGATATTACGCCCACGCAACGGTTTGTATTAGAGACAACAACGATGATGTTCAGGGCAATGTTCGGAAAGGATTAGATGTTACAAAAGCTAGCAACTATGCCAGCGTAGCCCTTCTCCCGCCCAACAAGCGGCCTCGTTCAGGTTCGACATCCTATTCGGGTTCGGCGTCTCCTACAAAACCTGGAAGTCAACCCCTCCCGAATCGGATTCACCGACGCATTATTCTACGCGATTACGGAAAGCATATCTACAAGGCCAGTTGTCGAGTGGCTTTGCTTAAAGCGATAGAGGGTTGTATCAAAGGACACAAGTCTCTATACACGGCTGGCATTCTTCATCGGGATATTTCAACCAACAATCTTATGATTAATGAGGACGACGACAACCCTTCTTGGCCTTCGTTTTTAATCGATCTAGACCTTGCAATCAAGGTTGATCGACAAGAGCTATCAGGTGCCAAAGAAATAACCGGCACGAGGGCTTTTATGGCAATCGGGGTCCTCTCCGGTAACAACCACTCTTTTATGGATGACCTCGAGTCTTTTTTTTGGGTTCTGTTTTGGATTTGTATCCATTACAATAAAGAGGGCAAAGGCCGAAGCGATTCCGAATATGATCAGTGGAATTGGGCGGATACGGAACAGCTTCTCACCATGAAGCGAGGAACAATATCCAAGAAAGGCTTCTACCGGGCTATATCACGGAACTTTGATAAGTACTATGAGCCGTTGATCCCTTGGATGATCAAACTGCGCGACGTGGTATTTCCTAACGGTGATAGTTGGGAGAAGGAAGATGTAACACTGTATTCACAGATGAGGGATATTCTTAGCAAGGCCCAACATGATCCAGACGTAGCAGAAGCAACAGCAGCAGCAGCAGCAGATGAATAATATGTACAACATGATCCGCTGGTAGCAGCAGCAGCAACAGCAGCAGCAGCAATAGCAATAGCAGTCAGTAGCAGCAGCAGCAGATGAATAATATGTATAATATGTCTTTCATTAGAAAGATTTACTTCTCCATGCGTACTTTTTTACTCTACATGTAGCTAGGTACTGAACTAGACCCCTGTCCTAGGCTTCTGATTGATCAAAAAGAAAATCGATGCTGATTGGGTGCATGCTCCTGGATTTGTTGGGCGATTGCTGGGCTAGTCGCGGGGCTAGTCGCGCTGTTTTTACCCATTTACGCTTCAAAGGTTCGGCATGAATTGGAGGCTCCAGAGATGGAAAGCCAAGTAGACATGGCGTGAAGGCTAAAATTGACATGGCCGAAGTGCCATAATAGGTAGTTCTAGGTCTTAGCGATGGGAGTAATAGCGTTAACCCTACGCTTGCAGAGCCTCATCGTATCACTCAAACGAAAGGGGGGTCGCTACGATCAGAATTTCTGATTTATTTTAAAGTAGTAGATATAGGATGTAAGCATCGAGATTGTCGACGCCATCGCCTATTCGGTCTATCTTAATCGGCGTCCTCTTTGGAGCCGTACCTCCCGTTCAACATAGTCGCTAGTCGCTTCTCAATTGATTGAAGAACGATCTCGAGTATTGTTAGCCTGGCCCTCGTCAATATCTTCAATCTGATTACATAGATGACTTTATGAGGGTTCCGCGAATGGAGCTCTCGATATCTTATCAGAATGGCATATTGAACGATGGGTTTGTTACGCTCAGGATATCTCTATTGATTACCACCCTACATGAATTTACATACATATCCAAGAGCTAATATCTTATTATCGTTATTTCAATTAAGAAATAGTAATCTTGAACACCAACGCCTGGTTGTCGAGACTGAAGCCGCTTTCGTCTGAATATGGCAGCTTACCCCCGTTCATGTATCCATCTTGCGTAATGAAATCATTGTCGCTTAGGCTGAGGACGAAGTATTCTCCGTCGCGTCTTTTCGGGTTGACTGGAACTACTCCTATAGACTCCCACTTTTCATTCTATAATTGCCGTCAGTCATGTCTCAACAGCGCGAGTGGATTAATGAGAACGATGAAGCAAATGAAAGCTACTCACAAGCAAACCCGAATCCGTCTTTCCGCCGTTGTGCACGTTGAATCGATTAAGCTGCGCATTGACGTTGAAATCTAAAAAGCTGCAGTATGTAGCAGCCTTGACGCTGCTCTTCAGGATGCCAGTGTCGGCGTCAGCAATAGCACATGTCGAGTCCACGCAATCGTAAGAGCCCGCAGCCTTGATATTGGTAGCGCCTGATATATCTACGACGTCGATCTGTCGGTAGGCGGACTGGGTAACTTCCTGGCCGTTGCCGGCACTGGAGTCGCGGGACAACACGAAGAACTGGCCGTTCTCAAGAGCAAGGATCTCAGATTGGGCCGCCGACTTGGGGTTTTTACTTGGCTTCGCTGTCGGATCTATGAACAGCGGGAGAGGCACGACCCACTCGCCTGCGTAGACGGGAGCTCGTTTGTTGCGAATATCATATTTCAGGAAGCGGGTGTGTCGCCGGGTTTGCTTCTCGAGCCCCTAAAACATGCTGGTAAGTCTAATGACCACGAGTTATGGGGTCTATATACATACTCCTTCTTGGACGGTCGCAGCTTGTAGGAGGACGTATAACGACCTACCATCAGGGGAGACAGTTAGGCCTTCGAATCCTGTGACAGTTCCAGGGTTGTTAGCAAGCTTATTCTACTTGTTGTCGCCGTCTCGGAGCTGTACCTTGGTTGTTTTCGCGGCCGGTGTCGGGGTGCGCTGGTGTAACGTCGTCGGTACTCGTACTGTTCCCGACGTAGCGAGGGGGGCTGTCTGATGAGAACGAATCGGTGCCGTTTCGCTTTGGCACGATTGACTCCGGCGGGCGGATAGCAGTGACCATCTTTCCTTTGGAGTTGAACAGGTCTGGAAGGTTTGTGGTAAGAAACTCTTCATGGTCTTGAGAGATACTGATCGACTTACAGACGTACGGCCCATACTCGTCAGATACCCAAAATGACCCGTCGTCGTTTACACTTTGAGATCAATGATTAGTAACTGTTCTCCTAAGCTTGAATTCTCGCGGTCAAGGTACACGCGAGACACGTATTTGGCTGGAATAACCATCTTGCGTGTTATCGATCACGACAAAGAGACATGGCTCTCGGTAATACTTACTAGAGCCCTTCCGGGTCTATTGGAATCCTCTTTCCGCCACGCCCCTCGCCACCGAATCCATCGCCCTCGTACGTGGCAACGGGTAGCTTCGGGAAACCGGGGTAAGAGAGATGTCCCGTTGCGTCGCCGTCTAGACCTGTGCAAGGGGTACCATCTGGCCCGGAAAACCTGATCGTATCTAGATACTGAAAGTGCAGGTTTGGTGCTGACGGGTTCGAAACAGTCGCGTGGCGCTCGGGCGTGAACGATATTTTGAACTTGTGCATTCGAGGGTTGTAGTTCAGACTACCTTCGGTGTTCCTATTCTCATGTCAACATCTAAGTCGTTAAGACGATGATAGCTTATGAAGAACGCTCTCTAGCCAGGCGCACCAAAACAGCCAGCTCTAAACAGAACCAGGTCCAAGAACTGTTTACACTTACCAGCCCCTATCAGGAAGTGTGTAGATAATACCCGAGTAGCTGCCATTGCAGTGCTTCTTCCACGCATGCTGGTCAATATGCAAAGAAGAGCCCAGTCCCCCTAGCGTGTCGCCGAACTTATCAATGGCATTGGAGGGCACCAATCCATAGCCTGCGAGCTCATCATACACGTATTTGATACCGTTACATGTCGTACTGTTCACGCCGGCGGTGTGTTTTCCGATAGCAGTGCCGAGAGCGGCGGAAACGAGAGTTGCCGCAAGGAATACTCGGGCGGCCATTTTCGAGTATACTAACAGATCCACATGCGTGACACGCTGGTGAAGGAAGAAGACAATCGCGAGTTCACAGGACAGCTGAGACGCAAGCAACGGTGGCTACATGGGGTGTTATATAGGTAGAATGGTTCCTAACTCGTACCAGGCCTGATATAACCCGCAGACCGAAGCGCATTGCATAGGTACAGGAAGACAGAACGCCGAGACGCGACTCCATCTACACTACCTCCATCGCCAGCACGTGCTCATATACCACTCAGCTCATCTTTAACAGCCAATTTCAATAAACAATACCTACCTACCCGGTTCAAGCTCTCTGAAGAAGGTAGGTGACATCTTCCATGCATATACTAGCGCCATTCGAGATCAGTCCCCGAAAGCCAGTGCCTGGACTAGCGCCACCCGGCCAAGCAATTGGAAAACGACCCTTGGCGCGCACGTTGTCCGGAGTCCGTATGTCATTCGCCACGCTTGAGATAGGTACTTGAACTGCTCATAGGCTACAGCTTGCTACTCTTTACTAAAACTATAGTGTATTCAATAGAAGAAGAAAAAGGAGCCTACGATGGCGGAGCAACAAACACGACGACAATAAGGTCGGATAATTCAAGCAGCCGAAGTAGTCGCCAAGTCAGGTAGAGCAATCGAGCAAGAGACGACAGCAGCAAAGCTGAATATATGTTATGCAAGAACCGTGCTCTCTAAGTCAGGGTGTAGCATACCTCCACAGAACAACTTAAATAGGTAGTAGCAGATAGCATAAGAGCATGAGTATATTTCAAGGGAAAAAGAAAGTGGACATAAGTACTTGAAGTATTTATAGGAAGGATATTTCGCATAATTTTTCCGTCAAGCCCGCCCTATCGAAAAGGGTTTAGAGAGACGCCTAACACCACGTGGATGCCTAGTGCATTTTAGACAGAGGCTAGATAGAATAAGGCGATACCTAGAGCAAAGGAAACAACAAAAAGGAGGGCCAAGAAAAATAACTTAGTCGGTATGCTGGTTGAACTCATGGCCTTCACATAACCGATATTACAATTTCTTATAATATTAGTTTGACGCTCTACCTGATGTATCCTGTTGGAACAAGATCGTCATGTAGTCTACACCAACCTACACATTGAAGGTTTAGGTACTACGAGTTCCCACTCATTCTTCTCAGTCAGGCAAAGGAGCTCTGTGGCAATAAGACAGTGGCGGGCCGCTATCTGCGCTCGGATGGACCTGGGCTCTCTAACATCACCTGAAAGCACCGAGACGAAAACAACCACGACCACTGGCAGCAGCGACGCTGGCTCGACGACTTCTTCCGCATTGCAAGCCAAAGACGCTTTGAGTGACTCGGACGAAGATGACGATACTGCGGCGATGGCTGGCATGGGGGTCAGCCGGAGCAACCGTCAGTGCGGACCCCCAATCGCCGTTGTATGCCTAAAGTCCCAGTTCCGGCCAAGCCAGACCTCTGCAATCATTATGGCTACCAAGTAGCCGTCTAGCCCTAGAAAGGCAAGGCGTCAGGCATGTTGATTGGTCAGAAGCTGCCCACAACCCCGGTCAGCTGCCGGCGATTACGGAAGATAGTGCAAGTCCGTTTCGACTGATCGGAGATCGGGACCCGGAGCACATGTAAAACCGACTGTAGCATTCCTGATGCATCATTCAAATATATACACACGCCATGTCTTATATGATGCACCACGACGGGCGATTTTTTCAAGTGTTTTAACTACCCCACGAGACTCCTGACCTCTTTTCAAGAAAACCTACAGCTCATTTTCACCCGTCTCCAAAACCAGAACCAAGATGCCCACCATCCTCGGCAAGGAAGTTGCGCCAATTGGCTTCGGCCTCATGGGATTCACCTGGCGAGCTACGCCTTGCCCTCAGGAGCAAGCTTTCGAAGCGATGCGCGCGGCGCTGAAGAACGGAAGTGCGTCTACATCACAAATTTCCGCTTCTACTTGCGATGTGCACGCAGTCTCTTATGGCTGTTCGCAACTTACTTGATAAATGCTTACCGATAGGACGCCAGGCAATTTCTGGAACGGTGGCGAATTCTACGGACCCCCGGAATACAACAGTCTAGGTGAGGGGCGGCCACTATTTGATTTGAGTCGTCTTCGAGACTATCGAAGTATCTCTGTGGGACGAAACAGTCACTAACATCGAGCAATGTAGTGCTGTTGGAGAGATACTTCGAAAAATATCCAGAGGATGCTGACAGGGTCATCATCAGCATCAAAGGTGGCGTGAATCTCAAAACGCATCTACCGGACGCATCGCCCGAGAACACGCGTCGAACCCTGGACGACTGTATCGCGCAGCTCAAGGGCCGCAAGAAGATTGACCTGTTCGAGTTTGCCCGGCGCGACCAAAATGTGCCGATGGAAGAGACATTCAAGCTGATTCAGGAGGAATATATCGACACTGGCAAGCTCGGGGGCATATCACTCTCGGAGGTGCGAGCCGAGACTATCCACGAGGCAGCCAAGCATATCAAAGTGGCAGCCGTGGAAGTTGAGCTTTCACTGTATGTCGCCCACTGCAACACCGAGCATATTAGCTCGGCCAATTATAACTGACACACTCCATCTCACAGCTTTTCGACCGACATCCTGAACAACGGTGTTGCAAGTGCTTGTGCCCAACACGGGATCCCCATCGTCGCCTACTCGCCAATTGGTAGAGGTATGTTGTCAGGCAAACTCAAATCGACCAATGACATCAAAGACGGAGTATTCCAGGCGTTTGCGTTCCCCCGCTTCCAGCCGGGCAACTTCGAGGCGAACCTCCGGCTCGTGGAACAGGTCGAGGAGATCGCCGCGGCAAAGAGCTGCACGCCAGCTCAGCTCGCTATCAATTGGACGATGGCGGTGTCAAGGCGTCCGGGCATGCCCACGATTATCCCCATCCCCGGTGCTACTACTGTAGAGAGGGTTGATGAGAACTGCAAATTAGTCGATCTCACGGATGAGGAGATGGCGCGGATTGATGCTGTTCTAGCTACTTTTACGACGGCTGGGGAACGCTACAATTCTTCGGTGCCCGTGAATACATAGATCGCGAATTAGATAGGACGTACATATCGATTTGATAGCTTGTCAGGATACCTAGTACCTTAAAGAAGTAGATGGAAAAAGGTGTATCTATGAAATGTACTTCGCAGATTTCGCTCGTCGTGAAAAGGCCCCCTGTTTGTCGACTTAGCGTCCAACGAAACAAGGGACAACCAAGTTTTAGCGCTAGAGTGGCTTAAACAATATTGAATAGCTGCCTCATTAAGTGGAGAAAATAACCCGAGCAAATTATTCCGCAGAGAACCCCAAGTACTCATAGGTACCTATTCATGAAACAAAAGCTCGTCACCTACATCGTCAAAGAACAAAGACGAAAAGATAAGAATCTTCTTAGAAGAGTTCTCTCAGAGTTTCAGATTCCGAAACCCTGCTTGTCTCTTGGGTGGGATTGTCTCGCGAATCCCGTTTTGTAGTTAATGAATGAGAGCTGCAAGACAGTGACGACAAGGCTTAAGATGGCACTGGAACAGTGGCTCAAGCGAGATAATAACAAATATGACAGTAGTATGCTAGCATTAGTAATTTTGATTTCGTTTTCCCCTTTCCTCTTTTTTAGCTCATCCAATGCAAAATGTCGTTTACATGGCGGGAGTAGACTTGTTAACTTAATTAGATCCCTGGATGAGAAAGCCTCAAGGATGAGTTGATTTTCAATGGATGGCGGGGTTTATCGATTGTCATTGTGGGGGTTATCACTATCGCTGCTTATCGCCACAAACGAAGGTGACAGGGGCAGGGGGGTAGCTACCTTTGATTCCCTTGTTGAGTCTGTTTTGCATGACTAATGCAATTGCTGTTGTTGATGAGGTCACAGCACTTTTATTTGTCCCCCTTTTCCCCAGACCCAAAGATCGAAAGTAGGCAACCGCAGACATATATTGCCATTGGCAGGTACCCACTTAGTAGCTATTGACTGGTATGATACTCTAGTCCGGTGGTTCATTTTTAGATAAGGCGATAGACGAGGAAAACTTTGTACAGCCGCAAAATTGCAAATGTTGTAGCATGCCAGACCATCAGCCGCCTCGAACTTTATACCTAAGGTATATCTTGTTTGCTTGAAGTTTTGTCTGTTTTCTTGTTTCCCCCGGCTAGAGGCAAGTGGGATTAACAAGTGGGGCCCCGATTAAGCTGAAGTAAAAAGTTCAAGAAGGTCGCATCGGCGAAGCGCAATAAAATTATTTTTATTTTTTATTTTTCTTATTCCTTGCTCTTTCTCCGCTCCTCTGGCCCACCACGCTACCTACATGTACTTAGGTACCCCTACGAAGGAGTACCTAACCTGCTTACCTATTTGTAGTGAAAAGCACCATCCCATCCAATCTACATAGGTACCTTAGGTACCTACCAAGGTACTTACCTACGAGGTACATGTATCTCTTTGCCCAGGGTACCTCCCTGCCGCTGGACTGGAAGCTTCGAATACCTTATTTTCAGACTTTTCTCATGTAATGCGATACCTACATAAGGTATCGACGGCAGTGAGTCTACCTGCCTGTGGTAGTATCCACTTACTAAGACCTACATCGTTACCTACATGCACCTAGGTAGGTATCTACTACCTATCAGAAATCCGCTTCTCTCCCCCCACCCAGAGCACCCAAAGGCTCAACCAACGGCAGCTGGTCGATCACATCAATTTGAGCATTTCTAACATCCCCATCCCCATCCCCATCTCCATCTCCGTCCCCGTCCCCGTTCCTCTGCCTTCTCCGTCATCACCACCAGTGACTTAACCACGAACCACTCGTGTATCTCATTTGGTGCTGGCACTGGTGCTGGTGCAGGTGCAGGTGCAGTCGATCAAGCCCCGTCCAGGCATCCAATCATCCCAGGCATCCCAAGCATCCTAGGTATCCCAGGCATCTCAGGCATCCTGGTCATCCAGTCATCCATCCGCTCATCCATATACTAGTCGCCGTCCGGCTCTTCTCCCACATCCCTACCTACTCCTCCCATTACCGCCACTTTCTCCATAACTCCATCGCCTCGCATACCCGACAGCCAGCCTGTCGCCGGCTCCTCTGCTCTTTGATTGCCCTCGACACGCGCAACAGGCATAACCGATCATTTCTATCCTCCTGTCTAGCTGATACTCCTACATACATACTCGTAAGCCGCTCGATTAGCACCGTCATTCGACACCAAACGTACCTCCGGTCTTCTGCGTACGCATTCGCGGGGCATGGTGCACCTATCGCTCATGACACCATTGAGCCCGGGGTGAGTCGCCAGCTTCAGGTCTTGGTTCACAGTCTACGGTTGCGGTTACGGCTGCGGTTCCGCTCCCACCATCATCGCCGAGTGCCAGGCTTCGTCTCCTACACCTTCGTGGCCTCTGCCGCGCGCCGGATCTCGAACCAGAATCAACAGTATACCTACACCTCGCCTGGCCCTAAATCTGATTTTCTTTATTCCGTTACCCTCTCTTGGTCTTTGTCCGGCATCATTCTTCTCTACAGCTCCGCAACGCCCGACTATCACCAGAACCCAGCAGCCTTAGCTCCGCCACGACTATCCAAGCCTCGGCCGTCTCGTTGTTCCAGGCGCTGACGACGAGGTGTATACCCTGCACACACCCTGCAATTATGGCGCCGCCTGCGAAAACCCAGCCGAAGCCTGCTAGACCTATATCCGGCCATACAAAGGAACAGCATTCCGCTCCCGCACCCACTGCCGTCACCCAGGCGAACCGACAACATGTGGTCCCTGCCATTCCCTTGCCCTATGTGAACCGCCAGCCCAATGGAGCTAGAAACCCTGCCATGAAGACGCCTTTTAAGCACGCGCCGGCCGCCTCTACCTCGTCTAATGGCTTTCCTGTCTCTTCTCTCGAAGC
Organism: Nemania serpens; assembly: GCA_022578855.1. Classification (NCBI taxonomy): domain Eukaryota; kingdom Fungi; phylum Ascomycota; class Sordariomycetes; order Xylariales; family Xylariaceae; genus Nemania; species Nemania serpens. Next base: position 327,174 of record MU396707.1, on the reverse strand, counting down.
TGCGCTCATCTCCCGCGATCCGCTCCACTCGGCCAAGAATTCTGAGAACGAAGCCAAAAGCCAGAATGTGGAGAAGCCCGCGCCCGAGGTCGCTGTTATGTCTCCCCCACGACCTGAACAGCAACTCGAATCGTCTGCGATGCAAGTAAACGGCGTCGTTTATACCAATATAGAGCCCACATTCGGTACCCGTAGCGGAGCTGAATCGATTCGAGGTGAGTTACGTCTCGAAATCGCCAATGTGCAAACCTCAAAGGAAACGTCCCTTTACTCACACTTGACAGGTGCAAATGGCGGCCCGTCGTATGTTTCTCAACCCCAGTCGACGACCTCAATCGCTCAACCGGAGTTTGCATCCGCACTCCCTGGCTCAAGCCGTCCATTCCAGCATCAGCACCATGTCGCCGACCAACGTCATCATACTGCTACTTTCCATGCCCCGCATCCTCACCATATGCATCATCAGCATAGACATCAGATTAGTAATGGGGCTGGTATCATGTTTGGTGGCTTCGATTCCCATACCCCCTCTCCAGCACCTCTCCCTGGTGGCTTCATGCCGCCCCCACATCCTCCTATCAATGACGAGAACCGTGGTCATCCGCGCCCCAACGGCCATCAACACACCCATTCGAATAGCAACGGCTTCCCCGCGCCCATCAATACGCACTTTCGAGATATGATGCCTATGCCTGCCATGGACGTGTACGGAACAGTGCCAACCCCTACACCGCCTGTTCACATTGAAGCATATCCCCCTGGTCTTGGTCGCTATGGTCCACCAACACCCCATAGCTTCCACGGTTCTCATACATCCGGCGAGCCTAACGGCATAGATAATGCTGCTCTTTCTTACCCTCCAAATGGTTCATTTCCTCCTCATACGCGCCACGAGCATCCTGTCCCTCCCCCGCCCCCACCAGGCCCGTTTCATCATTTTGTTCACTCGCAGCCGGTCTCACGGCAATTCAACACAGCCGAGGATGAGCTAATGGACGGCGTTCGCTACATTAGAAGTTTGTTCGATAATGGCGAACTCGCTGACTGTGTTTTGGAGCTTGTGTCTCTGAAGGGTCGCCATCATCCCGTCAAGATCAGTGGGCATAAACTTATACTGGCTCACAGCCCTGCCTTGAAACAGCACATCCTAACTGCTCGCGCGAGAGACCGGGGATCTCAAACTATTACTATGGAAATCGATGACTCTTATTTGCGCTCGGATTCATGGTGGATGGCCGTTCAGCGTTTGTATCAGCATCCACTTTTCCCACTATTTCCAATGATGGGCAACGCAAGCAATGGGATGGGTTTTGCTGGTGATAAGGTCGATCAATTCGGGTTCTCACTAGGCTATGCTGCTGCTGGCTATGTCCTTGCTATGCAGGATGTGTTGATTCGGGGCTTGGAAATTGCCGCCAACAGTCTCACATGGGATACTGTGGAGACAGGTCTAGGTTTCGTGCTAGAGAACACCATCCAACGACACTTCGACCATAATGCTGAGCCAGAAGAAGCCTTGCTTTCTACCATTCTGGAATTCGGATATGGACCCGAGACGAAGATCCTCTTGTCCGCTATCTTGAATTTCCTCATCACCGAGTTTCCTTCTAACTTCGAACTCGACGCCGCAGTCGTAGATATCCCAACGATAGCGAGAATCCCGATGAGCGCCGCTATCGCTACCACTCCGGCGCATGAACATACCACTAAAAAGGTGATGCCCGCTATCGCTAGAGGCACAATCACTCGTCAACCCCCCAAACAGGCTCGTCTATCTAGCATCAAGTTTGGCGATCTTCCGGCCGCGTATCCAGACGACGGGGCATCGTCACGTCGCGAACCCGCCAAATGCTCGTCTATTTTATCCCGCATCTTGCTCAATTTGCCGTTTGACGAGTTATGCCAGGTCCTGACATCTGGCAGCAACGGCGTTTCCGGCTGGAACACAGCCCAAGATCGGTATCACGCGGTAGTCGAAGTTGTGGCGGAACGAGAAACAAGGCGCCTTCGTGCCGTTGAAGGCGTTCGCTCCGGGATTGTCCCTAATGCTCATGAGATCCAGTCTCGTCTATCCACACCATACCGGTACACCACTGCCGAGCCCTGGGACGTTCTGAACTGGAAGGAAGAGGTCATCCGCGACGAAACACCGCGGATCATACGAAGATGGATCCCTCACTTCGATGTCGCAGAGCAGCCAACAGAGCAACGGGCCATGCCTTCGTACGATATCCCGGACTCCTTAGTCTAGTGGATGGTGCCGGGTAAGATTTGATGGGACTCATGATGAAATGACGACGCTTACACTTGGGGCGCTCTAAGCGAAGATTTTCTACAGTGCATTGCATGATGGCTCTTGGGCATTGACATTCCGTTTGGTTTTCGGTTGGCATCGCGTTCGGTGTTTGTTGGTGTATTTCCTCTTCTACATGGACATATTTGATTAGAGTGGAGGAGTGACGGCAGTCTTCGACTTGCCGATTTCACCCGTTCCTCGACGTAACACTCTGAAAACCATTGAGCATTAAGGCGGGAGGAAAAAGTTTTACGACCTGCCACGGCTGGCATGGTTCTGTAGAGGCAAAATGGATACAGGAAAAACAACGAAAAGTTAGTTAGACCGTGGGGATAGGATTATGGTCGGCGTGAATGTTGAGCCACCTCCTCTACTTAATACCCCTTTAATTCACCCGGCGAGGTTTCCCATTAGAGCCTTGGTTGAATTGAGTTCACGATTCCGGTTATTGAATTTGGGGTAGAAGGCGAGTCTTAGGTGGCGACGGCGATGATGATGATGATGGTGGTGGTGTTTCTGTATGTACTTGGCAGTCAGGCTCTGTTCACATCCCGAGTCTGTGCTGGAGTCGATGGTATTACCGAAAGGTACGATGGGTGGATTCCCAAAAAGTTACATGGCATTAGAAGAAGGCATTCGAGAAATGCTAAGATGACCTAACAGGCCAGGATAACAGTTGATGTCGTTGTCTCTCTCAAGATGCTAATCCTCCCAAAAGTTGTTTATTATCTAATATATTGCAGAACCCCCGACATGATAATTGGTTCAATGTGTCGTTGTGCTCGTTGCCGCATGCATGATAAATGTACCTTCGTCTAGATGCGTAGGCCCAGGGCCCCCTTAGAAACTAAATATGTACATAATATAGGATTGAGAAATCCATTGAAGTTTTTATTAAGCTCCCGACCAAGTACCTAAACAACTACATGTACCTTAGTGTTTACAACATTCACCGTATAGACTTCAATCCGCCATCATTCATACAAAACAGGCATCTAAGGAGGCAATTATACAGCTAGGTTAGTCTGCTTAAAACCCCACCCTCCTGATGAGTCTTTTTCCCTTGTGATATGTTATCTAGCGATGATCAGTAAGTAGTAGAGTTAGACCGCCATCATTAGGCCAAAGCGCTGTTGTTAGTGATTTATAGACATGCTCATAGACTCTAGGTAGATCAACGTTCTTAGGTAAGCAGCACTCGCTGCCATAGGCAGATCTCACGGGGAGCGTCAAGAGTCTGGGATTATCCTTCTTAACAGATAACATGAATTTGGCTTCCTTTAGAGGCTGTAGTGGGAGGTAGAAGTCCCAGGAATTTTAATATTGTAGAGTATGTAAGATTGATCTCAGATAGAGACGAGCACCTTAGGTAAGTACTTACTCGGTACCTAAGTACTAGGTAATGTAAGTTTATATGAGCTGGACTCGGGCTGGTACATGTATGTTAGAGGTTGGTCCTCCTCGTAACTTCCCGAAAAGGCCAGCCCTTGGTTTAAGTCAGCCTCGGAAGGAGCAGGTGACTTAAGTGTCTACAGGTAGCACTTGGGTAACTGCCTACATGAGGTACCTACCTCACCTAGGTCATAATAAAGTGCAGGAGGAAGCTGCGCTTTCTCTGATCCTCATATTATAGGTACCTGCCTTCAAAGGGTGCCCACATGAGGTACTTGGTTACTACCAAGTCGATACCTAATTGGTGACTGTTGGACATAGGAACCTAGCTCTCCCCTTCTGATTGACATCTTCGAAAGTGCTCTTCGCTATAAAACCTTGACCAATCTGACAATCATCCGCATTCCTATGTCATTGCACATTGGGCCTCATCAACTACTTTATGATTCCTCATACCAGACAACTTTGCAATCAAATAGACTGGTTCTCAACCTTTCACCCCATACGCCTTACGGCTCATGCTCCGGGTGGCCAGCATCGGACAAGACGAGATTCAACTTACTACTCACAACCACCCATTTACGACACACTACGTCTTCGGCTAGGTGCTAGTCTCTCTGAAGCAATCATTACCCGTACAGAGAGGCCTTCATCCTTACTTGATTTTCTAAAAGAGTGAGTCTTTTTTTCTCTCGCCACAGCCCTGGATAGCTAGTTAGCTAACTCTCGAAATAGTCTTGAAGAGCGGCGCTCGGGAGCATGAGTGAAGAAAAGATCCAGAACCAGGATATCGCCTGGTCAGATACGGCCACCAACATGCCTGAGTCAGTCAATGACAACAATGAATCCCAGTCCAGCGGCGCTTCACACAACACCGCCTCACTAGCACAAACCCAGCCTGCAGGCTCAACGGTATCTACGCCCGTATATTCTGATAGTGCGGAGAACGACGTTACCCTTGCCTCATTACCTACCCCGACAGAAAGGGTATCTCTTTCTACCTCTCAGGGAAAGCTCGTGGATATGGGCGAAGCCGCTGCTGGCCACCATGACGACCCGGAGTCTGGGGGCAATGGAACGGCTGTAGGGGATGACACCGCTGGCCACCCTCGAGATAGCAATGCTTCCAACAGCCACGTCGTCGTCAATTCTGTAACTCAAGGCCCAAGTTTCGCGGGTTCGTTTCATTTCCGTTCTCTTCCGCCTGAAATCCGCCTCATGGTATGGCACGCCGTATTGTCCGATGGTCGTGCCCTTGTACTCTATTCCCGTCGTCAGCCGGCGTCTGAGCTAGAATGTACTCCGCCCAAAGCTCGCGGCTGCGTTCCGTTCGTTCCGTTCGCTCCGCTCGGTCCGCATGTTTTATTCTCAGTGAATATAGAATCACGCATCGAAGCATTCACATTTAAACCCAAAAGATTGATGGTTGAATCAGGCCCACCATTTTCACACCCGGTACTCACCTGGCTGGACCCTATCCGAGACTGGGTATGTGTCGAGGTCTATGATGGCATTCTTAACCACGACTTTCCATACGATTTCAGTTTTTTACCTTCCGAGGACCCCGTCGATACTGAAATCACCAAACTCACTAAATCCACTGAACTCACTGATATCACGCAGAGCCTTGCCATCATACACCGGAGTCGCGGCATAGATGAGATATCATGGATGGTCAGGAATATCTTCGAGGGAGGTTTCCATCAGATACAAAACCTTGCCATGATATACAACGTCATCACTCTACACTCGCCGGCTAGTGAAATTTGGGGGGCAGGACTGATTCACCACGGCGACACCCACATCGTGGTGGACGTCGCTAATACCGTGAGACTCCGCCAATTCTACCACTTCTACATCACGGCTTCGAGGTGTTGGCGCGAGAAAAATATCCGCCTTCTGGATATGCTCATGCTGCCTGAGGGCCGCCTCCGGTACGAGCAGTATTTGGTCAACGATATAAAAGAGAAATGGCTCCTCGCTCAGTATCAGGAGGTCTCCTTATCCGAGAGAATAAGATTTGGCCTACACTCACGCCCTCTGCCCCCTAGGGCATGGTGGGACGACCGGGAATGGGAAGAGTGGAATGGCACGACTAGACGTCGCAGTGAACTAGAACCGGCCGTTGGCCGAAACGAATACGTTGATGGATTGCTAGAAAGGTTCCCGAAATTTAGGGTCATGGTCATGTTTCGCATCTGCAGCGCTCCTGTCTGTGACGAGGCGCCTGAAATTGGTGAAATTGATGACTAAGGTAGAAAGACATATCGCTTATCATAACCTTGCTTCTGCTATTCGCTACGAATTTAAATTTCGGGATGTAGCAGTCTAAGGCGCCGGTATAAAGCTACGGCAACGTACACAAGAATAAAAATATTAATTTACCATTCGGTGACATATTTTATAGGCTGTATTACTGCATGACAACAAGTGTTCGTACTGCGAAGGGGCAGGCCGCAAGGCTTCCCCAGGAAATTTAGCTACTGGGATGGGCCGCAGTGGCAGGACCAGTATCACCGATGGACAACAGCCTCGGCGACTGGGACTGCTTCTGGCGCGCGACGCGCGCGACCAGGGCTGCTCACTCAGCTATCTACAGGACCTGCTTGGGCATTCGTTAATTCCTGCGGTGCTACCGGTCTACGTGGTACTATAGGCATGGCTGTGCTGGATCTATTGTTGGCGATGAATCCTGGGGCTCCGGTTCTCGGTGCTCCGGCTACGTCTCTGACCTGCACCGGCTCCGAGCTCCCAGTAACCACACTGGAAACATGGCCTTTAAGCATAAGATAGGGAGTATTATGTGGTCGTCGAAGGACGGGGGTGGGGACTTTGTGCGTCGGCAGTTTCAGCCAGTCAAATCGTCGGACCTTGTTCATATGCATCCAAAACAATCGCCACTTGACCAGCGAGCAAAACCTCACCTAAATCAATTACGCGGCATGCCCCCGTGCAGAATGCTGCGAAGTTTGCTCGGCGTACTCCGTGTGCGCCCATTGACTTGTTCATTTTCTTCTTCCTTGATCTTCTCCCCAGCCACTTCTATCCCTCTCGCAAGTCTCTATCCCAAAGCGCATCATCGCGCCATGTCGTCGGAGGGCAAGTCCCGATCGATCACCTACAACTTCATTGAAGATGTTGAGGACGTTTCAAAATATTGCCCTGGCGGGTTCCATCCCACTTACATTGGCGACACGCTGAAGGATAGGCGGTATCGCATCGTGCATAAGTTGGGATACGGTAGCTACTCGACTATCTGGTTAGCCTTGGATACGCTGCGCCGGCAGTATGTCGCCATTAAGATTTGCTCCGCCAACACTAGCGAAGATTCGGTAGAAGAGAAAATACTCCAGCACCTGTCGAATACAAAGCGGGAGAGCCTCGCTGCTCACCCTGGGAAAGATCTAGTTCAGTCCGTGGTGGATGCGTTTGACCTTCGAGGCCCAAATGGTCATCACAAGTGCCTCGTCATGCCCCCAGCCATGGTGAGTGTTCGTGATGCCAAGGAGGCGTCGTACTCGAGGCTCTTTCGGCCGAACATTGCCCGTTCCATAATTGCACAGCTGGCCCTAGCTGTCGACTTTGTCCACGAAAAGGGCATTGTACATGGTGGTCAGTTTCCGTCCAAACACTTCGGTATGGCTGCAATAGCCTTACACTCTACATAGATATCCACATGGGAAACGTCTTTTTCCGGCTGTCGCTCGGTGTTAACAATCTTACGCCGGAGGAAATCTACCAGACATATGGAAAGCCTGAGCTAGAACAAGTCGTAAGAGTGGACGGCAAGCCAGTCGATGACGGTGTCCCGAGTCACCTGGTTGTACCCATGTGGATGGGGAAATCAAGCGAAGACATTGAAATGTCGGAAGCCCAAGTCCTTCTGAGTGATTTCGGCGAGTCATTCATGCCGGCGCCTGTTGATCGATTCTACTCGAACTCACCTCTGTCCTTTCGTCCGCCAGAAGCTCACTTTCCATCGAAGCCGTTAGGTTTTGCCGCCGACATCTGGAGCTTGGCATGCCTGGCCTGGGAGATTCTCGGAGCGCGCCCTCTCTTTGAGTCGTCGATGGCGACAGACGACGAGGTACTCGCCGACGTGGTTGACCTACTCGGAAAACTGCCCCCCGAATGGTGGACGCAATGGGGTGCCCGGTCTGAATTCTACACCGAAGACGGAGAGTCGGGTATCAAGCTGGCACCAGGAAGGTTGCCGGAGACGGTAAGATGGGGCTGGAACGAGCGCTTGGAATTGTGCGTACAACGGCCCCGACGAGAAGCCGGGTTTGACGGGATTAGCGAAGACGAGTGGACTTCACTGCTGGCCATGTTGCGGTCCATGATGCATTTCGAGCCAGATCGGCGAGCCACGGCAAAACAACTTCTCCAGAGTCACTGGATGAAACACTGGGCTGTTTGCAAGGCAAGTGATGTGTAAGTAGCCAGCCATAAGGACGCGAACTGGTTCCATCGACGCGGCAGAGCCGACGATACGCGCGACACAGAGAACATGAGAATATGACACAAACTCGGTATAAAAGGTAAGATGCACAATTCTCGTGGACTAGAATCCGGGCTGATGTTTAATACCGCAGACCATAACATGTCTTATATGAAGGCTACACCCCCGGGTTCTATGCTTGAATACAATGCTCCCTTTCCTCGCCCGGCTCTTGGCGCACAGATGGGTATTAAGGTGGAAGGATACACTCCTCAAGGCTCTCATTCTTTCTCCGTCGTTTAGCTGCCGTGTTTGCTGGTGACCCTGGGGCAGAAGCCATCATTATATACATAAATGGAAAAAGGAAGTTGAAAAGAGTGGACTGTTCCGAAGGGCGGTGGGTGTGCTTCTATTAGGGCCTATGCGTTCCTGGACCACCTAACAATCGACGTAATTAGTATCGCCTAGGTAGGCGATATGATGTGATAACTTACCCCAGATCTCGGCCGTGACCCCCACCAACAGGGCTCACATGCTCCCCAGTAATGCCGAGGTACAAGTAGTGTACACTGCAGAAGAGAGGTACCTAAGTGTAGGAAAGTGCCTAGTGTACCTGCTAGTATGCAACCACTCCTGCAGGTATTCTGCATGTAATTTCTTGGCCCTTGCTCTGTACGCCCTTCTCCACGCCATCGTCCAGCTCTCATGCCATTATGATCAACTACCTCTGCTGTCCACCATCTCGACAACACCATCCTCGAGCACTCGCCATCCTCAGGTCTCTCCCATCTCATCACCCGCTTCACGAGCCGGGCTAGTCGTCTTTGCATAATCCCAGTCTGTCTCTCTGCATGCGCGCCTCTCATGTACATCCGTCTCCCTTGGAATTGACTCGGTCGCATCCCCCTTACGTTCCCCGGCGGGCGAGTCGCGAATCAATCTCAAGACATCATCAGTGCCATGGTTTCATTCAGCTACCATCACATCTGACCATCTGAACCATCATCATATCTCAAGCAAGCCGCATACCTAAACTGGACTGGCGCAGACAGGCACCAGCACCCCCTTGCGTTGATGGCTGCTCGGCACCTCGAATTGTCGAGCTTGTTGCGTTCGATCCATCGCACTTAATTAAAGCTGAAATAAGTAAACGAGCGAGCAAGAACGAAAGCAAGTAGGCAAACAACATTAATAGCACCAACCGCATCAACTGCATCACATGCGCCCTGTTCAAAGCATAAACACGTCTTCGTCGTCAGCATGGCTAGCGGTTCGAGCCCTCCCAAACTATCCTCAGTTCCTCCTCTCGAAATCCCGAGTCCCGACGCGACATCACGTCCGAGACCAGCTTCCGCCCCCAAATCAAAACCGTCCGCAGTTGACCCTGTTCTTCGCAACGCCCTGAGATATACCATCTCGGCACGCGAGTACGAGTCTCTTCACAGATATGTCATATCGCGCTCTCGAATCCTCCGAAAGCGTGCGCCGGCCGTAAACACCGTCGAGAAGTATATAAATGGCGAAAGCAATCGTAGAACCTCTGTCGGCCGAGACACCGTCGGGGGGAAGGGAAAGGAGAAGGCGGGATCGAGGAGTCTCGAGCCGAGGGGGGGAGGTGGAGGTGGAGGTGGAGGAGATAGCTACAACGCTCGCGCTGTCCGACACGCTCTACGCGTCTTCGTTGCGACGGGCATAGGAGCTAAGGCCTACGAGATGCTTATTGCGCGTATTAAGGGACAGAAAGAGTGAGTTCACAACAGAAAAATTAAAAATGATACGAGGGCCACAATAGGCTGACCGTTGCTAATGATAGATCGAGCTCTGCGCAAAACAAGCAGCCTTTTTATAAGTCATCGCCCCTCCGGTTATCCCTGTCGTTGTCCACCATCTTGCTGCTCTACCGACTACTCTTCCAATTCTTCACGCGTCTCAGAGCCCAGTTGCTAGATCCGATCGCCGCCCCTTTTCGCGAACGCAATCCTCGGACCTCGAGCACACTCACATCCCCCTATGCGCCCGCGGTAGGAGCCGGCCTGGCCGGCCTGGCCTTGGGCATCTATCCTGCCCAGCAGCTCCGCGTGACTATCATGATTTCCGTCATGTTTCGCGCCTTGGAATTTGGCTGGAATCTGCTCGAGGACGACGGTTCCATATGGGGCTTCCGGGCTAGGACCGGGGGGACGGGTGTGGTGAAGAGAGAGCGTCCATGGTGGTTTGGGAGCTGGATGCTACAGCCCTTGGCCATGGGACAGCTGCTACATGCAACTGTCTTTGACCGCGAGAGCTCTCCTGTCGGTTTCTTGGACCTCATATTTAAACATACAACTACATATCTCCATGGTGCGCCGGCGAACTTGCCTGCTGGCGTCAAGTGGCCCGGTCCATGGGATATCGTGGATAGTCTCGCGCAAATGGCGAAGCTCAACTGGCCGTACGTCTCTTCCCTCCCTTTCCCATTGGGGACATTGCTAACCCCAGTCTACAGACCATACATCTCACCAACGCTTTTCCCTGACGAACCTAGCTTGCCAGCGACACTGACAACCCTCGCTCCGCTTACCTCCCAAGCCTATCCCATCATAACGTCGCTGAGCTGCGCCAGCCTGCATCCCGGAGATCCTTCGTGTTTACGGAATTATCTCGCCTTCTGGGTTCGCTCGTTCCCACGTCTAGGGCGCTTCTTCTTAATATTCTATTCCATGCTCATGCTACCACGTTACAAGTTACTATACAACGCGCCCCTACACCTACTCAATCGTCTCCTATCTAAGGCGCTGCGTCTGACGACATTTGCCACTGGCGCCATGTCCACTGCCTGGGCGAGCATCTGCTTCTTCCAAACATGGCTACCCCGGACATTCCTTCCCACCCAGCGATTCTTCCTCGGCGGCTTCCTCGCAGGTCTGTGGGCTTTCGTGGGGCGGCGCGAAGGTCGTAGCATCTTCTTATATACCGCGCGCACCAGCGTCGACTCGCTATGGAAAGTGGGCGTCAAGCGGCGGTGGTGGCGCGCCATGCGGGGTGGCGACGTCTGGCTATTTGCGCTCGCACTAGCTATCACAGGCGCCGTCTACGAGAGGGATGCGCGGGCCATTCGCGAGGCGAACGTGCGTAAGGGCATCAGTTGGTTGAGGGGCACGGGATTCAGAGACTGGGGTCTGGAGGACGAGGATGAACTAGATCAAGTCGGCGGGGCGAGAGAGGAATAAGGTAATATCACAGACAGGGGCCTCTCTTGTGCTCAAAGGCCGTCCGTCTGCAGTTGTCTATGGGAGCACGATGATACTCGATATCCGGCGAGCTAGTGAGCGGAGATGGGGTGGTGGGGATGAGATCTATTAATGTGTCACGATACATGAAATTCCATGTGTCGTTCGTACCCGGTACTACTATCAAGGGTGTGGTGGTGTGAATGTTTATTCGACATTTACGACGTTCTATATACCTACCTACTAAGGCTCGTGCTCTTTGTGGGGAATATGGCGGAGTTATATATGCCCTTTTAACCAGAATCGATGTTGTTTTTAAAATGCCTTCAAGGGGCGCAAGTAACCCAAGTGCAACCAACCTCTTACCACCTTCCGAAAGTAGCTCCACTTACTTAGGTAATTAAAAGGCACTAAAGATTGTAATGCCTTGGAAAGTGGATTGCATTTGACGTCGGTCTTTACCACAGCCCCTTGTGCTATAGCTTTCTCAGTCTGTCCCCTTCTATTTACACTACGAAATGGACCTTTGGTTCTGAGTAGTTATAGAATATGATGAAGACGGTCGCGATCGATCTACGGGCAGTTGAGGCTATAGACCAGCTCGCTTCTTATATCCTTTGGCAGCGCCTCGCAGGTTTACGTAAGGTTATGTTTCGTATCTCTTGTTCCGCGTTGTCCCATCAGATGGAAACTCTTTTAAATATTGTTGATAGGGAATAGAATATGTAAGCTAAGAAAAGTAACGTAGCTAGACCTTGCTCCAGCAGGGCTGCTGACTGGTAGTATAGGATGGAGCAGAGACAGGAAAACCTTCTCCGACATGAAACAATCCGAGTCAGTGGCTTTCCAGCTAATACAGGACCATAATATAAAGCAGATCGAATCCCTGTTACCTACCCATAACCATAACCAGATCATACCTATACATCCAGTGCTATGTATGCAGACGCTGACGCCAGCAGCTCTCCAAGGAACCTTCTCGGCAAATCAACTGCGGGACGTTTCATCATGCTGCGCCGGCTTACCGCTACCTGGGTCCCGGTCGCACAGGCATAGGCATAAGGCATGGTCAGAGCACGGTTCCATCAAATCGCAGCTTGGCAAATATCCCCTCCCACCTGCTTCATTGGGTCTGATCCAGAAGCTAGACCACAGCAACGGACGGAATAGGTAGCTAGCTACCATCACGAGTGCCGAGTGGTGGCGCCACGATCCCGAAAGAGCAGGTAACCCTCGTTCATCCGGCATGAGGCCGAAGCGGTAGCACCGAACACGCAGCCCGACTACGACATCAACGCGGGGATAGCATCGTGGCCATCCCTGGGGATCATCGTGCGGTTTCCGTAGTGTAGTATGGCCCTGCGCAAGTAAATCCATGACCCCCCTCGATGTAACCCCTTGACAGACAACGGGGAACTACAAAAGGAGAGGCAATCGTCCTCTATGGGTCATCAGTGTCCGGCGTCGTGACAGCGCGTGCCGAATGAACGCTCGCCGTCTCTCATCCGCCTGACTCCGTCCCGCAGCCATGTTCTCGTCACTCCTACTCCTCCTGGCGGCCGGCCAGGCCCTTGCGGTGCCGTCCCCGTCGACTCTCAAGAGCCGTTTGGCCGGGCCCGCCGCCTACGTCACGACCTCGGACCTCAGTCGCAAGCTGAGCCCGGTCGCGGCCCCAGTTTCGGGGCGCGGGAGCGGCGGGAGCTCGCAATGGGAGTTGACCATCGATGATACGCCATCGGGATACAAGCAGACCATCATCGGCTTCGGCGGTTCGGTGACCGACGCCACCGTCACCGTGATGAACGCGCTCTCCGCCGACAAGCGGAACCAGCTCATCAGGGAGCTGCTCACGTCCGCCGGCGCGGACTTCAGCTTCCTCCGACACAGCATCGCGTCGTCCGATCTGTCCGGCCCGCCGGCCTACACGTACGACGACGCCAGCGGAAAGGCGGACCCGAATATGCAGAACTTCAACCTCGGCGACCGGGGCACTGCGATGGCCAAGATGCTGGCCGCCATGCGGAGCGTCAAGTCTGGTCTCACGATCTTGGGGTCCCCGTGGAGTGCCCCCGGGTGGATGAAGCTGAACCGAGTGAGTATATGCCATCCACACCTAGCCCCACGATGAAGAATCGGATAGAAATAAAGGAGAGGGGGGGGAGGAGGGAAAAGGGAATGTTATTGTAGTGGTGGCATGACAAACATTGTTTATTCTGACGTTTATCCACCAAACCAGGCCCTCACAGGCAACGGGGACAACAACTCGCTCGACCCGCAGTACTACTCGGCATATGCGCAATACTTCGTGAAGTACCTGCAGGCATTCAAGAACAACGGCGCCACCATCGACGCCATCACGCTCCAGAACGAGCCCCTGAACAGCCAGGGCGGCGGGCACGTCACCATGTACCAGTCCGCGGACGAGGCGGCGAGGGTGACGCAGCAGTACGTCGGGCCGGCGCTGCGGAACGCGGGCTTCAACACCAGGATCTGGGCCTACGACCACAACACCGACGTCGCCAGCTACCCGCGCACCGTGATCAACGGGGCCGGGTCGTACGTGGACAGCGCGGCGTGGCACTGCTACGCGTCCAACCTGGACTGGGGCGTCCTCACTACCTTCCACAACGACTACCCTAACAAACATCAGTACATGACCGAGTGCTGGGTGAGTAAACGAATCCACCAACCCTCCCTGCGCCCATCTGATCACCTTCCACCGTTTTCTTCACCATCGCGTCGATTCCTTCTTTACGTATTTCCCGTGATGTAAGTAATCCAGCCTAGAAAGAACAAACCCACTAACGCCCTCCTCTCTCTCTCTCTCCCCGCTCGCCAGACCTCCCCCCAGACGTCATGGTACCAGTCCTCCAAGAACACGATCGGGCCCCTGCAGAACTGGGCCGAGGGCTCTCTCATGTGGACGCTCGGGACGTGGACGCAGGCGGCGGACGGCACGTTCGGGCCGTACATCCAGGGCGGGTGCGCCACGTGCCGGGGCCTGTTCATGGTGAACCAGGCCGCGGGCACGTACGAGTACACGATCGACTACTACACGCTGGCGCAGTACTCCAAGTTCATCCCCAAGGGCGCCGTCATCCTGGCCGGCACCGGCAGCTACAGCTACGACGGGTACAGGGGGGTGCAGTCGGTGGCGTCCCGGAACCCGGACGGCACCCGCACCGTCGTCATCGAGAACACGTTCGACAACGACGTCTACGTCCACGTCACTACCAAGAGCGGGCAGGTGTGGAGCGGGAACACGCTCGCTAGGAGCGTTACTACTTGGATCCTGCCTTAGGATTGGATTGGATTGGATTGGGTTGGGTTACTGCTGGGGTTACGCGCGAGCGAGGAAGGGGGGAAAGGGGAGGATGCTAGGTTGGGTCTGATGGGACTTGGGGTGTTGTCAGGGGAGGCTGGGGAGGGGGTTACGAAGCGTATATATTATATGTACTTGTGTATATGAAAATAGCTATTGTGTGTAAATAACTAGGCAGCTTTGTCCAGCTACGATGTATGACGGATAATACGAATCACGTGTATTCTACGAGAACATAGAGAGGAGAGTGTGCTCGAGTATAAAACTCGCTCGTGATATATATCTTTTAACAATTGCTATGTAGGTAGGCAGGCGGGCCTTTGTGTCTTTCTTGGCTTCCTGCGTGCGTATACAATCTGGATGTAGAATTAATTAACCTGGTATCAAGGTTCTCTATCCATCATTTCATTTTATGTCTTTCTGCGCGTCTCTACCATCTGGATATGCAACTGGCCTGGTATCAAGATTCCGTCTATTGCTCCATTTTTCTTCTATTTATATTTTATGCTTCCACGCAAGCTGGATGTCGTAGACTGCAAATTAATTTTATTAGATTTACAGAGACGGTCCCGCAGTATCTCGTACCCAAGCCTAGTACCGTTCTCGAGGACGTCGAGGGATTTTCGTATGCACAGTAATCCTCCAAATCATTATATACGGATACGTTGATTTTTGGTTAAGTACAATCTGGCCCAGATAAGGGATCAAGGGCTTGTTTGACGTTATCCCGAACGTTTTCGGGTCCCCTCCTATGGCTGGTTGCGCTCGCTTGCTCTTGCGTCCCCCTTTTACCCTTCGTATTCGGATTTCTTAGCGGCTCCTAGGTGGCCTCGGGTTACCTCCGATCCGGGGGTCTCTCTCTCTACTGTATGTACTATGTCGGTATCGTGGCTAGCGCTGAGTGAATTCGCCCTTGCATGGCAGTTGTTGGTTTCAGAGTAGGTAGGTAGGTACTCTGACGAGTAGTGAAATACTGTAGATCAGAGTGGGAGGCGCGCCTGAGCGACTCATTGACGATGAGATGTTCATGTACGCGCGGGTAACGCGGGGGCTCCGAAGGGATCGCGTCATGTGGGAATATCAGATGTGTTTCCGGCTACAGAGTAGTAGCTGGAAGGCATTATTAGTTCAGCCCCGAAACTGAGAGGAAGGGATAATATGCGTTGGCAGATAAGAGAGTTGAAATTTTTGGACTGCCCTGCGACCAGAAAGCCACCATCAGTCTTTAAGTAGTTAACTAGTTCCCTAAAACCCTATTTTCTTAGGCCGGGGGTCAGTTGTCTATAATAGACTATGCGTTCATAGTTAAAACCGTAAGGCGAGTATTGGTGGTTATCCAGCTCGTCAGACATTGGCGCGCAGCGACAAATAGATCTCTTGATGGCGCTGTTGAGGTAGATGACTGTTAATTATTCATATTGCTGATATCAATATTGACCATCATTAGGGAGGTAGGGGAGATGAAGTACCGAGAGAAGAAGAGTCATGAAAACAACTGCGCGTTACAAGGCTTGAGAGTATATTATTATGTGTGAGAGTACGCGTTCTCGTGTATCTCTTACGCTTAGGCAATGGAGTTGATGGCTCGAACTAAGTCTGTTCTATTAAGCTAGGAGTTCTGATGTATATTATATATGCCGTTTTCACCGTCGTTCCAATTCAAAATATTCCATTAATTTCTATTCTTCGCTGTGGGAGCAAGTGACACTTGTATCTCATATGTCTTGTTCAATCCGTCTCGCTTACGACTCGATGATGACTTACTAGAGCGACCCTTTCTCCCCTGTCCGCATGAGTTCGATATCATAGTCATGTCTTGCCACAAAATAGCGAGATAAGATCAAGAAATATCATCAGATTCACTTGTCGCAACACATGTTGCATTTCAAGAGCATCGAGAATACCGACAGGGGAGAACAACCCTAGAGAGGATAGTCTCCCAAATATAAATATTTCTGTTGCGAAAGACGATGATTATGTATACACTGGTAGATTGTGGTCTACCAGTGTTGAGAAAATTATAGGTATCGTATCTAACGCTAACCGGAGCACCGCAATCTCGAACCGTCGCAATCGCTCGCTGTACACGGACTATGGGCTATGCGCACGTTCCGAACGTGCTTGCCGTCTCGCAGATATACACCATCAATCCCTTATCGGAGACTAATAGCGGCGTCACTTTACCACCGTCACAGTTCTGAGCCCTCTTCCCTCCGCAAACCATGACATAATATGCGGATCACGCTGTGCGCCCTTATCCTAACCAATCGGAGGGGTGTGTCGCGAATACATATCCCGTTATCTCAATTCTCTGTCCGGGATGCGCGGCGCTGCGCCTTCCTCCGTCACATACCGGTGTATCTGTGCGGAGCGCACGGGATCCGGTGTTCCGGGTGCATTGCGACCAGGTATAGTCATAGTTACGCCATTTGAAGGGGGTTTGCTGGAGTCGGATGGGGAAAAGGTCGCTACGTATGGAGCTGGCTCGCCTATTCTAGGTAATGGTCGGCCGGACTCGAGTGTGCATGCAAAAAGCAACAATCATTCTGCGCATGCGAAACAGCGTTTAGCATAGTACATATGATACCTAGCTTCCTCGTTTCTGGAATACTCGGCTGCCAGCGGAGTGTTGTCAAAGAGTCCTCAAGTTGGCTGCTGCCTTGTTTCTACTGATTCTATCGATAATCATATTAAGAAATAGATAATTATGGCACTCGTGGAAAAAGACATGAAAATAGCATGGAATATTTGAACCTCGCGAGTACTCGCTACTAGTACGCTGATAGGTAGATTGCCATACATAGTGTCGCGTGCCATCTTGAGATGACGGGTACTGTCATAGCGAACCCTCTTTGATTTGATGTTGACTCGTCTGAGAACCACACAGCCCTCTTAATTCCTGCCTTACTATGAAGCACCTGGGATTACCCCTCCTCATATTGTGTATTGTAGGAGAGGCCGTTGGAGGGGTAGTGTAGATGCGAGATAGAAGTTTGATCTATGTACCTGGCTAGCCTGGTTCAATGTTCGATGGAGGACCCAAGAAAGTCACCATGGCTTATCAGTAGAGTAAGGCTCGCGTCGAAGATCTACGCACGCTAGCCGGCTTAGGGAAGAATATGATCTCAATGAAGTTAGTCTGCAATCGACAGCCTGCAATCAACAGTCTGCAATTGAGAAGGCGATCAATTTTAGTGTACCGGTACTTCGTATGGAAAGATGAAAAAGATGCACGGATAGCTCTAGATACCCGTAACGGTCGTGAATGACGTTATTTGAGCATGTGACGATTCTCCGGCCAGACAAACAACTAACAAGAACGGCTGAAGATAGGTATGCTGAGTCAAGACTGGAAAGCATTTTCTAGAAAAACGAAGCGCATCGGGTGGGGAGGAGGGGTGCGACGGGTTGTCGGCTCTTTATTTGCAACGAGTCGGCGACATTTGCTCTTGAATGACGGGGTGGCGGGCGATTGTCTCAACCCGATTAACTGGATCCCTCGTTTACGGCCTCGTGGCAAAGGAGAAGGCAGGGTCGGCTGTTTGCCCGTTACCAGAAGATGCCAAGAGGCGCTATCGCCAGGAGCGGTAAGGCGGGAGGGGCGGACTGATTTTTAAGCCTAACCCCGGAAGACTCTGTATCCTGGATTAGGCGCATGTGCTATCGTCGGTACACTATCGTAGCGTTTTGTAGCGGTGGGCTAGATTTCTACACTACTTTGTAGACTGGATGCTAGCTCGGAAACTATTATGATTTATAAGGAAAAGGTGTCTTGAAGCCATCATGGTATGCGATCATCACGTAGTTACTATGTATAGCAGGAAGCGTAGGTAGATGTGGTACTGTATATGCATGGAGTACTTCGTACCTATCCTAAATTTAAATACCTAAGTTCATGACTGTACTTGTAAGTAAGGTAGCGCGTCTCGGGTATTTTCACATGTAAGTCATACATCTATTAGTGCGCCAAGTAGGTACTAGCTACGTACTTCGTACTTGGGCTAATACTTCGTAGCGCTCGACCTCAGCATTGGCAGCATCTCAACACTGATCTCAACTTGGGTAGATACGCAACATGTATTCTGCCTGCTTCTCCTGATATTTGCCTGGTCCTTTGCTGACGTATATTCTGGTGCTGATAAGGGCATATCTGGCTGACGCAGTTGATTGGCAGGTAGGTGTTTACACACCAGGTACCGGGGGAATTCCCGCATGCTTGCGCGTTACGAAGCGTGCGTACCTACCTACTTAGCACCTACCATGTTAAATGTAAGTGTTGGAATCTGATATAAGTTCAAGGATGCACCCGACGCAGCGCTTGTGTCGCCATCACCTAAATACCTAGCCAAGTGTTGAACAAGATACAGCTACACGTATAACCTAGATACCTAGTAGTACCTAGATTGTAGTACCTAGTTTGTAGTACCTAGATTGTAGTACATAGATCGTAGATGTAGGAAAATATTTAGTAGTTTAGCTCGGTAGGGCATAGGCAATGCTGTTAATGAACAAGTTATGCACAAAGGGATGCCGGGATGCCGGATTCTACAAGGAGCCCGACGGGATCTTGGTAGTCATGCAAGCTCCTTTCTGGTTCGTCGAGGGCCCCGTCGAAAACGTCGGAACTTGTAGGTACCGCGGTAGTCCTGGTAATTCGCACAGCTGCTGCGTGGGATCAATACAGTAGATGTGCCAAGCCTCTTAGCGCGTGCATAACTGTACCCGTCAGCCCGTTACTTTGTGCTGGGCCCGTCTCAGTCGGTGGAAGTCCACCTGGGCACTCGCAAGCCCACCCAAAAGTCCACCTGCTTGCGTTTGCTGACTTCATAAATGCTGCAAGCGTATGGAGTGTAGTAGTAGTGTACTAGTGCAACTATTGACAGGGGCAAAGATGAATCCCCCATCTTAATCCTGTACGCTATATAATTAATCAGACAGGGCCTCCCAGTTTCATCTCGAGCCATTTACGCCTTTCTTCAAAAAGACCCCTAATCGGTCAAAATACATACCCAACTCTTGTAAGTCTTGCACTCTTGCGCTTCGATTACTTTTCCTCCCAACGACCATACTAATGTGTATATTCACTTTTAGTAATACTGCCTTCTAATTATTCCCAGTTCTTTCTTCTCTCATTTGGGTCTTGGCCGATCGTTGGGCGCAAGTTTGTCAATCTAAAGGAGTGCAGAGAGTCGTGTGAGGTTATCCATTCTTACTTATAAAATATAAGTCGTTCGCTACCCGGGGTTTCATCAACCAGGGTGGCAAGATGTCGTGGACGGGTGGCGGGTTTTCGAGTTATGACCGCACCGCACAAGCCATGGCAGCACCATCCATATCCTCGCCGTTGCATGAGCACCCAGAAGAAGAGAGTGACGCAACGAGGACGCGAACCACGTCCGTCACAGAAGTCAGCCACGAAGGCATGAAGAAGAAGGAAGTAGGAGCGTCGAGCGATGAGTCCTTCGATGACGACGACGCCATCGAGCTCGAGCGTCGCGAGTCGCTCGTTCACGAATTAGCACGCAAGTACACGTCACATTCGCAGGCTCATTGGACGCCTGGCACCAACCCTTACCTGGACGCCGACGAGAACTCGCCCTTGAACCCGAATTCACCCAAGTTCAGCGCTCGGGCCTGGGCTAAGGCCGTGGTCGAGATGACGGCGAGCCAAGGAAAGGAGTTTCGGACAGCTGGCGTCTGCTTCCAGAATATGAGTGTCCACGGTTTTGGCTCTGCAACCGACTACCAGAAGGATGTCGGGAATGTCTGGCTCGAGGCCATCGCTATCGGTCGGAGGGCTCTTGGCAACAAGGGGAGGAAGATTGACATCCTGCGAAACTTTGACGGCATCGTCCGTAAAGGCGAGATGTTGGTCGTCCTCGGCCCCCCTGGCTCTGGGTGTACCACCTTTCTGAAAGCAATCGCCGGCGAGACGGCCGGTATCCACATCGACGACAACTCCTACTTTAACTACCAGGGCCTCGCGGCTAAGGAGATGCACACGCATCATCGAGGCGAGGCCATCTACACGGCCGAGATCGATGTGCATTTCCCCATGCTGACCGTTGGCGAGACACTCACCTTCGCAGCCCAGGCACGTGCTCCTCGTCATCTTCCAGAGGGCGTCGACAAGATGACTTATGCCAATCATCTCCGGGATGTGACCATGGCCATGTTCGGTATCTCGCACACGGTCAACACACGGGTGGGCAACGAGTACATTCGTGGTGTTTCTGGCGGCGAGCGCAAGCGTGTCACCATCTCCGAGGCCACACTCAGCCGGGCCCCCTTGCAGTGCTGGGACAACAGCACGCGAGGTCTGGATAGCGCCAACGCTGTCGAGTTCTGCAAGACGCTGCGCACCCAGACTGAGCTGTTCGGAAACACGGCTTGCGTGTCCATCTACCAGTCTCCCCAGGTCGGCTACGATTGCTTCGACAAGGTCACCGTCTTATACGAAGGACGACAAATCTTCTTTGGCCGTGCCGACGCTGCACAGCAATACTTTGTCAATCTCGGGTTTGAATGCCCTCCCCGCCAGACGACTCCTGATTTCTTGACTTCCATGACAAGCCCGCTCGAGCGTATTGTTCGAGAAGGCTTCAAGGACAAGGCGCCGCGTACACCGGACGAGTTTGCCGCAGCCTGGAAGAACAGCCCCGAATACGCTGCCCTCCAGATCGAGATCGAGGAGTATAAGAAAGAGCATCCTTTTGACGGGCCCGATGCTCAAGTCTTCCGAGCTTCCCGAAGAGAGCAGCAGGCCAAGGGCCAACGCGCAGGGTCTCCGTTCACACTGTCCTTCATGCAGCAAATCTGGCTCTGTCTCTGGCGAGGTTGGCTCCGACTCAAGGGCGACCCTAGTATCACGATTGGCGCTCTTATCGGTAACTTCATCATGTCTCTCATCGTGGGCAGCGTGTTTTACAACCTCCAGCCTACTACGGCGAGCTTCTATCAACGAGGCTCACTCATCTTCTTCGCTTGTCTGCTAAATGCATTTGCTAGTGCTCTAGAAGTGAGTACACGAATTCGCCTCTTTCTGCGTTACCCGTTTTGTGTGAGACCTGTTACTGATTTACGAGTAGATTCTTACTCTCTACGCACAACGCCCTATTGTCGAAAAGCACGCTCGTTACGCCTTGTATCACCCGGCTGCGGAAGCTGTCGCGTCTATGCTCTGCGATCTGCCCTACAAAGTTGCCAATACCATCATCTTCAACACCTCCTTGTACTTCTTAACGAACCTGCGACGAGAACCAGGCGCCTTCTTCTTCTTCCTGCTCTTCTCGTTCTTCACCGTGTTGGCTATGAGCATGATTTTCCGGACTCTCGCCTCTTCGTCACGAACCCTATCGCAAGCTCTGGTGCCGGCTGCCATTCTCATTCTTGATCTCGTCATATTTACCGGCTTCATTATCCCGGCCGATTATATGCTGAGCTGGTGCCGCTGGTTGAACTATGTCGATCCGCTCGCTTATTCCTTCGAGTCGATGCTCGTCAACGAATTCTCTGGTCGGCAGTTCCGATGTACTGAAATCGTCCCATCGCCGGCGCTTGGATACACAGATGTCGCCCCAGCCAACCAAGTTTGCAGCGTCGTAGGTAGCGTGCCCGGCTCACTGTTTGTAGATGGTGACCGATACCTCAACCTGGCCTTCGGGTACTATGCCTCCAACAAGTGGCGAAATCTGGGTATTCTCATTGCCTTCATGCTCTTCTCCTTAGGTACCTATATGGTCTCTGCGGAGCTTGTCTCCGAGAAGAAGTCGAAGGGAGAGGTTCTCGTCTTCCGACGCGGTCACAAGCCCGCTCAATTCAAGGAACGCAAGCATGATATCGAGGATGGCGAGGGTCCCCGTGTCGGCCCAACTGCCACCAACGCGAGCCGCCCTGGGCCAGTTAATAAGGAGGCCGGCTTTATACAAGAGCAGACGAGCGTCTTCCACTGGAGTGATGTGTGTTACGATATCACGATTAAGGGCGAACCAAGGCGTATTCTAGACCACGTCGACGGTTGGGTCAAACCCGGTACTCTCACGGCTCTTATGGGCGTTTCTGGCGCAGGAAAGACAACTCTTCTAGATGCTCTGGCGAGCCGTATCACTATGGGTGTAATCACCGGCGACATGTTCGTCGATGGTCGCCCCTGCGATATGTCTTTCCAGCGCAAAACGGGCTACGTTCAGCAACAAGATCTGCATCTTGCCACGACTACGGTTCGTGAGGCTCTTAATTTTTCCGCTATCCTTCGTCAACCTGCCGATGTGCCCCGTGAGGAGAAATTGGCGTACGTCGAAGAGGTTATCAAGCTCTTGGAAATGGAGGAGTACGCTGATGCCGTTGTTGGTGTTCTCGGCGAAGGTCTCAATGTCGAACAGCGCAAGCGTCTAACCATCGGTGTCGAGCTTGCCGCTAAGCCACCACTACTTCTCTTCGTTGACGAGCCAACATCCGGTCTCGACTCACAGACGTCTTGGGCCATTTTGGACCTACTTGAGAAACTGACTAAGAGCGGACAAGCCGTCTTGTGCACGATTCACCAACCTTCGGCCATGCTTTTCCAGCGATTTAATCGACTTCTCTTCTTGGCTAAGGGTGGTAAGACTGTCTACTTTGGTGAGATCGGGGAGAACTCGAAGACCTTGACAAGCTACTTCGAGCGTCACGGCGCACCTCCTTGCCCCCCGAGTGCCAACCCTGCGGAATGGATGTTGGACGCCATTGGCGCCGCCCCCGGAAGCACCACCGACCGTGACTGGTTCGAGACATGGCGCGAGAGTCCCGAGTACCGCGATGTGAAGGCCGAGCTACAGCAGCTGAATGACGATGCTGTTAATCTCCCTGCGCCTGTCCAGGACGAACAATCCTTCCGCGAACACGCCGCTCCATTTTGGACGCAGTTCAAGGAAGTCACGTACCGTGTCTTCCAGCAGTATTGGCGTAACCCGACTTACATCTACTCTAAGACCGCTCTCTGTACCTTCGTCGCTCTGTTCATCGGTTTCGTCTTCTTCCGCGCCCCCAACACCATCCAGGGTCTCCAGAACCAGACGTTCGCCGTCTTCCAGCTTCTCACGGTCTTTGGTCAAATGGTGCAGCAGACGATGCCTCACTTTGTTATCCAGCGCTCGCTGTATGAGGTGCGGGAGCGCCCGTCTAAGGTGTACAGCTGGCCGGTCTTCATGCTCTCCCAGATCATCGTCGAGATTCCCTGGAACACCTTGATGGCCGTCATCATGTACTTCGGTTGGTACTATCCCCTGGGTCTATACCGGAACACGTTTGAGGACGGCGCTACGACGGAACGTGGCGCCCTCGTCTTCCTGTTGATCTTGGCCTTCCTGCTCTTCACGTGCACCTTCACACATATGATCATCGCGGCCTTCGAGACGGCCGAGGCGGGCGGCAACGTAGCCAACATTCTCTTCACGCTGTGCCTCATCTTCTGCGGTGTCCTCGCCCGTCCCGGTGAATTCCCGCAGTTCTGGATCTTCTTGTATCGCGTCAGTCCATTCACGTACCTCGTCTCGTCCCTCCTGTCCACAAGCGTCGGTAACACGGGCATCGAGTGCGCCGGGAAAGAATTCCTCAACTTCGACCCACCGGCCAACGAGACCTGCATGTCGTACATGGCAGCGCAGATCGATGCTGCCGGCGGCTACCTCAAGCTCGGCACTGAGAGTAACACTGTGGATTGCTCGTATTGCCCCGTCGCGGACACAAATAGCTATCTTGCTCAGATCGGTATATTCTATGGTAGGTTTTACCAGCACATCTCTTCACCCCCCCTCCTCCCCTCTGCCTTGTATGATTATCAGTAACTAACCTCGACTCCCCGCGACAGATGACCGCTGGCGCAACTTTGGCCTCCTCTTCGTCTACATCATCTTCAACGTCTTCGGTGCCCTCTTCCTCTACTGGCTCACTCGCGTGCCAAAGAAGGCTAGAATGACAAAGGCCAAGAAGGAATAAAAGAAGAAGAAGAAAAAATATAAAAACCTTGCTACATTTCATTTTCATTGATAGACTCGGACCGTCGTTGCCGAAACGAAGAGCAATCATCATTGTCTTTCTCGCTCCAATAGACGACACAATTTTCCCTTTCCACTTACCTGAACCGCCCTGCGTGCATACATACGTTAAGTACATATATACACACATATTTACCAGACCTCTCGACCTAGACATATAAGCCCAAGGAAAGAAAGACGGACAGATGGGGGGCAGAATAGAGAAGGCGGATATTTTGACACGGTCACTAATAGAACAAACTCTCCTTCTTTTCGAGGGGGACATCATCCTACCTTTCTTGTAACACACCAGACGTTCTAGCACATTCCTAGACGCCATTTTCACTCTTTTTACTTTCATTATCTTCATCTTCATCATCATCATCATTATCACTATCGTCATTATCACTACTCTCGAATAGGTCGCGTGACATCGCTACAGGTGTTATGTTATGTACGTATGTATGTATGTATGGTATTAATGCATCTAGATATAACACGACAGGTACAAATGGAGGAGGGCGGTCTCGCACATATCTTATCTAGCACAACGCCCCCTACTTAAAGGCGGCTTGCACTGCATCGGGCGGCGTTGTTGGTTATTGCTCATTTTTGGACTTCATATAGTACATCAAGTATTTAACTGATCATCAATATGCAGATGAACAAAATTGGTTCTTCGAGGTGTTGTTGCTGCTCTATTTGTCTCGTGCTTGTCTTGTCTTGTCTTGTCTTGTCTTGTCTTGGTATCGAGTTGAGACTGGCAAATGAATGGATAGATATCCATTGCCCTTCGATGTTAGTTTCTTAGGTAACTTAAGTAAACAATTACCTAGGTATGATCTAGCCAGGCAATTCACTCAATCTTGCTTATTGTGTTAAAATAAATGGAGGTAAATAGCCAGGAGGCAACAAGACATCAGAGATGTGAGGAATCTACTCTACTAGTCTTGATGCATGCGTCAATAGCGACTTGTTGTCAACGCAGTCTTCGTCTTCGTTCTCCTATTTGGTTTATATTTGTTTCATTTATTTATTTATTCATTACACGTATATATCCACGTATATACATATATACTATATTATATCACAAGTATAACCTGCCGCAGGCATGCTCTCGCTCGTATATGTCTTGCATGGTGAGTTGCACGCCGACGACTTTCGCCTCGAAGAATTGGAAGGGTTGGAGGATCGCGGTGAGGAGTTCGAAGGAGCTAGTTGCGCGAGAGAGGGAGAGAGGGTTCAAAAGTCAGCCTACTCTGCTCGCATGCGGGAGGACGATTGACAGGAGAACAGATATATATATGTGTGTGTGTGTGATGGCATGGCGGGCGAGACTTACATGAGGGAAGCGATGAGGCCGACGGCGGGCGAGCGCAGCCCGACGTAGCGGGATCCCCACCAGGGAGACATGATGTGCGCCGAGTAGACGAGGAGGCCGAGGCTCGGCAGGGCGAGCAGCAGGTCGACGAGCGTGAACTGGAGGCGCGTGCGGCGGCGGCGGCGCTCCCCGTCGTCCTCGCCGGGGCCGCCGAAGGAGGCGACGAGGCGGTTGCCGACGGTGACGGAGATGGGCGGCAGGCCGGCGGCGCGGCGCGGCGAGGGCCAGAACCGGTAGCCCAGCACGCTGGCGGCGCAGTGCAGCAGGTTCCAGAAGAGCTGGGCCCAGCACAGGACGAAGAGCACCTTGTGCTCCCAGGGCCACCAGCCCGCGCCGGCGGCGGTCTGGACGCAGACGACGGTGGCGAAGCCGAGCACCGAGTTGAAGGCCCGCGCCACGGCGATCAGGGGCACGTCGAACCTCGTCGCCTTCTCGCCCGTCTTGCTCTGACACCTCTCGCACGACCACCTCGTCGTCGACAGATAAGACATTTGCTGCTGCTGCTGTTGTTTCTCGGTGCCCTCGTATCCGGGCTGCGGGCTCCGGCCTCGAGGCGTGATTGTGCTGGCGCCCGTGCTCGTCGGCATGTTGTCGTCGAATACAACGCGACTCCCCAATTCGATATAATACAAGCGCTTGAATGACGGACCGGCTTCGGGGGGGTGGGGGGAGAACTGGTCGCGGGCGTCGCGTGGCGATTTAATGCATTCGAGTGAGAGACGATAATTGAATATGAATTAACAAGATGGACGAATGAGCGAATGGGCGAATAAGTGAGCGAATGAGTAAATGAATGAATAATAGAACACCGGTGGTGGTTGCGCCGTTGGCGATGTTTCCGCGTTTTCTCTCTCTCTCTCTTCAATTGATGAGGGAATGACAAGAATTGTTCATCGCCTTCATAGTCCTCTTTTCTTTATTATTAACATTAGCAGTTGTAATTATTATTAACTTTTGCGCCAGATGTCATGTCGTTGTCGTCGTCGTTGTCGGCGCTTGTTGTCGTTCTAACCCGAGGCCCCAAACCGTTAGGAACGTGGCACTATGCGAAGGCGAGGATGGCCTGAGACTTAAGTGAGTAGTACTTAAGGTATCTAATCTTGTAATCACCAGGCAGCACAGTCCTATGGTCTAGCTACACTGCGGGAGGTAGGGTAGGGGGTAATATACTAACCTTGTAAGTACCTATTTTCCAGGGATCATTAGCGCAATATTCTTAGATTGCGCCAGGAGAGTCGATTCTGCCCCTTTGTTAGGTTCTCCCAATAGAATAAACAACGAAAACAAAACTGCGCTCTTACTTTAGCAGTTGGTAGGTATTTCGTGCAGCATGGACTCTTAGGATGCTCAACGCACCTAGATACCATTTATGTCTCCCCCCGGGTCCAGCACCACTCCTAGAAATACTCATGCATGGAACGGCAGTGGACGCGAACCTATATGTACTTAGTTACTCTTGTTAGTAACTGCTCGGCGGCGAATAAGGAGTTGGTAGCTGTCAGGGAATTAGGACTCCGGCTTAAAGTAGCTTACAATAAGGCTCTTTAGGTATCGTGCTCTCGAAGAACCTGCCTTGGACTTGAACAGATAGTACAAAGTAGCTAGGCACAGATTATCAGAGATTCGGTTGCTTACCTAAGTATAGGCCATGGCACTCAACCAGGGAGTGAGATCGCAGGGGGGTCGGGCGCGCTGACGTCAGAGAGGTAAATAATATAATGATAGCCTATGAGACTCCGAGTGGGCGAATGAGAAAAACCCTTTCTTAATTCACTCCGCAGGACGGGATGATAGGCGGGCCGAAGCAGATGGCGGGGGAACTATCGTGACTAGAGGAAGCTCGCAAGATAACGCCCGAGGAAGTAAATGATACACAGGCCGGGAAGGTCGCAGTCTTACTTCGGTGATGCTTTAATCCGCTTGATCACTGCATATCCACATAAGATCCCGATGGGTTGACCGCCCCTGACTACATGTAGGGACCTGGCTATCGATTCTCCTTACGCTGCAAAGTCCTAGGAGGTAACATGGGGAAATGACGGGGAATGACCAGAGCCCGTCGTCGCGCGTGACCGGGAAGCGAGCGAGTAATACGCCATAGACCTCATTCCCCTGCGTAATACGATGGGGCACTTAATTAACTGAACAGAGAGGATTGCAACATTGGAGTGAAGGATGGGAAAGAAAACTTGAGCTTGGCATCATGAAGTTTGCCAACTGACCTCGCATGTCCTTGCTTGGTCGGACAGCGAGTGTTACTCAGCCTTAAGCCGCTTGGGGGCATATCAATCTAGCAAGGCTGAACGAGCGGGCATAGAGAGGCATGAAGACGCGCGATGTTCTTTGGACGAAGGGCAAGAGGATGCGTGAGGAACTCGTAGAAGAGGAAATACGGTGATTGATTGAAATGATGGCAAGTGATCATACGTATGGCTTTCGATCGTCTATAAAGAGAGAGCGTCATCCGGGTTGGAAATGTCAACAGATCGACACACGCAGACTCAAGTCAACTCGTCTACTCGTCTTCTAACTTCATCTCTTGCACTCCTGCATCCCACAATCTTGTTCCAACAAGAAGTCCTGATTTCTCTGATCAACATCCAAGTATTATATACTCCCCCCCCAACAGATCGAAGATGCTTGCCCAATCCCTCCTCGCCGCCGTGGTGTTCGCCGTCCAGGCCTTCGCCGTCCCGGCTTCCCGCCCCGAACTGGTCGCTCGACAGGGATACGTCTCAAACTGTAAGTCTGGGTTGAAAAAACAAATTAGGTGAAGATTGGACTATTACTTACGGGATCGTGTCTGCCTCCAGGTGCCGCTGTGTACACTGTCAAGGCCGGTGACACTTGCGACAAGATCCGCAGTAACTATGGCAACGTGTTTGACCTGAACCAATTGT
The DNA here is from genome assembly GCA_022578855.1 of Nemania serpens. Classification (NCBI taxonomy): domain Eukaryota; kingdom Fungi; phylum Ascomycota; class Sordariomycetes; order Xylariales; family Xylariaceae; genus Nemania; species Nemania serpens. The sequence goes on along the minus strand of MU396707.1, from coordinate 298,220 downwards.
AAGTTCGTATAAGTTACCCTATTCTGGTTTCTGGCCTCCTCGGAACGGGGAGCACGTGGGCTGTACTGAGCGGTTGCTAATGGTTGACAACAGTTACTCGTGGAACCCGGAAGTCAATGTTCGTGACCTCCCTCCCTCCCTCCCCCCCCTGGAAAGCGGAAAATTTGCCTCTGCTGCGACGCGGATGCGCAGCGGGGAAGATGAGGCAGAGAATAGTCTAAGTACCTATCATGTGTACTGTGAAATACCCAACTGACACTTGTTTCTCTCTTTCGTCGCAGTCGCAATGCACCAATCTCGCCATTGGCGAACAGGTCTGCGTGGGCGTCAGCCAGGGCATGGTGTGCTCCCCGCCCACGACGGCGGGCATCGCCGCCAACTGCAACAAATGCTACAAGGTCGTCTCGGGGGACACGTGCCAGGGCGTGCTCAACGCGAACCACATCAACCTCGGACAGCTCCGAACCTGGAACCCGGCGATCGACCAGGATTGCACGAACCTGTTGGTCGGCTTCAGCTACTGCGTCAGCATTGCCTAGGTAGTTGAAATACACCGGCCTTTTCGGTAGCATGGCTTTGTGGACTGATAGGGTGTGGACGAGAGAGAGACCTGGGCGAGAAGGCTTTGAGTGGATGGGAGAGTTGGTGTTATTCGTGATGAAGGGCTGAGCTGGGATCTGAGGCTTTGATGGAAGTTGTTTGATGATTTTGTTTGGTGTCTACCTATGTGTGTAATATCGCGTTAGCGGTCTACGTACATTTCACTTCGCTATTATAACCCCCCTCGATCCGTCGTCTTCATGTATAGCGTGTTGTCTGCAACTCACCTTTTACTCCGAACAGTGGTACCCTCACTAGTACTGCTAATTAGTATCATATTATTTATTCTACGTAAGCTCCAAATCACCAAAGTTCAACAAGTACTGTGTGGCGTACCGCGCGTACTCCTCTCAGGCGATATAACTGTTTTGTAAGTGTATAGCTCAGCCAATGTAGACTTTGCCCTTCCAACAGCGCTTCGTCCTAGCATTAATATCGAAGAGCAAAGTGTTAGGGTGGAGCGACTCTAGACGTTTGGGAGGGAAAATGCACTGGCTCGTGGAGGAGCTGCCTCATTTGTATTTTAGGAATACTGTTACTATACTACTACAACTAATAGCTTACACATTGGGTTTATTAGTACTTGACTGGTTCCCAAGAAAAGGCTCCCTGGCTGATTGCTTATGCTGGCAGATAAAAAAGTGCAGTGCAGATACTGTTACTGTTTTTTAAAGTCTCTGTTACTAATGTACAAATTTGTCTCCAAGTTTACCAAAAGGGGCCTCCCTGTTGCTGTTGCTGCTACCCATAATTATGGCCTTAATAAGAACCTTCTTCAATTCGTACTCGACATTGGCTGAAATGCGACTCGATCCCTTCTTCGTAAACACGCAGCCAATTAAAGATGCACTCGTTCTCATCAACCCAGTCATAATACCTTAGCTGACTATCTTATCATTATCAACACTGACTATTATCGCCTTCATTGTCGTCTTCCGCAAATAGCTACGGAGGCCTGATATCCCCGCATCCCGTCATTCTCTCGTCGGGACTCAGTTAGTGGCCCGTCTAGACTACGTAAGCCCCCTTATCCACGTCGACGTTGGATTCACCGATGCATATCATGATATGATGCATGCCGCGAAGGAAGGCAGCTCCTCAAGATACTACCCAGGGCAGAGACAGAACCTCTCTGAACCCCGGCTTTCACGCCACTCAGATTCAGCCCCGGCCCCGTTTCACCAATCAAACACACCGCAGGACTTCGCATCGCCCAAACAGGCAACAATGGCGCTCGGCTGTTAGGCATTCGACAACAATACCTCGGCCCCGAAGTTCGGTGTTTTGCTACACGGGGAATTCGCGATTCAGCAGGAATGGCTCGGACCCGAAGTCCGGTATTTCGCTACATAGGCCTCTTCTTACGGCTGCCGTCTACGATATACTATGTAGACAGTAGCAACGATAAATAAACAAGCCTTACCTCCCATCATCTCTCGTATCTCCCTCCAAGAACATCAAGAACATCAAGAACCTCAGCGCTCTACTCTACTTCCATCAACTTTCGCCGACCTTATCTAACCGCACCTAAAAACACCTAACCCCTCAGAATGCATATCGCTCAAGTCCGCGACTGGTCCCTGGGTCCACAGTACGTGACCGTCGACGACCCGCCCGCGCCCTCCGATGCCCAGATCCAGCTCCGCGTCTTGGCGGCCGGCCTCCACCAGGTCGTCCGCTCGCGCGCCACCGGCCAGCATTACTCGACGGCCGGGCTCCCGCACAACATGGGCATCGACTGCGTCGGCCGGGACGTCGCGACCGGCAAGCTGTACTACCACGCCAACCTCCAGCGCGGCTTCGGGTCCTTCGCCGAGCTCGTCACCGTCGACAGGGGCCTCGTCCACGCCCTCCCCGAGAGCGTCGACCCCGTGCAGTTCGCCGCCAGCGTGAACCCGGCCATCAGCAGCTGGCTGGCGCTCAGGCGGCGCACCAGGGACCTCCCCGAGAACTTCGCCGTGCTGATCCTCGGGGCCACGAGCGCGAGCGGCCGCCTGGCCGCCCTCGTGGCCAGGGCCCTCGGCGCCGGCAAGGTCGTCGGCGTCGCGCGCAACGAGGCCGCCCTCGCCGAGACGGAGGGCCTCGACGAGTTCGTCGTGCAGAGGGACGTCATCGCCGACACCGACTTCTCCAAGGTCGAGTGCGACGTCGTCCTCGACTACGTCTTCGGCGACCTCGCGCTGCACGCGCTGTCGACGATGAACATCCGGCGGCCCCTGCAGTTCGTCAGCATCGGCATGCTCTCGCGCAAGGAGGTCGCGATCCCGCCCGCGCTTCTCCGCTCGCGGGACATCACCATCAGGGGGTCCGGGCCCGGCGCCGTCCCCACACCCGCTCTCCTCGAGGAAATCAAGAGTCTCGTGCCCGTCATGACGTCGTGGAACTTGTCGGGCGCCCACAGCGTGCCGCTGAAGGATATCGAAGCCGCTTGGGGGGACAAGTCGCTGGCGGACAAGGGACGGCTGGTCTTCATTCCTTAGATGGAGGGTTTTTCGTGGTACCGAGAGCTGATTTGGAATTGCCGTCTCTTTTGAAGTCTTGGAAATTTGCTTGTTGACCTTTCCTTTTTCCTTTCCTATTGTGGTCCATGTTCGATGAGTTACATGATCAGCCTGCTATGTTGTATTACGAAATTACACAGTTATTATATCTATAAGCTGAGAATTGGAGATTTCTTTGGCATCTTCCACGTAGAGATGTGTTTAAGATAGGCAGGATTGAATAAAAGTGACCAACTTCAACCTTTAACTCCTTGTTCCTAGCCACTAAAGAGGTTCATGACACCAATACTGACGAATTAATACCCCGAAAACACCCGAAAACACGACGATACAGCAAATCCAAGCGCCATGGTAATAGTATCTAAGCTGCGGTGCTGCTCAAGCATGGAGACAAGCTCCGTCAATTTTAGGAGACAAGGTCTTATACCCTGAATCTTATAAGTGATCAGAGTGGGAGCTGGTTTCTCTGGCTTTCTTTCATGCCCAGTTTCGCATTCTCTAGCATCATTGTGTTGTATGGATCATTCCTATTCATCGAGACAATACATAGGCAAGATGACGTAACCCATATAGTAGCAGATTAACTAAAGTTGAGCTAAGTCGTTAGATAGTCGCCGACGGTGTTATACTAGTATGTAATATAGTTCCAACAAGCTATCGACAGCAGTCCGGTTAATTATCTCTCTATTAGTAGCATATTCACAACTATATATATAAAGCCGTCTCCCAAACTCAGACAAGTACTAGTAGATCTCGAAGATTCATTTTCCGCTTCCCTCTCCATGTAGGGCGAGGATCCTGTCTGTTTTGACGTAGAAGCAGGGGCTGATACATTGGAAAGAGTTACTTGCTATCCTAGTACGATATGTTTATGACTATCTCGCAAATGAGAACGATTCCTTCCTTTGGAACTTCTGTAAGAGGTTGGTAATGACTTGCTCGGATAAGTCACTTCGAGCTCCTTAATAGCTACCTTTTCCTAACAAGGAATGAAAAACTCCTGTAAAACTTTCTTCCTAAGACGATAGTACTATTCGCCATTTGAGTATTTCAATAACATTTCTAAATACACATTCCTATCATGGTTAAAAAACGGCGAGAACCTTGACTTAGCATACCGAATTGCAACTCATCGAGGAAATGGAACCGAGAATGCAGAATACCTGAGCTTCGGGAGCGTGCCAATTAGCCAAAAGAGGAAAGCGGGGGCTTTGGGGACTCTGCGCTACGCATACTGTAACATCTCGAACGTCCTTCGCAGATTTCAATTCATGCCAGCGAATCTGAAGATAAGAAATGCACCAAGTAGAGAGAAAATAGTTCATCTCAACATTCTGATAGCAAGCCTTAGTTATCTCACACACCCAAGTCGTATAAAACCCGAGATCGACAATGGCGTTCATCAGACTCTACAAGGACTCCGACTTCGACGCTTGCGCGCAGATAGTACGTTTCCTTCGCCTCTGCCCCCAGCCTCAACCTCTTGATAATTACTACGACATAACCCTCTCCCTCCGTTACAACTCCCAGAACTCTATGTTCTCGGGTGACAGCTCCATTACCCCCCTCTAAACACCCAGATGAAATAAAATACACACAAGTTAAACATCAGATATGTAAGCACAGACAGACAAGTCATTAACAGTCAAGCCCAGTGCATCGCGACCCTCCCCCCGACCCTCGCCGCCTCCCCCGCAGCCGCCAAGCTCTCGCCCTACCTCTGGACGCACCCCTACACGTTCCTCAGCCCGTCCACCTGCCACGTGCTGGACGATGGGACGGGCAAGGCAGTGGGATATTGCAGTAAGTTGAGTCTCGGTTTCGGTTTCGGTTTCACGCATCAACGATATCTTATTCTTTTCACGCATCCGCAAGTATACAGATATGTAGATATATAGGTAGACAAGCACGTCTCTAAACCCTCGCCCCACCGAGTTCCACCAAGTCACCCACGCGACGAGGCAGGACTCGCCCCATCCCTCATCAAAACCCCTCACTAACCAATCCCCCCATGAAACCCGCAGTCGGCTGCCCGGACGTGCACGCCTTCGCGGCAGATTACGAGCGCTACGTATCCACCATCCTCTCCCGGGCCGTGGCCCCCCCGGACTTCAGCGTCCGCGAGCCCTGGCTCGTGCCAGAAGACGTGACCACCGCACTGGAACGGGCGCAGGAGCAGGGCACGCCGGCTCCCCACTCGGGAGAAGAGGACGCCGCGGCGAGCGGCGGTCCAGCGGCGACAGTCAACCCCCTGGCGCTGGCGCAGAACGCCTACCGCGTCGACTGGATGCTTCTCGAGAACAAGGAGGCCGTGACGGCGCGGTGGCGCGCGACCATGCACATCGACCTGCTTCCCGCCTGGCAGGGGCGCGGCTGGGGTCGGACGCTGATCGACGGCTTCGTGGCGAGTGTGCGGGGCAGCGGGGAGGACTACGGCGAGGGTGAGCACATTGGCGTTGCGGGCGAGAACGCCAAGGTCGTTCCTTTCTACGAGAAGGTCGGTTTCCGCGTTGTCGCTGGCGGCGAACGCGAGGGCAATATCTGGATGGTGAGAGACATTGAGAAGGTCTAGGTGGGGGAACCATGAAGTCACTTTGCATGAGGACGAGCAAGATGCATGGAGCGTCGCTGTGGATTGCCCGAGGGGGAAATTGACTGATAGATCGGCTATACAATAGGAGCACCGATGTCTCGCGCCCAGTTGAATACCAAGTTCTTTTTATTTTCGACAGTACAACATACCTTAACGTATACTGTTGCGTCAGATTTTTAAATATTGATTGCCTTGATTGGTACCAAAATTCGATCCGGCTCCCGAGGCGGTTCATGACCCCTTGTATCTTTACAACATGCTGACTGACTTTACAAATATTCATTCCGAGCCGCGCGTAACGCACCGAAAAAAGAGGCGAGAAAAAACCTGACACCTTAGCTCCGTTTGTGCTGTTGATATTTGGCCAATAAAATCAAGAGTACTACCTCCGGTATCAACTCCTAGGCCAGCCTGTTATGAATTGACATCAAGTGAAAAAAAGACATGCCACAAGAACGACTATGTATGGACGGTATAAACAGGCTTGAGCTCCAAAGCAAAGCCGGTCTAGTTTAAGGGAGACACTGCATCTCGTTCGAGTCTTGAAGGTAATCTCGATCTCTGACGAAGGCGGGATGGGAGGAGACTGTAAATCGAGTCTTAAATCATGCCACCGGGCAATCCCTTCTCCACTGCAGACTTTCTTCCCTGGGCCGAAACTATTCTCGATGCAGGCGGGCCAACACTGGGATTGGGATTGGTACCCCACGGTTTGTTAAAATCGGTATTCACGCTGGAAACGTCCGCTATCGGTCTCTGGGGCCGTCTGAAATGACTAGCGGAGTCTTGCCCATTACCGGTTGCAGCAGTGCCTCGCCGTTCTGAGTCGTAAGGCGATCCGCTGATGGGAAGGTTTGGCGTACCCGTGATAGTGTTACGCTCCACATTGTCCCGTCCTTGGCGGGAAAATGTTTCTAGAACTGTTCGTACCTTGGTGCCATCTTGGCGTCGCCTGGGATTGATCGGAGGTAGGGGTGGTGCCGCTCGACTGCTACTGCGAGATCGGTTGCCCTCCGCCTCGGGCGGTAAGGCTACGGTGGGGACACGAGAGGTCGACATGACCAAAGTCGGCTCGGAAATGTCCCGCGGGTTTACTTTACGCTTCATTTGCTCCGGAAGACTGGACATGGAACTAACTAAATTATCGTAACTCGGCGTTTGGGGAACTGGTGGTCGAGGAGGCGATAGAGCGGCAGGAGTTGGCGGAGCCGAGCTAACTAGAGGCGATGCTCCTGGTGAGATTGGAGAAGGCTGGCCAGACCCGTGACCGCGTGGCGGATGCAGTTGGCCGTTTGCGTCAAAAGTGGATTGGCTTGGTCTCAGTGAGGGATTCGGATAGGGATGAGGTACAGTATGCGAATGCTTGATATCAGTCCCTGGTAGCCTAGGCGAGCGCATCGTCGGGCGGGGGTTCGATCCGGCAGGGCCAAGATAGGGGCCCTCTCTACTGAGAGACTGATCTCCAGCACGCGCCGCTCTACTGTTGGATTGTGTACCACGACTAGACTCAGACTCACTTCGTTGGCGGTCGTTTCGAGACGGCATTTCAGAGTTCAGAGCGAAATCACTGTTGGGCAATCCCTCACTTGGCATGCGTTGCTGGTAATGAGCAGCAGGATAAATAGGCGGTGGGTTTTGGTCTCGACTCGAGGTTATCGTCCGGGGATCTCCAGGCGACTTCAGACTTCTATGCTGTGGAGACGGAATATCTGGTGGCGGTCCGTGCGGTGCTGGAGCATACCGTGACTGTGGCTCATGTTCTTTAAGTCGCTGGAGTTCAAGTCTTGCTTGCTGGAATTGACGAAGTCCGGGATGCTGGTCATCGCCGCCCTGGGCTGTTTCCTTCTCTTCTCTGTGTTGTCCTAGCTCTCCATCTGTCTCCAGCTGCCCCATCTGCGGTTCACTCCCTGGGCTGGCTGTCCTGGATGCCCCGGGACTGATACCCATTATCTTGAACGCTTTTGATGACGATGGTTCACGCCCACGATCAATCAAAGATCCCCTGCTGCTTTTCGGACGGAGGATAGCTCCAAGCCCACCAGGACGTGGCAGTGGTCCCATATCGACTGCATTGCTCCGCTCTCCTATTCTATGCGGGGATGAAGAACGGCTATCTGTCTCGACGTAGGAGGTCAACTTTTCGCGTATCCGTCGAGCCCCATCGGCAAGCTGGCTTGCAAATTCGTCTGTTTTTTCTTTCCTTGCGAACGGTAGCTCTGTCTTGTATTCATTATGTTTGCTAGCACTGGAGATGGACTGAGCATCTGCAAGGGGCTCGTTCACGTCTATGTCCAAGTTCCAATCACGACTATGATCGTCGCCATCCCATGGATTAGAGCCTGCACCATACTCCGGCAGAGCCTCGGGGTTTGTATTGCTGGCAGGGAATCGCGACTCCGGTCCAACTGTGGGAGGCACACTTTCATATATCGATGAGGCATTGCTATCAGCACGTAGATGTTGCCGCACCATACCGCTCAGACCAGAGCTACCTGTTACAGGCCCAAGGGTCGGCGAATCTGCCGGAGATATCCCACTGGGTTCGGTTTCGAGGGGCGACGAGGTCCCTGTGATGGATGTTTCATGCTGGGACTTCATGAGGGTGAGCGGCGTTGGTAGAGCCGAGTCTCGAAAAGCTGGATGTTCTCTATCAGAGGGTCGCCGGAGATGGATTTGAGGAGATGGCAACGGCTTTGGTGAGATCATAGATGATGTCTCGCTCTCGTCAGACTCCGCTAGAAAAGACGTAGGCTGGGCTGCATCCTTGTTGGGTAATTGTGCCGCCACAGAGACAGGGACCGTGGGCGAATCGATTGTGTCTTGTTGACTAGGCGAGGGAGACCTAGAAGATGTGGGCAGATGGAGTTCATCACGAGTCCTCTGTGTTGGTGTTTCTCGGCCTCGCTGTAACTGAAGTTGCCGTTGCGCATATCTCGACTCATCATAGGGCTGTGAAGGTTTCTGGAATACCCCAAGAGCCGTAGCTTTGCCCCGGTCATTTGGGTTGATGGACATCAGAGAATTTTCATCCGTTTCGCTAATTGGAGGACTCAGAGGCGGCGGACCGGCGAAATTTGACCTGTTTTCTCCAGCACTAGGAACTCGAATGCCAAGATGCGGTGTGCCTGTTGGTGATGCGCTGGCGGGAGGGCTGATCGAGCGGAGATTGGGGGCACTACCCTTAGCCAAGAGCCTCCGCTCGCCACTTAACCGATCTACAAATCCAAGCGGTGGTAGTTGTTGATTTGTATCGGATATTCGTGCACCAAAAGGCCGTTGCCGATTCAAAGTATCCATGCGTGATAGACTACTCGCCGCTGGCTCTTGGGCGTCTGGATTGGAGAATTTGTTCTCGTAAAGACGCCTTGTACGTGTCACACTTCGCTCAGGGCCGGAGGTATACCCGTTTGATGGCTGCCAGTCTTTTAAGGATGATGCTGGTTGAGAGGACGTGATCGAGGTAGCGGCCGATGAGTGTCTTGCCACGGATGGAACAGAAGACAATGTGGATGAGGTTTCTCGCCACCGATTGTAACTACCGGACACTGGCGACTCTGAGCGAGGATCGAGGTCCGCCGAGGAATCTCTCTGCTCTTCTTGTGTATCTGACCCATCTGGGTCCTGTGATGACTCTCGTTCCTTCTCAGCTCGTCGCCATTTTTGAAAGGCCGACTGCGCAACGTCGTCGTCGTACAGTGCGCGGCCAACCATACCGCCATCCACCGCTTTCGATGAGCTGGCGCCAGCAGGGATTTTATAGATCTTCTGACGTCCACCAAAAAGGTTGTTACCCTCGGTGGGTTTAGCCCGACTCATTATGCTTCCCGCATTTAGTGAGTCTGCGTCGTCCGAATAGTATGATTCCATACGACCGAAAGGAGTGGCAGGCTTGATCGATTCAACCTCGGCGATATCTCCAAGGCCACGAAATGAAGCCAGATCCATCCTCGACTGGCGTTTGGGAAATAGGACACTATCGTCGCTCGCTTTGCCGATTTTGGTATTAGGGTCATCCTGCTCTCGCAGCATAGAAAATCGTGCCGACAATCCTGTCATGAGTAGACTTGTGCGAAAGTCATCGTTGGAGGGCAATACTGTGGCCAAGTTGACTTCTTTCTTCTCATTCTCTTGTGACTTCTTTCCCTTCCTAAACCCACGAAAGGGCATTGAAGATTCCGACTCATGTGAAGGGCGGGGCACACCATCTTCATCTCTACCCTTCTTCTTTGTCCTGAATCGATTCATCCTGTGCTTCTTCTATTTGCCGGCCGCGTCTAGAATTTTCCAAGGTGTTGGAGAATTCGCAGAAACTAAACGCAAGACTCACTAGAGTGGAGTGAAAGTTATCATGCACAACTCGCCATCAAGTATGAAGGGAGAGATCGGACGGTTCCAGGCAAGACGGTCCGAGTGTTGATATGAAGACGCCGTCACAGGTCACAGGTCACAGGTCGCACAGCAGATGTCTTGGTCTGAGGTAAAATGTCTGTCGTAGCTATTCAGACTTTTCCAGCTGCAATTCTACAGAACAGGGTAGATCCCGTTAGTGAAATCTTCAGAGGTATGCGGAAGTGGCGAGGGTATTAAGGGGTTTGTGACAGGGGACTTGGCATGGCAAGCAGGGATAGTGGATATTTGACAATCAAGAACCAGGTGACACCAACGCCTTCAGCTCCGCCTTCACGGGAACAGCTCATTCGTTTTTGTGGTACACAGCGGTAGTACCAAAATATATGGCAACCTGACCCACGAATGGGGTGCAAGTGATCATGGGATGAAGTTTACTTGATGTTCAAGCCATGCGTTGGGCATGTTTCAATAGACAGAAGAGAACCAAGCTTGCTTACCCAACAGAACGAAGCATAAAGTGTCTACACGACGGAGACCATGCAAGAAGAAAGCGATGGGAAGAGTAGATCCTCTTCTCCGACGACCAACAATAGGCGGGTCGGTTAGTCAAGGAACGGACGCACGATAAAACAAGATTGTCTCTTCCTGAGGGCAGAAAAATGCAGGTAGGGGGATTGAATCGCAATCGGTGGCTGCAGACAGCCAAGAAACTCGTCGAGATGCGGTCGTGTTGCGTTGCACAAGGTACCAATGGCTCCCGTACAGGACACTCAGATATTGACTGGCCGTAAATAGGAGGAGGCACTGGGAGGCAGAATCGATGCGGCGATCCGATGTCGTGGCAGCTGAGGTCTGAAGTTCGACTTAGAATGAAAACCGGGAAATTACCTCCTCGTCGTAGGTTGGCGTTAGCTACCAGTAATATCAACTCGGTAATTGGAATCGGCAGCAGTTCTCTTGTCGGGTCAGTCAATAATACGTGGGCGGATCGAATCGTTCAAATGAGAGTGGATGGATGTCAGTCAAGACTTGGCTCGGGAGCTGCTCCGGGGTGTGGTTCGACGGTGATCCTGCGTAGGAATTCGAAGGGATAGACAGCAGTCGGAAAGAATGAAGATGAAAAATACTGTGACAAAAAGAATGTAGGTAAAGGACAGGGCAGGTTGACAACAGATAGGCTGAAGAGAAATGGTCCACGAGGAGGATCTCTGGATGCTGCTTGACGCGGAAAAAAAAGAGAGAGGGAGACGAAGGGGGACAAGGAGGACTAGTACGGGTAGAGGAGCAGGTGGTATGGTACCTAGCTTGTGCTTTGACAGGTGCCCACTGATGCATCTGGCGTGGTAGTCGCTAAAAAATACACTAAGGGCATCAGGTCTTGAGTACCTCCTGCTGGAGCTGGAACCACCGCAATACCTCGACCTGGTAGGCAGGTATGTAGCGCAGCTCATATCACCAGAGCACCATGCAGGTACCTACCAACTCTGCAGTGCATACATGTAGTGTACACGCCTTCATGTCAGGTACCCTGCATACACGTAGGTACTTGCAGGTGTACTTCAGATATTTTAGGTAGGTGCTTATGTACTTAGTACTTATCTCCCCTGTAAAGAGTGCGTAAAATAGGGGCGATTACATACAAGGACGATATCGACGACAACGACGCACGCACTGTCTTTCCTGCGAGTCGCTGTCTTGGCTGCCCACTGATGCTTTTACTTGTACTTGTGTACCAAGACATCATCTTAATTCCGTTGTCCTTGTCGTCGTACCTCCTTTGTACTCCGAGGATATTCGGAGTTGCCTACATTGTGCTTATCATACCTTATGATCAAACAAGTCTAAAATCGCCATCTCGAAGAACGGTTGTAGATATATACGAATGAATAGGAGCGTCTACATATGTACATAATACCCACGGCTTAGAACACATGGAGTCGAAATCCACCACGGAAACAATGTCAGGCCTAATTCCCGACGCCGTGGTTGGCGGGTTGATCCTACCAAAGCCGATCTACCAACCGCGCCTTGTTGACATCTAAGGCAGCTTGGCTGGCTGAGGCTCCTTTCTATCTCCTTTTCTTATTCTTGTTTTTCTTTTCTTTTTTTAACCTACTATCTTACTCCACCAGCAATTATGTTCTCTTTCACCTTTCCTGGACGTACAGTTAATGGGAACTTACATTGGTCACATCGCACATTCTCATAATCTAAACTGCTTAGATCGTAACATCTTTCTCGGAAGATGTCGGCCTGAAGAGCCACTTGTACCAACCCAGATAGTCCGACAAAATCGAGTTCCTCTCAAACGAAGCGAGGCCAGCTTCAAATCTGTCCCCGGCACCAGTACCTATTAACCAACACATACTTATCAACCCGATATCCAGTTGTCATACGTTGTCACACAGCAGCATCCTGTTTGCTTGCTCAACGCGGGCTGCGTGTGTTATGCGACGTCATACATGGGTCCTTTGCTGAGCCGATTATCTCTCGATTGAATGGTGCTGTTGTACCTACCTAGTTGATATTTGCTTGGCTTCTTCGGTCTCTTCCTCCCGCGCCACGATCTTATATCCTCTCAATATTTCACAGCTCTCACGAAAATCAAGCCGGCGGGAAAGCTCTTGCGTGCATGTGTCATGCTGATAGGATTCCGTTAGCTGAGGATATAGTCCGCCAAGTTGGCAATGCAGCCAGTCATGATTCGATTCAGGGCACGGACAAAAATTTGCAGGGGCTCGATGAGTAGGGATCGGTGTCTCAGAGTTTCTGGTCGGCATAACTTCTAAACCACAGTGCTACAGTGTAAGCCGTAGAGAGACACCTAACTCCGCTGCTCCTTACACAGTATACTCCCCTTTTCGGGAGTGTGGGTACATATGCAGGGTGATCCTGGCATCGATTGGTCTGCAAGTCCCATCGTCCCGGATCAAGCTGCAAATCCGCGGGCCAATAACGTGTCTGTTCCTGGCGCTTGACTGTGTTTGTTCTATGCTACTGCAGCACCCCTGAGCAAATATGATTAGTCGCATCCATCACGAAGTACATGTATGCTACTATGCTCCTATACTCCGTAGAGGCATTTCATTGACTCTTTCTTTCTTCTTTTTCTTCCTTGGCTTTATCCGGTCCTCTGCCATGGAGATGTCTGTTATTATCTCAACATATGCTCCCAGCGCTCAATAGCCATTCTTTCAGCTATGTCTATGAGAGAGAGAGACAGGGAGAGGGGGAGAGGAAGGAGAGCCTTGATGATAGCATAGCACAGACGTCAAGCACAACGGTGGAAAGTGAAACACAACAATAAGCCATGTCGGTATTGATTCCAAGTATTGAGCTAGTTACGTAGCTAGTGTACATATTCCAAGAGGTAGTACGAAGCAGGGTACATAAGTCAATAACGGTGGAATCGGGTGGATGTGGGTCTTCATCTCAACACTTTGTTTTTTAAGCTGTTCGCCTTGCAGACAAGCTCTCCCCGGACTTCATATCCTCACCATCTACACTAGCCACCTACCTAGTCAATGCCATAGATGTACAACATAAATGCTGGAACACTACCATCCTAGGTAGTGGTGTATGCTAGTAAAGCTATACACTAAACAACAGAAGTTTAAATGTCATGCAGCAGCCCTACTATAACTTGCGTTTAACCGAGATCCAGGACCTACTTTAGTTACGAAGTACCAAGATAGCCCACCCTTCCCGAGCTGCCGTTCCGCACGCCAGTATCAAACCGGACCCAGCCGACTGTTGATCCTCTCGCTTTTGTTAGACTTGAACGCAAAATGTCCAGCATGTGAACAGAGCTTACTTAGGTAATCAACTAACCTTACTTATCATACTCTAAGAAACACCAATAACAACAACATGCTTAGAATGAAGAGACGAAATACTTGCTGTAGGTAGTCCAGTCCCCTAAACTGTAGTGTAGGAGTATACATCATAGAGGTGGATATCATTCATCTCGATTTTTAGTAGTGGGTATAAAGTAATCAACTTGGAAATTACGTGTCTTATTAGTATAACATTAGCTACACTATTCCCATTCTTGTTAGACGACGTCATCTAAGATGCTAGGTACTGGTAGAATAGAAAAAGCTAGAAAAAGTGATCGGCCTTTCTTTGATTACATCAAATCTAAAACTGACGGCATGGTCCTATTATTCAATACCTACCTACCTATCGGGCAGTAGTCACGTTATTGCACATGAATTGGCATAATCACGATGGCCGGTGGGGATTACGATACAGCAACGAAAATGACACAGATACGAATAGAGGAATGATCAACACATACTATTGCAACTAGGTAGCTGTATTCAATTTTGTAAACCCAGTATCCTGGGTCGGAATACTTCGTATGACAGGCGTATTTATCTAGCCTTGTTACCTATTGCATGTTGCCTCCAAAGAGATCGTTTCCCTCAGCTCTACTATTCTCTCCAAATTTCGATAAGTACTATCTCTTGATATAGATTTGGGAATAGCTTGATGGGTAGGTATTTCCAGCTTCATTCGGGTCCTATTCATCCGTTGAAGAATCTTGCTCGCCGACAGAGTCATGCCAGCATTTGACCGACCAATCTGACTTCCTATCCGCAATGAGACTAAAAGTTCTCTGCGACTAAGCACGGCAGCTACTAAATAACGCATGCGCGTTCTTGTCTCACGAGATCAATTGCAGCTATCTACGTATAACAGCATGTGTATGCACAGCCGAAGCGGGACAGCAGAATACACACATAAATGTCTGTCACTTGTTGTGGAAAGGTGTATTTTGTAGTGGCAAATCATTATCCACAGCACCAGTCCAGGTGAAATGCAAAAATGACATCAATCTTTTCGAGGCCGAGCCAGTTGTATACGTAGGTAGGGACTAGTAGTGACTCAACTCGGCAGTGGCATGTTATCTCTTATTGCCTACCCTGCGTCCCATCGAAGAAATGAGTCGCGTGGTTTTTGATGCTAACAGCTACCGTAGCATCCCGCTCGTTAGGGCCGTTGCTGGTTTAGTCTAGTAACGCGGGGTACATGTAGCGTACCTAGGTAGCCAGAGCAAGGTAACCAGACCAGAAGGGATCGGCAGCAGGAAGCCACCACAAGGATGTCTCACTAATCAAATTCGTCTCCGGCTCAGCTGGCTGGTCCTGAGCTGGGGCGTTGAGCTCTCACCTGACCTCTCTCGCCCAACGTTTTGATAATACTGGATCATTGTGTCGCTTGAGTCAAACCCTCGTCACATTATCATATCGTCGATTTCAGTGCCAGTTCGTCTAAAAAAAACAATGTCAACCCTTCTATTACCACCTAGCATGTTTCCATGGGTGGCTGCGACGTCGGGCTGGAATTCCAAAACACCCTCCTGATAACTATTTTCCATTATGTTTATTCATCGTCTAAAAGAAACGCCCGAGCGCCAGTAGGATCGCAAGGAGAGATCTCGAGACAAGGCAGCAGTGCGGGATGTATATACACTAAATGTGCGGTGGGACACTGAGGTCTCGGCCAAGTCGACTAGGCACCGCCCCCAGACTCATCTTCCTGCAGCTGTGATTTGTGTGATTTGAATTGGCGTCGTGACGGAACTTGGGCCAGTGGCGGCTGCGGGGTAGCCTCCTGCTATTCGGCTTCTTTCTCGTGGATGATTTCCAATATCGGACGCCCAAGGCCCCGGTAAGCGCTACACTAGGCCTCCGCTAGACCTCTTCTTGTCGTGGATTGACGTTCGGCAGACCTGGTTCGTGTCCCTAGGTGCAGAGTTGGGTGCAGCCTACCCTACCCACCCCACCGTCTCAGCCCACGCTGCGGAGAGCGGGATGAACGCCAACCAACCACACTGCTCCCTACCCTCATAAGCAGGATCATAGAGAAACCTAAAAGGTGGCGCATAGACTCAACTTTCGAGACTCGGCTGGCTCCGGGCGGAGGAAGAACAGCCAGATATGCGTGGGGGAATTGTTCACGCACATCCGATCGTCCACCGCGGTGTATAAAGAGACGAGACCAGATCATCCAGTTTCCTCGTAGTAGCCTTCTTCCTCTCTTCTTGTTCATACCACCCAGCAGTCTAGTCTGTATCACCACTATACTATTACCTATCATCATCGTCAAAAGTTTTGAACATACATCATAACCACTTATTCATTCAACGAACATCATCAGCCATGTATCCCTCCCATTGTTGCCAGTGCGGTGGCGTGTTCGTCATCAACACGAACTGTTCGTGGTGCAAGCATAAAGAGTGTGGCAAATGCGCTTAGCAAATTCGCATCAGCGTTGGTAAAGGATAAAACTGAAGACAGTTGTTTGTCAGTAATTACTTGCGATCTTCGTTCTCTTAGACCAAACCCGCTAACTCGGCCCTGCTAGTTTTATTTTAATTAAGGCAACATCAGCAGCACTAAAACGCCGAGAAGAAGATCTCTGGGAATTGCGAGACCACAGGCTCGCCTATTCGGCTTGGCCTGCGATTCGTTTGTAAAAGAAAACTCTGAAAAAAGCGAATAGTCGCTTGATTTAGTGGCACCGTGCAAAGACGAACGAAAAGGCGGCCGTCTACATCTATATTTTGTCTATTCCTTCGGAACATGGCGTTTGGGACGGAAAGGAATTCCACTCTTCGAAAGTACGGCATGGATGGAAACGGGTATTACGATGTACGAGATCAAGCGATTCGCGATGCAAAACGCACAGATACCCTTTCTTTTAGCCAGCAATGATATTTTTATTCCGGCAAATGTTTCCCCGCTGTGATAAAATCCGAGATATGAAGTAGATTCGACAAGTCGCGTGACGAGATGTTATGGGCAGTCGCCCGTGGAATGTCACTCGGCAGTCAAGACCAAGAGTTATGGCGATGACAGCCGGAGCGACGGGCATGCAAACTAGGTAGTGCGTACCCCACGCCCCTCGCATGAAGACTGGCATGTACGAAGTACACGTCTAGGGTGGATTATATGCACGAGAGGAATAGGTTTTGATTCGTGTACTCCCGGCTCCGAGGCATCGTTCGCCGAAACCAGGAATTAATCAGTCAGACCTTCGGAAGAGCTGGAATAAAAAAGGGCCATGTCTAATGTATTGCTCTCGCTACGAATATACATGATTCTCCCTTGCAGACACCCGGGACAAGGCACAAACGGAAAGAAAAGAGTATGTATACCCAGTTGAAGGTCCATAACGTACATCCTACTACTGGCCACGGTGACGTATCTATTCGTGTGCCTCCTGGAAATGGGTGATTTACCACTTTAGAGCGTAACCTACGAACCCTAGTTATTGTAACGTTAGGTCTATAGGTTGGTGCTCAAATGGTGGTTGTATTGGGAAGAATGTCTAATGGGCAGTTCTCCCAGTGGTTGAGTATTTATAAGTACAAAGTACAGTGCGAAGCACTTGATAGAACGGTACACCTTTCCATCCAGATTATGGAAGCACATTCGCACTGCCTCAACGCCCGGGAAAGGGGTTAGGTAAGGTACTGTATGCAACCATCGCGCGTAGACTTGATCGTTATACACTATTAAGCTACCTGCTAAGAGCTGAATAAGGATCGTAGGAAACCCATGTAAATAGACATTCTCCTATTTTATTCCAATCAAGTGGGCATTTTTTAGGTATGGATATCTCAACGACTGAGCGATTGCTCCGACTTACAACAATCCCTTAACGCTCCCCCTTTCTGAGAGGTCACTTTTCATATACACTACAATATCAACGCCCGGGGTGAGTTTTGCTTCCAAGGGATAATAATGCTCTATATTAGGCAGTATGGAGATTCGGCAATGATGTGTGTTGTCTTAAAAATCTCGGCGAAGTTATCACTGCGCCCCTTGGCTGTCTTTCACAAGGGATAAATTTTTCAATGTGACAAACGAGCTTCTCACTGACTGGATCGACGTACCCAGCACAAAACACATGATGGCTATGTCCTTCAATATGTCCAGTCAACTGCCCAGTAGCTACCTAGCCGTGCGTTTCTGAAACCTTACTTCTAGGGCACAGCTTATCGCTATAGGGATACTAACATTAGATCCTACATAATATATTTACCCCTCTATCAAGAGAGATTGCGAGTTTGGTGTTCGTATCGATGAGTATTAGTCTAACGATGACAGGCCAAGGCAGACGGATACTAGTATTAGTTCTCGTCCGTGTCAGATCAACCGCTCTTATAGAATATACCTTGAAAATTAGTAACGGGATAAGCCCACGGAGCTACTCAGCCTCAGATATACTGTACACAAAGAGGCCTGCCTACTGCAAGGGATTATAGCTGTGTGACACGTTTCACCGTTGTCGTCAGGGAAGTGAACTCTCTATATAATAAGCCGAAGGTATACCCCATCTCAAGTTGTCTCAACACTACCTTCTTCTTCTACAAACCTGGAAGTCTAGCTTGGTTTTAGCTTCATATGTTGAATCAGACAGCCCGCTCTCTACTTTATCCGCCTAACTAAACTGCTGATTGTTCGTGGGAAATATCTGGGAATCAGGGCTCAACATGGCGACTGGGTCGAGCAGCGTTGATGCAACAGAGGATTGCCCGGCCCCCCATAGCGAGTTCACATATTCAACCGATACACCAGAAAACTCTACCCACTCTCCAGGAAACTCGTCTGATACCCCAGAGCCCAATAACCACCCAGTTGTGACTATTCATTCCATCGAGAACGACAACGGTGTTCTAGTTAAAGTCCAGCCGCCTTCCGGGCCACCAATTTCTTCTGTGGACCGCATTCCTTGCGATATCGTCTTAGTTATCGATGACTCTTCGGGCATACTTGATCGATTTCCAGCTCCGGGAAATGCCCCCATCAGGGGTGATGATCTGAGAAGTAACTGCCATTTTATTTTCCTTCTTCCTATCTGATTGAGACGGGATGGAACCTCTCTTATTATATCTCACTTCGTATCTGGAAACTCTGCATACCACTGAAATTCTACATATTCCACCTGTAAGGAAAATTGCTGACTCCTGATAATAAAGTTTTCGATCTCATAAAGTATGCTGCTCGAACTATTGCGTCTACGCTGGACGAAAGTGATAGATTAGCAATCGTGGTCTTCGACCCCTCAAACCCAGTAGGAAGCCCCTACTATAATTAACTACAGTTTGGGAATAAGACTGACAGTCTTCCATAGGTTGTGCGGGGGCTTGCTCCAGTGACGCAAGATAGCAAAAAAGAAATAGATGAGAAGATCAACAAGAAAATCGGAGGGGCCAGCCAGGATATCTGGCAGGGGATAGATGTCGGCCTTCAGCAGGTTGAATCGAAAAATGCAGGTGGGCGTGTGCCAGCACTGATGGTTCTGACGGGTGGTCCGCCACAGGCCTTGTGAGTTCTTGATGCTACGCGATTACAAGGCCAACTTCCTAATGCGGCGCAAAGTTGGTATCCTAACGAAGGATACGTAAAGCGGCTTCGCGCAAGGAGTCCCCTGACGGCTATCATTAACATCTTTGGTTTTGGTGAAAATACCGACTCGGCCTTACTCAAGTCCATCGCGGAAGTCGGCCACGGTACCTACTCATTTATTCGTGACGCAAACTCGATCGTACGTGTTTCTAGTCCCGTCTCTACATCCTGGCTACTAATACCTACAGCAGGCAACGGCATTCGCTCATGCTACTGCCCATCTACAATCCACGTACGCAACACGATGCGTACTAGAGATATCAGCCCCCGAAGGCGTACTTCTGGAGTCGATGAAGGTGGAGTCGACGAAAATGAAGTCGGAGAGGGTGAAACTGGCGGAGGTGAAAATGGCGGAGGTGAAACCAGAGGCGGTGAAACCAGAGGCGGTGAAACCAGAGGCGGTGAGGTCGGGGAGGGTAAAGTCGAGGAGGGTAAAGTCGAGGAAGGGAAAGAAGACGGGGTCGAGAAAGGCGAAATCAACAACGGTAGAGTCAACGACGGTAAAGCCAATAACGGAAGAGTCGACGATGGACGAGCCAACGATGGAAGAGCCAACGATGGACGAGCCAACGACGGTAAAGCCAACAACGGAAGACTCAACGATGGAACAGCCAATCGATCGGCCAGGGGAGGAAGAAGCTGGCAGTAGTACAGTGACACTCCAGCTCGGCAACCTGCAATACGGACAATCTCGAGACATATACTTGAAATATGTTAACAAGTCGGGACTGCCGCTATCTGACCTACAAAAGAAGAATATAATCCCACGCGCGGAGCTGACGTATTCGTGGCTGTTTCCCGGCGAAGCAGACCGCACTATTTCGGTCGTTGCAGGTACACTTGAGCAGTCGAGTCTCCCGTCGCCTGTGATAGCGTATCACCAGAGCCGTTCGATGATGTGCTCACTGCTCTCCTCCATTTGCTCACTGAACGATAATTCCGAGTATGAGGTCGTACATCTTGAGGCTACCCGAAACGAATTTAAAGCGCGTCTGCAGGATGTCATCAGCAACATTCCGGCCAAAGACTACGATGATGAGCTAAACATGTCGCTTATGATAGACCTCAACGGCCCGATCCGGAAGGTTGTGGATGATCAAGTCTACTTTGACAAATGGGGCTATCATTACTTCATCAGCTTGTGGGATGCTCACGCTAAGCAACTGTTCGTTCCAACCCGCCCTCTCTGAAGTTGAATATCTACATACTGACACAGTGGAATGATAGCTGTAATTCGTCCCAAGACTATGGTCCTCAGCAATACAACAAGCACAGTCCGCTCTTTATCAAGTCCCGTGACCGCCTCAACAAGGCTTTCGCCGGTAGGACTATTTGTCGCTCCGATTGGGGCGAAGCCTGCTTCGCTGCCCCAAGCCTTGTTACGCTTGGCACGGGCGACGAGGTACCAGTTGGCACTCTCCAGCAAAGCATGGTGGTACAAACCCCGGTTGGGCCTCGCCGTGTCCAGGCCCTTTTGAAAACTCGAGTACGCCGCACTCTCATGTGCCGAATTGGCAATCTCATGGTCACGTCATGGCATCCCGTCAGAACCGCCCAGACGCCGGACGAATGGGGTTTTCCGGTGAGTATAGCCAAAACGGCAGACTATTACTCGGGGATTGTTTGCTCTGTGCTACTCGAGCCTGATAAAAACGTTGATGCCCATGCCATCTGGTTTGGCGGTGTCTGGGGCGTCACGCTCGGACACGGCATCCTCGGCGGCGACGATGTTCGAGCACATGAGTTCTTGGGCGATTACAACGCCGTCATGGGGGAATTGAAGAAGCTGGGTCCGGGCGAGCATGGGGTATACTGCGGTGGCGGGACGAAGAGAAACCCTGAGACTGGTAGGCTGTGTGGATTCGAACGCCTACCTTCTACAAGCATCGATGATGCGATGCTGGAGACCGTAGGTACTCAGAGTCCTGAGATATGTGCCTGAAAGCCTCCTAAGCCTTTCGACCACGGCGATGCTTCATGGCATTTTTAGCTCAACCAGGTAACAAATTTTTGTCGGGCTCAGTGGTTTGATATTTGATCCACAGGCTGCTTAAGAGGTGTAGCTAAGGCGTACACAATATATTTTACCTGTATGTATTTGTATGGCGTTGGCTTGCACTCTTTCACAGCTAGGTCGCTATACATATTTCGTTTTACAACCATTCGCCACAAATTGTGGATGTTATTTCTGCACTTACAGTTGAGTAATCTCGCCTTCTCGAAAACATCACCTGCTTGCTTGGTCTGTAGCGATAATAGATAAGTATAAGTTATAAAATACTTAGGCTCTGGCTGTGAGGAATTATGATGGAACTTGGGACCTTCATGCCTTGGTTGTTTTGGTTGCACACTATCCCCGATACTATGTGTAGATACTGAACTGGGCTGATGATGATGAGCCTACAAGCCTCGAGTCGGGGAGCGGCGGTAGCCTGCTTGGGAAGCATATATGATTGAAAGTATCAAGTTTGTTGTTATTAATACTCTTTCAAGTTGCCATTCCTTTGAGTGTTCTACACTGGTTACTTCTATGCTGGTGGGCTCATAGAAGCAAACCTGTGTTTTACGAAACAGAGACTGTTTTGGTGTTTTTATATTCTAGTTTATTTTTTCAAAGAAAAGACCGGCCATAGAGGCGTAGCTTGAGACACGATGGACATGGCGGACATGGACTAGAATCAATGATTTGCCTCATATTTGATTATATGTATTCGATGTTGTTGGCGAAATGCACAATGCGAGAACTTGGCAAGTTTCCATGCGGCTTAATGAATCGGAGATGCCTATCCAGTGCTGGTACGAAGTAACGGTACCTCGTACTGTAGCACCCCACATTTTCCTTGGCTAGGTCCACTGATTGTCGGGCTCTAGTGGCTAAGGTTGGTGAATGGCTTGTTGTCCAGTTCAATATAACCTGGAACCATCCACGTCGATTGAAATGTTCCTTTCACCATCACCAACGTTGCCCTGAGTTCCTACCGACCAAAATGCGGCAATCTCAGGCCTTGGTGCTTTTGGGCATCATCGCCCAGAATGGGATTGCCAGAGCTGCTTCGCTACCGAGAGGCGTTGGGCCCGAATGTAAGTTGCTGCTTCATTTACCTACTTGCTTGCTTGTTCAGTTATTCTCGACTTCCTCCCTCTCTGCTTTCCACACCGCCAGGACCCCCTCCATCTTCCCTAGGAGCCGCGAGCCACTCCTCGCCAGCGTGGATGAGTGACGTATCTGATGCTTGGACGTCGTACGCTGACCAATTGACCGTATGCAGTCGTCAAATTCTACGAGATCAAGGATACCTTCGCCTGCATAGCCCACCCCGCCATCATCATCAAGGCCTCGCAAGTCAACGACAACACCTGCGACTGCCCCGATGGCTCAGACGAACCTGGCACTGCGGCTTGCGCCCTTCTCGACAGTTTGTCGCCTGTACAACCCCTCCCCGCCTCTCTCTCGGGCACTACCAACACGACAAACGCCTTGCCCGGTTTCTGGTGTGCAAACAAGGGCCACGTGGGCGCTTACGTGCCCTTCACCTTTGTCAACGATGGCGTCTGCGACTACGACTTGTGCTGTGATGGTACTGAGGAGTACGGAAAGGTTGGCGGCGTGAAGTGTGCAAACAAGTGTGCCGAAATCGGCAAGGAGTGGCGGCGCGTCGAGAAAGAGCGCCAGGACAACTTCGACCGGGCATTCAAGAAGCGGCGTACCATGGTGAAGGAGTCCAAGGAGCTCCGCCGGCGAATCGAGGTTCGGATTTCCAAGCTCGAGGGTGAAATTCGTGACCTAGAGCAACAGGAGACCGAGCTGAAGACCAAGTTCGAGGAAGTCGAGCAGTCTGAGCGCGGGAAGGTCGTTAAAAACGAGGGCACCGGGAAACTCGGTGTGCTGCTAGGCCTAGCGAAAACACGCGTGAATGAGCTTCGTGAGGCCTTGGCCGGTGCTATCGACGAACGCCGACGGCTTCAGGACAAGGTATCCGAACTCGAGGGCATTCTGTCTACCTTCAAAGTAGAGTACAACCCGAACTTCAATGACGAGGGTGTGAAGAAGGCTGTCAGAGCCTGGGAGGACTATGCTGCCAAGAAGACTGAGGGAGTCGACGAGGAGACCAGCGAGTCTGACCTGGAAGAAATCATCAAGGAGGATGGCGAGAGCTCTGGAATTAATTGGAATGAATTTGAGGATCAAGCTGTCACTGATACAGATATATGTAGGTGCTCTGACTCGTCTTCTAAGAAGCTCGGGACGGCGGCCATTCTCATTCTCATTCCCATTCTCATCCCTACTGTTTATCCTTCTCGACTAACA
This sequence comes from Nemania serpens, assembly GCA_022578855.1. Taxonomy (NCBI): domain Eukaryota; kingdom Fungi; phylum Ascomycota; class Sordariomycetes; order Xylariales; family Xylariaceae; genus Nemania; species Nemania serpens. The sequence goes on along the minus strand of MU396707.1, from coordinate 274,445 downwards.
CAAAGTAGTATACAGCTTCGAGGCTTATCTTCCTGGGCCCCTCCGGGACTTCCTCCACGGGAAGATCAACAACCTCCGGGTATGGTTGATTGAGAATGGTATGCTGGCCGAAACGGTGTCGAAACAGGGGGAGTCACGGCTGGTGAAGGCGGCCCGAGAAGCCCATGAAGCCGCAACCAGGGTTTTACAGGACAAGCGGACGACACTCGACCAAGAAAGGGCAGACCTTAGGAAGAACTATGGAGTCGAGGACATTTTCCGAATTCTGAATGGCAAGTGTACCTCGGTGGAAGCCGGCGAGTACGAGTATGAGTTATGCTGGATGACGCAGACGACACAGAAGAGCAAGAAGGGCGGGTCGCGCACGAATATGGGCAACTTTGAGAAGATCAGCTCTAGAGAATCTGACGAGGATGAGCGCCATGATGGTAAGGGACTTGGCCGCGGAAAGCGCATGGTGCTGGAGTACGCCAATGGTCAGCACTGCTGGAATGGACCCAGCCGACGCACCGATGTATGGCTCGCGTGCGCCGAGACGGAGGAGCTGTGGCGCGTGAGCGAGCAGGAGAAATGCGTGTACAAGATGGAAGTCGGTACACCGGCAGCTTGTGAGTCGTCTGCTCAACCGGGCTATGTTAAAGATGAGCTATGATAAACTCACATGGAGTATCTGGATATACGACGAGCTCAAATGGAGAAGCTAGCAACGCAGTGAGCAATCAATCGCTTCTACGAGCTTTGCAAATGTACAGAGGTATGGTATTGGCGTAAATTAAAATAGAGAGCAGATGACTTGTTCAGCGTGTGTATTTCCTATCGTGCATCATCATTTTCATCAATTAGCCCTATGGGTACAGTCATTGAATACATATGCAGTTGGCCTTCCTACGACGACTCGCATTTACGGCCGAGTGCTAGATGCTCACCGTACGGCGGCCGCGAGCTTTCTTTGTCTATTCCGTTCGTCCTGTTCGGCCAGTACCTTCGCTGTGAGCGTGGCTGTCATCGCATTGTTGATGCGACTCGAGATATCGTCCCGGTCCCTCTTCTGTTTCTTCTCCTTCTGTGCCGACCTGTCGCCATTCGTCCCGTGCTCCTGTGGTTTACGGGCCTCCTCTTCTTCCGCGGCCTTGCGCTTCTTCTTCTTCTTGTCGCCCGCGGCCTTATCCTTCTTTAGATTATGCGCCAGCCCTTGAGCTCGAAGCTTATTTATGCGCGCCGCACATTTCTCAACGTCAGCCTCGTCGACGGGTAGGATGGGGACCACATCGCGGACCACGAACGCCTCGCTGCACTCCGGACACCGACTCGTCTTCTCGTCCGGCGTCGCGTCCGCGTCCGCATCCGCATCATCCCCGCCCTCCTCGGCCGCCAGCAGCTCTCTCATGACCGTCTCGGCGAAGACGTGGCCGCACGGCACGATATACACGGCGCGCGCGGCGGCGCCCAGCTCCCTCATGCTCAGCGGACACACGCGGACCTCGCCGCGGCGGTCGTCCCGGCGGATGCCGAAGCGGAGCTTGACGACGTCCTTGAGGGAGCGGATGCCGGAGCGCGCGAACTCGGCCGCCTCCTGCGACTGCCGCTCCTCCTCCCCGTCCCGCTCCCTCTCCCTCTCGCCTGGGGAGGACTCGTCGGGGCCGGCGCCGGGCATCAGACGCCGGAGAACGGTCTCGTAGTCGTAGAGTCGGCCGCGGGCGTCGGAGACGGTGCTGCGCGGGTCGAGCGGCGTGGAGGATATCGGACACGTCGACCAGGCGTGCGCGAGGGACTCGAGGGCCGTCGCCTTGCGCTCCGAGGCGCTGGGGAGGCGCGCCGCTTCCTTGACGAGCTCGCGACGCTTCGGGATCGAGCCGCCGTCGTTACCCATGGCAGAGAGAGGTAGGTCCGCTGGGCGCCCGGGCGGGGGGGTTTTGGATGTGTGTCGATGGTGATGGTGATTATTCGGGTTGATGATCCGGTGTCGTTGGCTCTGCGGTGAATGGTGGTGGTAGGTAGTCTGTTTTCGTTTATGGGCTCGTTGGTATTGCTGGTAACTGCTATTAAATTATATCCGTACGAAGTACCTCCTCAAAGTATGAAGGTGGAGACATCTATGTAGATCGGGAGGCGGCAAAGTTTAGGTTGGTCTATACCTGGTTCTACCTAGTAAGATACTGATTGGTCCTAGTGTGGTGCCTATACCTACCGTAGCGCGCCAACCCGGTTTTTAGAGAGAGTGTTAGATAGACTGATAATTACATATTAAGTTAACCCTTAGTGAATTATTTATTTTGGAGATCTTATTATGGTGGCATAATAGGCTTATAAGGTGTTATTCTAGTTAGCAGTAGCTTGCAGGTCCAAATAACAGCTATTGTTTCTGCCTCTAATTATGTGACTAGATGAAAATTATTTTTTGCTCAACATCTTTTTGGTCGTAGCTTCTTTGATTATTTTGAAATATACGTGACTGCTTATATGATTTGATCTTGGTAGAACTATCCACTATCGCCTGTACAAATGCAATTAGATGATGGTAGCTTTGGAGAGGCTAGCACTATAACCAGTATTAGTCAGTCTAGCGAACACCCTCTTAAAAAACCGGGTTGGCGCGCTACGGTATTGCCTGCCACGCAAGGTCCCTTATTTGAAGTGCCCCACGCTCCCCGGTCTACTAATGTCACTTTGCATTAAAAAATGTAGCACTGTACGAAGTACGAAATGCATGCTTCGATAGAATGTACCGTACCTAAGCTACTACCTACATGTAGGTCTTGTCTAAATGAGACTATGTGCCAACAAATCGCTTTGCCTAGGTATCATGATATACTTATAGGTGGCCTACTGAGCCTGACGCATGTAAATCACTGGCAAACAAACATCTATACGTAGAGGGACTGTATAGTATATTTACAAGTACATAGTATGTATCTGGGCTTTAGAGGTGCACACATCTTAATGTACATGTGTGTGCATGTAGTCTGTACGAAGTAGAGGCCCTTACCTTACTTACCGCTCCTCAGATAGCCTCCCAGGGCTCTAAGCTAAGCTCAAGCTATGTGGGTATAGGGACCCACCTTTCACTTGCACTGTATTACCGGTACTTGCAACATCCACCGGTTTACTACCCTACACTTGGCATCTAGGTAGGAGGAAGTACCCACCTACAAGCAACCTGGAGCATAACAGTGGTTCATCATCACCACCACCGATTGATTCACTGTCACTTTCCAAGAAACAGTCGATCCGACCCCGACTGAATTTTTCTCACTCGCTCAACCTCTCACACACACGTATACACGCCCATACTCACACACACAAACGCATACCTATCCTCTTCCTCCGCCCGTCATCCGCCCATCGACACTACCTTGCGATCCGGCATCGCAAGCGACTGGTCTCGTCCTTCATGAGGGTGTAAATCGCCAATCCTGAAGCTGTCTGGCGTGCGGCTGAAGGGTGCCCATATCCTCTTCTCTGGCAGCCCGTCATGGCGCAACAACAGCAGCTCGCTCTCGAGACTCTAGACTCCATCACAAGGGAACTCAAGTCGAGGTGAGTGCCTATACCGTTGTCTCCTCCCATCTACCTATTCCAGTTCCCGCCCTCTGCCTCCCCGTCGTCTTATCTTCAAGTTGGGGGACTTCTGGTCCAATCCATCGTGGAATGAATTGCTAACGTTCTGCTCTCGTAACAGGGCTGGCGATGACGTACGCAGGCGAGCTGCAGCCCAGCTGAGGGAGCTCGTGGCTGTTTGCTACCGAGGTGCGCTATCACAATCTCCCATCTCCCTCCTAACTATCGTTATGGTCGTCATCATCATCGTCCTCGTCACCGCTGCTAACAACGCACGCACCCGCCTCTCTAGACTTCCCTGCCGATAGTTTCCACGTATTCTACAACTCTGTCAATGGCAAGATCACTAATTTGATCCTCCACGGCAATGATTCTTCCGAACGCCTGGGCGGCGTATACGCCCTCGATGCGCTTGTCGACTTCGATGGCGTCGATGTCACGGCCAAGTATACTCGCTTCACCGCGAATCTGAAGACCATATTGAGGGGTAAGGACATCGTGCCCATGCAACCGGCCGCTGTCGCCCTGGGAAAGCTGTGTAGACCAGGCGGGTCTCTTATTTCCGAGCTTGTTGAATCCGAGGTCAAGACTGCGCTCGAGTGGCTCCAGTCGGATAGGATCGAGGAGAAACGATATAGTGCTGTTCTTGTCCTCCGTGAACTCGCTCGGAACGCTCCGACTCTCATGTATACCTATGTTGGCCTCATCTTCGACCTCATATGGGTCGGCCTGCGAGACCCACGCAACCTGATCCGAACGACGGCCGGGGAGACGGTCTGCGCCTGTTTCCGCATCATTCGAGAGCGCGATCAAGAGATGAAGCAGACATGGATGAGTAAGATGTATACTGAGACCCTGGCCGGCCTTCGGACGAACACCGTGGAGGGCATACATGCCTCTCTCCTGGTGCTAAGAGAACTCTTGGAGCAAGGTGGCATGTTCATGCAAGCCCACTATCAACAAGCGTGCGAAATCGTCTTTCGGCACAAAGATCACCGTGATCCAACCATACGAAAGACGGTGGTCATGCTCATACCCGATCTCGCTAACTACTCGCCCGCTGACTTTGCCACCTCGTATTTGCACAAGTTCATGCTCTTCCTCTCTGGCATGCTTAAGAAAGGCGGGGAACGCAATGACGCGTTCTTGGCCATTGGAAACATAGCCAACTCGGTCAAGAGTGCAATTGCGCCCTATCTGGATGGTGTTCTGATCTATGTACGGGATGGCCTCAGTCTTCAATCTCGCAAGCGGGGTTCAGTCGACCCTGTCTTCGATTGTATCAGTCGACTAGCCGTTGCCGTGGGCCAGACTCTGAGCAAGTATATGGAGGCCTTGCTAGATCCTATATTTGCCTGCGAGTTGACCCCCAAACTCACACAGGCTCTTGTCGATATGGCTTTTTACATTCCTCCCGTTAAGGCCACCATTCAAGAGAGGCTACTTGACATGCTCAGCAAGGTGTTGTGTGGAGAACCCTTCAAGCCCCTCGGCGCTCCTACGCCCAATACCCTAGCTGCAGTGCCGGTCATCCCTAAGGATGCCAAAGATCCCCAGGTATATGAACACCGGAAGGCAGAAGTCAAACTGGCGTTGAACACTCTTGGGAGCTTCGATTTCTCAGGTCACATTTTGAATGAATTTGTGCGCGATGTCGCCATCAAATATGTCGAGGATGACGATCCTGAAATCCGAGAAGCCGCTGCATTGACCTGCTGCCAGCTCTACGTGCGGGACCCCATCGTCAATCAGACGAGCCATCATGCTCTCCAAGTCGTTGGCGATGTCATTGGGAAGCTGTTGACAGTCGGCGTATCCGACCCGGAACCGACTATCCGACGAACGGTTCTAGCTGCGCTGGATGAACGATTCGATCCTCACTTGGCAAAGGCAGAGAATATCCGTACGCTCTTCTTTGCCCTAAACGATGAGGTTTTCAATATTCGGGAGGTGGCTATAGCAATTATTGGACGTTTGGCGCGACACAACCCTGCTTACGTGATTCCCTCACTGCGAAAGACTCTTATTCAGATGCTTACCGAGCTGGAATTCTCGGACGTAGCACGGAATAAGGAGGAGAGCGCCAAGCTACTCAGTCTCCTTGTGCAAAATGCTCAAGGACTGGTCAAACCTTACGTCGATCCTATGATATCCGTACTTCTTCCCAAAGCAAACGAACCAAACCCTGCTGTCGCCGCTACCATTCTTAGAGCAATCGGCGAGCTCGCGACGGTAGGCGGCGAGGACATGCTACCTTACAAGGACAAGCTGATGCCGATCATCATTGATGCCTTGCAAGACCAGAGTTCTATTGCCAAACGAGAGGCTGCGCTTCATACGCTAGGCCAACTTGCGAGCAACTCCGGTTATGTCATAGACCCCTATCTCGAATACCCGCAGCTTCTAGAACTACTGCAAAACATTATTCGCGCCGAACCGCAACGTGGGCCTTTACGCCAGGAAACCATAAAGTTGATGGGTATTCTGGGCGCTTTGGATCCCTACAGACACCAGGTATGGAATACTTTTCTCTTCTCCTGGCTCCTTTACCCTTGAATGACTACAAATTCATCAGCTAGTATTACTTCCGTTCTGCGACTAGCCTGACAATTAATTTTCAATCAAGTTGCTGAAATGTTGCTAACAAATTTGCAAATAGCAAGTCGAAGAGCGCACTCCTGAGGCGAAGAGAAGTATAGAAACCAATCGGATGACAGATATTTCGCTGATGATGACCGGACTTACTCCATCGAATAAGGAATACTATCCCACCGTGGTCATCAACGCTTTACTAAACATCTTGAAAGACCAGTCACTGGCCCAACACCACGCTGCTGTCATCGAGGCCATCATGAACATATTTCGAACTCTGGGTTTAGAATGCATCTCGTTCCTGGATCGTATCGTTCCCGCTTTCCTCTTGGTCATTCGAAGCTCTACCCATAATCGCCTAGAGTCATACTTCAATCAGTTGGCCACTCTAGTAAGCATAGTGCGACAACACATTAGATCGTACCTACCATCTATCGTAGAGATACTTCAAGAGTATTGGGATATCTCGGCGTCTCTACAGAGCACGATATTGTCGCTGGTCGAGGCGATTTCAAGATCACTAGAAGGAGAGTTCAAGATATACCTGGCTGGCCTTTTACCAATGATGCTTGGTGCCTTGGAGAAGGATTCGACTACAAAGAGGACTCCGTCGGAGAAGGTCTTGCACGCCCTATTGGTCTTCGGATCTAGTGCCGAGGAGTATATGCACTTGATCATACCCGTTATCGTGCGGACTTTCGAAAAGCAAGGCCAACCGACATTTCTGAGAAAATCTGCCATTGAGACGATTGGTAAGATTTCTCGGCAAGTAAACCTGAACGATTATGCCGCGAAAATAATTCATCCATTGGCGAGAATCCTTGCGAGCGGTGAGATATCTTTGCGCGTAGCCGCTCTAGACACGCTTTGTGCTCTCATCCATCAACTGGGCAAAGACTATTTGCATTTTGCTGGTACGGTGAACAAAGTGCTCCAGAATAGTCCGATTCAACACCAAAATTACGACTTGCTGGTATCGAAGCTTCAGAAAGGCGAGGTATTGCCACAAGATTTGAGCTCGGAAGCACGGTTCAATGATCAGTCCGATGAGCCCACGTTTGCTGAGTTAGGCAACAAGAAACTTGAGATGAATGCTATCCATCTTAAGGGTGCCTGGGACACAAAAGGGAAATCTACGAAAGAGGACTGGCAGGAATGGCTGCGGAGGTTCAGCACTACGCTGTTGACAGAGTCTCCCAACCATGCGCTGCGGGCTTGCGCCTCTCTCGCCAGTGTGTATCTCCCGCTTGCGAGGGAGCTGTTCAATTCGGCATTTGTCTCGTGCTGGAGCGAACTTTACGAACAGTTCCAGGATGAACTGATTCAAAACATTGAGAACGCCATACGATCCGAAAACGTCCCACCAGACTTGCTCGGCCTCCTTCTTAATCTTGCCGAATTCATGGAACATGACGACAAGGCACTTCCTATTGATATCAGAATTCTCGGCCGGGAAGCTGCGCGCTGTCATGCCTATGCCAAGGCACTTCATTATAAAGAGCTGGAGTTCTTACAGGACCAAAGTGGCCCAGCCGTAGAGGCTTTGATTGTCATTAACAACCAGCTGCAGCAATACGATGCAGCTATCGGTATCCTTCGCAAGGCGCAGCTATACAAGGATGGCATCCAGCTTCGGGAAACTTGGTTTGAGAAGCTGGAGCGATGGGAGGAAGCCCTGGCGTTCTACGACAAGAGGGAGCGAGAAATACCCGAGGACCAGGCGGTTCCGATTGACATTGTCATGGGCAAGATGCGATGTTTACATGCACTCACGGAGTGGGATGCGCTTGCTAGTCTAGCAGGCAATACGTGGGCCAACTCAGCACCGGATGTCCAGCGGCGTATTGCACCTCTCGCGACAGCCGCTGCGTGGAGCTTGGGCAAATGGGATGCTATGGAGATATACCTGTCCTCCATGAGGCGGAATTCTCCAGATCGTTCATTCTTCGGCGCCATTCTCGCCCTCCACCGCAACCAGTTCCGCGAGGCAACCACAAATATTCAGCAGGCACGGGAAGGACTGGATACAGAACTCAGCGCTCTCGTGAGCGAGTCGTATAATCGCGCCTATCAGGTCGTCGTACGGGTGCAGATGCTTGCAGAGCTCGAGGAGCTTATCGTGTACAAGCAAGCAGACGACAAGAAGAGAACAACCATGCGGCGTACGTGGGAAAACCGTTTGAAAGGATGCCAAAGAAACGTCGAAGTTTGGCAACGTATGCTTAGACTTCGTGCTCTTGTCATCACCCCCCAGGAAAATATGCATATGTGGATCAAGTTTGCCAATCTTTGTAGAAAATCTGGACGCATGGGACTCGCCGAGAAGTCTCTAAAGCAGCTCGTTGGCAGCGAACATGCTCTTGATACCATCATACCTTATTGGAGTCAAAACGGGCAGGCTCAGACCCCCTCGAACAGGAGAATACCCCCTCAGGTTGTCTACGCGGTGTTGAAGTTCTATTGGGAGTTCGGTCAACAGGCGAATATGCGTCAAACTGGCCACGCCGAGAAGACACTCTTCTGTCTCCGGAAATTCACTGCTGACACAGTACAGCGTCTGGAGATAGCTCGGGCTTCTCTGCAGTCCGTCCCTAATGGCATGGAGGCGGTGGGTGACTACGGTTTCCATAACGGCGTCGAGCCTGGTATGTCTCATCTGAGGTCTCATAAAGAGTTTCAAGAGCAGACGGTTCTCTTAGCGAAATGCTTCCTTAGACAAGGAGAGTGGCAAGTCGCTTTGAACAAGAGCAATTGGCAACACCCAACTATTCAGGACATCCTGACGTCCTACTCTAAAGCCACGCAGTATAATCCTAAGTGGTACAAGGCGTGGCATGCCTGGGCCCTTGCAAATTTCGAGATTGTTCAGGCTCTTACCTCTCAGGGGGATCGGAAAGCACCAAGGTCCGATCCTGCCTTGATAGTCGGCCACGTCGTTCCGGCTGTAACGGGCTTCTTTAAATCGATCGCTCTGTCTTCGGGCAGCTCGCTGCAGGATACTCTCCGTCTCCTGACCCTATGGTTCGCCCATGGTGGTAGTAGCGAGGTAAACGCCGCGGTCATTCAGGGCTTCGGTACTGTTAGTGTTGATACTTGGCTTGAAGTGATTCCGCAGTTAATTGCACGCATCAATCAACCAAATCCACGGGTACGGCAGTCTATCCACAACTTGCTCGCCGATGTAGGCCGCAACCATCCTCAAGCGCTGGTATATCCCCTCACCGTAGCGATGAAATCGCCCCAGAACACCAGGAGATCAAAATCAGCCGCGCTTATCATGGACAGCATGCGTGCACACAGCGCCACGCTTGTCGACCACGCAGACATCGTGAGTCACGAGCTCATTCGTGTCGCAGTACTATGGCACGAGCAATGGCACGAAGCCATCGAGGACGCATCTCGGCTCTGGTTTAGTGATCACAACGCCGAAGGAATGTTCGCCGCTTTGAACCCAATGCATGAGTTACTCGACAGGGGCCCCGAAACGCTGCGTGAAATTAGTTTCGCGCAAACATTCGGAAGGGACCTCACGGAAGCACGGGAATGGTGTCGCCAGTTTGAACGTAGCCATGACGTCGCTGACATGAGTAGCGCATGGGACTTGTATTACCAAGTGTTCCGTCGTATAAGCCGACAGCTTCCGCAGGTGACATCGCTGGAGCTCCCGTACTGCTCACCCAAGTTACTTAGCGCTAGGGACCTAGAGCTTGCGGTGCCCGGGACGTATCGCAGCGGTGCGCCGATCATACGGATTATCTCGTTCGAGTCAACACTCAGCGTGATCAATTCGAAACAGCGTCCTCGAAAACTCAACATGATGGGCAGCGATGGCAAACAATACGCATTCCTTTTGAAGGGACATGAGGACAGTCGCCAAGATGAGCGCGTGATGCAACTTTTCGGCTTATGTAATACCCTGCTCTCAAACGATTCAGAATGCTATAAGAGACATCTTGGGATCCAGCGATACCCGACAATTCCTCTCAGTCAAAATTCGGGTCTCTTTGGATGGGTACCAAACAGCGATACTCTTCATGTCCTAATCCGAGAATATCGCGAGAGTCGTAAGATCCTACTCAACATCGAACACCGCATCATGTTGCAAATGGCGCCGGACTATGACAATCTTACCCTCATGCAGAAGGTTGAGGTCTTTGGCTACGCTTTAGACAACACTACCGGCCAGGATCTATACCGCGTTCTCTGGTTGAAGAGTAAGAGCTCCGAAGCATGGTTAGAACGGCGTACCAACTACACACGCAGCCTCGGTGTCATGAGTATGGTTGGCTACATTCTTGGCCTCGGCGACCGTCACCCCAGTAACCTGATGCTTGACCGGATCACGGGCAAGATCATTCATATTGACTTTGGCGATTGCTTTGAGGTGGCGATGAAGCGTGATAAGTATCCTGAGAGAGTGCCTTTCCGCCTAACTCGCATGCTTACCTATGCGATGGAAGTTAGCAACATTGAGGGAAGTTTCCGTATCACTTGTGAACATGTTATGCGTGTGCTTCGTGAGAACAAGGAGAGTTTGATGGCCGTATTAGAGGCTGTAAGTTTCACTTCTACCATTCTACTTCAAATTCGTCCTATTGATACTAATCATCTCGTCTCGCGTGTAGTTCATCCACGACCCCCTCCTGACCTGGCGTCTGACCAATCGCGCCTCAATTGGCGGTCCGAACTTCCATTCTGAACGTGAGGCTGCTCTCGGGGCTGGCACACAACGCATGCGTCGACCCAGTATATTGGATTCAGAGCGTCCACCTTCCGAATTGCTGGCTGCGCAGATAGCTACGGAGACTATGTACCCAGGCGGACCCCCAGCGATGCGTGGTCGTGCTCGCACTAACTCGAGTGTGTTGAACGGTTCGGCACAGCTCGATGGCGAGGCGGCTGAGATTCAGAATGCTCGTGCCCTCGAGGTGCTCGACCGGGTGAACCAGAAGCTGACAGGTCGCGACTTCAAACCGACCGAAGAATTGGAAGTCGTTCAGCAGGTGAACAAGCTCATTATCGAGGCTACGAAATTAGAGAACCTTTGCCAGCATTACATCGGCTGGTGCTCTTTCTGGTAGTTATCGCTCCGGCAGGCATATGATATGTTGTCTCAACGGTTCTATCCATACAGCTAGTCTCATACGACTAGAGGACGGAAGCAGGCCGCTTTCAACATTTAGACTACAAACGGGATTTAAGCAAGATTTGGAACGGCCGTGGGTATGAACGGGCTGGTCATTCGGAAGGGTTTGCGTTGATATAATTGCCCTGGCCCGGCGAGAGGCGTTTTGGGTTGCGGGGGATTATGCGAACCTCGACACTCGCATGGGCTGTCTGACAGGCCAACAGGATTTGCTTTCTTCGTGTCGCTTTCCCTAGATTATTGTGTGCTGTGATGAATTTAGAGGAAGGGTCGAGAGCCCCCCCTGGGCGGTTTGCGGAGACCCGAGCATACCTACCTAAACAGCGCAGCGCTCGCGTTTTATTTTTCGCGGTCATTATGCGAGTGATTAGATATTAGTAGCCATCAATGTAATATGTCGTCTATGCATATGCCGTCGGTGTGTTTTACTGCCGGCTGTGATGTGATGCGTTGCGTTTGCTCTTTAAGAGAGTAGATGTGTTTAGATCAAGGCTAGGTGGGATTCTAGTTCAACAGCGTGAATGTGCCTGGCTGAGATCTCTGTCTACTTATTTATCTGGCGCCGGAACCTCAGTACATTCCAACTATGCCGAATGTTGAGGCTTGGGTGTTCCTAAGTGATCTGATCTCGCGATGGGTGTTCTGGGCACATAACATGTATGCATATATATGTTACGAGAGTCCAATTATAGATAAGATGCTTGTTGATTTGCGGCTTTACTGGGCCTTCGCTTTGATGAGTGAACAGAGTAGGACTATTTTTTCTCGTGATTCTGGTGTGAAGAATGTGTTAGCGACGGGTGGTCGGGTAGTGTTCGTGGAAGTGCGGGAGAAGTAGGGTTCTTGCGCCGAGAACCGTTGTGCGCTTTACTGTTGCCGATGCGCTCCCTGTTTGTCGTGACGGGTTCATAGAAGAATTTTTCAATTTAAATAAAGAATATAGGGTTGAGTACCCGTCGAGTGAGATGGGATATTAACGTGTTTTCTTCTTCTTTTCTTTTCTCTTTGGCTCGCATCTAGTTTCCTTGGGTATTCTTTGCGGCGACTACTGTCGTAATTACACTTACAACAGCGGCTACCCGAGTTCAACGAGGCACGTGATTAGCAATAACTGCGCAGTTCAAGACCTAAACTCGCCACGTTTTACCCGGGTCGCAGACGAACTGATGAGGTTGCAACGTGACAACCCGGGGGTCGCTCGTGACCTAATCTGAGCCTCACGCTTTAAGTCGCTAGGCTGATGTATCACAATATGTCCGATTCGGAAAGCCATGCGTGTGGGCGGTTCGTTTCTGCTGCCGATAGCCATCCGTTCCGCGGTCCGACGCAGCCGGGGGGTATTGTGGTTCGGTTCGGTTGCTCCTCCTCTCACGTTCCAGTTTGCAGAATAATTATATGCCGGTGACACAGGGGCGGATGATGGGGTTTCTTGCATGGTAGAAGATCTCTCTCCTTCCAGACCCCCGTCGGGATAAATAAACTCCTGTACGTGGTCTGACTCACCCGATTTGGGTATGTATAGCTGTCATTTTTGCTTTGGAGGAGAGAAAGACTGCTTAGGCTTCGAAATTGGCCAGCGTTTAGCTGGTACTAGCTTGGAGACCCTATGTGACTTCAAAAAAGATACGACGATGGAAGTTCGTCCTTATAGAGAACGTAAAAGGGTGGATGTGCTTGAGTGGCGGGGCACGTACTTGGGCTCGATGTTGAGGTAAGAGACTTACCAGGGAACGAAAAATCCGGCAAGCTGGACGGGTCGTACGGGAAGACGCTTAGAGCTCAGAACCCGGAGAGGGATGGTAACCTGGACCATTGGGTTTTATGATTGGCGCATAAAGAAGGGGGAGCGTCCACCCTCGCTACCCTGCCTGCGCCTGTGAGGCAAGGGATAAATCCGCGCCATCGTCATCCTGGGAGTCTAATAGCTCATTCTATCACTTCGGCGCCCGCAAATTAACTCACAAGAAACCTCGCCAGAACACCTTCCGATCCAGTCACCAGATGACAGGAAGCCTTCGCTGGACGTAGCGAACAAAGCAATACTGCTGAGCGTGTCTGAACCAGGTGAGGATCTCAGCCCCCCCAGGAACCTCGGGCTCACCAAACCAAGCCACGGCACGCTTAACGGCAGCGAACTGATTTTCTTCTTCTTCTTCGGCAATCACAGGTGCCGTCTGATCAGTCAGCCCTCCCCGATCATGTGCTACGACATCAGAACAGTGTCAACGTGTCCGACCTGTTACACGCACTTGTCGGAATGCAGAACCAAGCAGTGGTGTCAAGAGGCGTTCAGGAAAGGCACCTTTGGGCGCTGCGGTCCGGGTCCGTGCCACGCCGAGGAGGAATACCGCGGCAAGGAGTGTCGGCCGTGCGCGGAGATACGCGAGAAGGCCATGGACGAGATGAACATGGACGAGCTTGCGAAGAAGCGGCTGGGATGGAATAGAGGGGAGGGAAGCGATGACGATGGCGGGTATGGCTGGTGATCTAGGCATCCATCTATCCATCTGTCCTCTTGCCCTGGAGAGAGACGGTGCCTGGTTTCTCTTCGCTCATGGCGAGATGTCGGAGGAGTTGTCACTCCTGCTTTGCCTGGGTTGGCAAGGTTATTTGTCTTGGTGGTTGGGATGAAGCGAGTCTCGAGGACGGATATCATGGGAACCTAGAGATGTGCGCCGTCATCATTCTTCAGATGTAAGGACGCGGGTGTCATGAGTCGGAATAACTTCAGGCCCCCTCCGCCTCTCCTTGTTCCAATTTGAGGTACCTACGTTGGTCGGGGTCGGGATGTGTGCCTTGGCCATTCCTTTGACGTCTCGCAGACGTTGTCGCCTGCATTGAATAGATGCTTAAGTACTTTCCCTAGTTGGCATCGGTCGGGGCCAGAGTATGTTGTCCAGACATTACGTATGACATCTAAAAACCGGATAGGAAGTCGAAATCTGCGTGCTATTACCTAGAGTTATATCGACGTGAGAGGGAGGTTGCTAGGCGAGTTGAGTTCTCTGATTATCATCGGTACCTAGGTAGGTAAAATGTCGAAATGTGGCTTGTCATGCAAGCCTGGAAATCCATCCCGCTTGGGTTTTGTCTAACATAACATACCGAGCACTCAGATAAACACGGCGTCTTGAATATAGTGCCTTGAGTTTACTTGCAGCATTTTGTAGTCGTAGGTACTTTCGGGGGACTATCGTACTACCTACACTTATATAAATGAAGCTGACGTCTCATACTAATCTCGCTTGTCTAGCTGCCCCCCCTGGTGGTCATTTGACATCTGCCCCAGCTCGGTTAGGTAATATTATGCATACCTACCTCGTGTGCACTAACACGCATATCTACACCATAGAAACAGCGCGCTAATGAATATTTCTAAATGTGCCTCGAAACACGAAGTATTTATAACAGCATGATTGCTTGATCAGCCATGACAGAGTATGTAGTAGGCTAGGAGGTAACTTCATGAATCTAGAAGGACGAAGAAAAAATTAGAATATTTACACCAAGAGACGGGAAGAGGTGACCAAAGTTCCGGCCTGTTGGTTTCCCGAAATCCTGCTACCAGCCAGCTGGCAACGCACATGCATCACAGTGGAGTCTGGGCTATACCTCCCACCCGGCGCTTGGTACCTACTAACAAACAAAGCTGTTCGAAGTTCGACTGGGGAAAGCTATAAGGTTAGATAGGTGCCTACTTACTTAGTTATATTATGAGCCTTTGTAGATTGTGAGTGATGTCAGTGATGCACTCTTCTTGTTAGGAACTGGAGGTATTTGACCCCTTTATATACCTCGTGGTGCTCTCTCTTGCTGATTGTTAGCTGCAGTGTAATACATTAGTTGCATACATGTACATGTAAGTATCTATACCCCTACCTACATGTATCCCAGGTACATAACCAGGCTACTTCTTATCTATATGTACCTACATAAAGTAAGTCCATGTAGGTAGGCAGGTGTACATGTATGTATGAGAACCTCTATCTACCCACGTCACAGTGAAACTGGATGCGTGGTGGTGCCGAGCTGTAGCTTAGGTACATGTAGTTGATGGGTACCTCAGACAGGTGCCCTACCTTATGTATGTACTTACATAAGGTAGGTACCGACCTGCAAGTGTTCAAAGGTATTCACAACCCCAATATCTACTGTATAATTTAGGTGCCGATTGGGTTATCTCAAAGCTTCAAGCAAATTCATACATACAGTCCCGAGGACCTTACGAGCCATCAATCTCATCGTCAGAAGGCTCTCAGCAAGTCCACTCAAGTCCCCCTATCGGCTGTAAGTTGACAGTGAATTGTGTTTGTATCTACCTCTCTATCCATCCATCCATCCATCCATCCTGCCATCCAGCCAGCCAGCCAGCCATCCATCCCGCAGGCCTGACTTATCTCTTACTCTCGCTTTACGCAAGAGTAGCGGACAAGTAAGTGAGCGAGCGTCTCGCAAGCCTTAACTCGACCTACCTAGCTGTCTGCTCCTGCCCTGCCTGCATCCTTACATCGAGGTAGCTAAACCTACATGCAGGGAAGGTACTTGTATCCGAGGCAAGGTACCCGATAACCGCAGCAACCTCATCGTCGTTTACCTCCGCGTTTGTAGGTGTTGTCGTTGAGCGTGACAATACCGACATAAGACGCTCACGTCCATACTCAAGTACATGTGGTGTTACCACATGGGGCATACATGAGGCAACACATTTATGCCTTCCCGTCACGCTGTTTATCCAGGTACTTTTTTCCTTTCCACTTCTAGATGAGTCTATCCCCATCAATCTCAACATCTATTTGCCACCCTCTCCGTTTGAGAATGAATGAACGCTTTTTGCTATTCCCCGCCGCGCATACTATGCACTACCCCTTCGGTACTCATTAACTCGTCATACGAATATAGGCAAGCTCGGCCTGTCCTGCCCTGCCCGGCTCCGAGTAGGTAGACACCTGCCTATCACTATCCGCCGATCTGGGAGTGAGCGCGTGCTGCAAGCACCGTCAATCTCAACCGACGTAGACCTTGGCTTACCTGCCTAACGCCTCTCGATACAGTATGGGAATCGAAGATAAGAACACCATGAGTTCATCACAGCTCGAAGAGTTCCATCGATTCTGGGCGAGGCAGGGGACCTCCATGTCGGACCATCACTATGAGGAACGTATGCGCTTTAACCGAGAGACGGAGGGCAAGAAGCAGAGGGTTATAGATAATGCCCGGCTTCAACTAGAAAACTTACCCAAACGGGGTCTGTCCTCGACCGATTTTGACCATGAGGCTCGCAAGATAGGCGAAGATCGCGATGCGGCCCTGGAATCCATCGAGAAAGAACATAACGAGCGCATGCGCGCTGTCATGGAAATTCAACTCAAAGATCAGGCAAACCACGAAAAGGCTCATAAAGAAGCTGTTTCAGTTAGATCGTTCATGAGCCGCACTTTACCTACCCATCTGCCGGCGGCGGCGGCGGCTACTACTGTTTCCCCGGTTGTCGATAATGCAGGAGCGGTAAAGAGCGAATGTACAACTCCAGGTTCCCGAACACCTGCGAGCAAGCAACCCGGCCCTCCCTCTCACCATCGGCTCCTCGGCGATGCTACTCCTGCGATCGGTGTTCCCAGAGAGCAAGACAGACCAACCGTGGCCAAGAAGGTATTCTCCTGTACCGCCCAACGTGAGTCCGCCAATGGGAAAGAACAATACATCTTGCGATACAAGACTAAAAATCGCAAAGCATTGCAAAAATTCCCGGAAACTCGAGCAAAGCAATCTCCACACGCCGGTTCGTCAGCCGTTTCCTCGGCGTTGACTGCCAAAAAGGGAACCTGGATTCCAAAAACTATCACATTTGACGAGGTGTATCAAAATGGCGAGGCTGAATAGTATGAGTTATTCTCTCCCCCCTTGCTCTTTCTTTTTAATTGGTCAAGCCTGCACTTCCATCATAGCTTTCTAACTTTTGATGTTACATAGTAAGGATACCATTGTGGAGTTTCCGGCTGAGAGTGGCAAATGGTACATATTAAAGTGCGAGGAGCACGGTCTGAGATTCGGCCGAGGGCCACTTCGAGGAGCTGGCAAGCACTTAAGCGGTCGACTGCACGGCGGTCTAGAAAGGGACTGGGCCACAGCTGTTAAAGAACTCGGGTATCGAGTGACTAATTGCAACAGGCAACTCGTTCACATGAACAATAAGGCAGTAGATGAGGCTTTCGCCAATGGTTATAAGTTTCCACGGTTAGACAGGGGGAAGAAGTGGAAGTCAAAGCGAAGACAAATCAACGAACCAAACGAAAATACAGCACAGAAAGCCTCGGAGAAGGCCAGTCACGGGGTGGACGCTATCCCTAAATTACAGGGCGCAATATTATCGGCCGACCTACGCAGTAGGGCTTCTTCCTCATCCTCCCCAGGAGGACGTAAGACATCTCAACCCGACCCCAACCAGGGTATCACGAACCCGAAGGCTTTTAACATTTACTATTGCCGTTGGAGGCCGAACTTATACCCGGTAGTGATTCTTGGCTGGGATGATCAGAAACCCGGCGGCCTCGAGATTCGCCTCTCTGGGACTGGACTCATCGATAAAACATCCAGCCCACCCAATTGCTATATCTATCATAACGATGCCATTATTGGCTGGGCACCAGGATTCGAAGATGGTGGCCCCAAGGTGAATCAGAGGAAATTCCCCGCCATGTTCTTGTGCGTTTGGCCTATTTCTCCCTTTTCTTTGCTCGTTCTGCCTCATCCTTTCTGCACCTAACACCTCTGGCTCCCCATGTTTGCTCTTGTCTTCGTAGCCTCATTGCCACAAATCGAGGCTTACCCGAACGGCCTTCATCTTGACGATTTTCTAAGCTTTGTTAACTTTGTCAAAGGGATAGCGCTGACCAGAGCCATGCAAGCGACAGCGACAATAGGTTTGCCTGGGTTTCTGCCAAGTGGCTAGAAAAATTCCCGCTCTACGAATCGGATCCTCCTCAAAAAAGGAGCCGCCATTTCGATATGGCGCGGGGTTGGATTGCTAAGAAAGAAGGTTTCGCTTCGTGGGAGGAGTTTGAGGCGGCACAGAAGGGAAAACCCCATGGTACGTTGGTCATTCCTGGCTCTTGAATCTTTGGACTGAAACATATGCGCAGAAGGCAGGGGAAGTTCCGTCGCAACTCCATCGGCTTCGATTGTGCCCAGTACCAACGACTCTGATAGCGAGTCGGCCGACGACAGCTTTTCGGCGTCCTCGAGCTCCAATGTTACGGAAAAGGAGCTGGCGGAGATTCAGGAGCGAGCTGGTGAGATCGCCGGTGATAGTGACTACTCTGACTCGGACGCGGACAGCACTTTTGGGGACGCGCAAGACACGTGGGGCGAGGCTGAAGCTGACGGACGGCCATGGGCGTTCTATAGCCTACGGACAAAAGCACGTGCCACCGGACAGAAGGCCGCGCTGCCTGTTTCAGCGCACAAGAGCGCGTCAGCAACGGCCGAGGCTACATCGTCTGCTCAGGAAGGTATCAAGATGGCCCGCAGTATTTCATTACATGCATGCACGAATCTTGAAATAGAGTCTCGAGACGAACCCTTAAAAGACACTTCCCGGGATCCGGTACAAGACATGAACGGCGAAGCCTCAAGCAGAGCATCCGTGAAGAGCTCTTGTGCTGCGCAAACAACGGAGCAGGCGGATTCTCGGGTTGAAGGGTCAGCCTCAGTGTGTACTACTCGAACTGTCGATGACCCGACATATGCTCCCATCCCGCCCCCACAGTCCGCGACGAAACCAGGAGAGATTGCAAAGGGGGTGAAGCGGGTGAGATCAGTCGAGCCATCCGAAATAGATGCTGGCGCATCCGAACAAGGGAATGGAAAGAAGCACAAGCTGGACATAGACACCGCCGACGTCCAGATGACCATGTCTGTAGCATCGGAACCGCTAGCTATGCCTGTGACGCCGTCATTTAAGTCCAAAGTGCCCCCGGGACCGGCTGCGTTCGAGTTATCTTCTTACCGCAAGGGACTTATCTCCTGGAATCGTGAAGACGAGCGATCTTCGGCACGGCTCTATTACGGAGAAGGTGATGGCATTGTCGGCACCGTAGACGGTCCAGTAAACATCGTCATCGACCCGAAGACACTCAGAGCACTCGCGCAGGAGAAGATTCCCGACTCAAGAGGCAATGTCCTCGTGACGCTGCTGGGCCAGAACTTGAGCGAAGCCCCGACGATGATGGTGTTTGACAAGGCTAAAGGCAGCAAAATGGAGATTGGAAAGATCCAGGTACGGGGTTTTATTCGATGGCTCAAGCGCGTTAACCATGCTGTACGGCTCTTGGATGACCGGGAGACGGCCGAGGAGTTGCGTAAAGTAAGGGACTTAGGCGCCCTGGACGGTGACCCTTCTTCATTGGCCCGTTACGAGGAGCCATGATGGAAAATCAAAGTACGTTGACATCCGAACCGACAGTTCATTTGTGTGGGATGAGCCGGCTATTACGGGGCAACGACAGATTCTGTCAATATGGATTAGACAAAAACAGGCAGGGTTATCAACTGAGTAATTCGCAATTCTCGAGTGCTTGGGGGCAGCTCTTCACTGTGCTTGGAGGCATGGTTTTTCGGAAAAGGACAGTGGTATGCGGATGGAGAAGGTACAGACAGATATGTAGCCGCGGCCTGGCTTGATGGCCGTGAGAAAACAATTAATTACTTGACTAAAAGAGCATGCATGACTTAGAAGCTCAGTGGAACAGTGGCATGTGAAAATGCCAAGAATTATTGATCAGGTCGCTCCCCGCATTTTGGAGGCGCTGGTGCACAAAAGAAATACCCGTCTAGGTTAGTTTCCGGTCTCTATTTATAGGGTCTAGCCGAGGTAGGTAGTACCTGGTATGTGAGGGCAGGTGCCTATCCTATCATGGGTACACGAGTTAAACTTTACTTCGGTCTCATTCCGAGCGCGAAAGGACGGGTTCGACCTTGTCGCATTCATAATTCATTTCTCATTTTAAACAAGTGTCGCGCTAAACAATGATTACCTACTTAAATACTCGCTGTTCCTTTACATAGTCATTTCGAGTTACCTCTCATTGGGCGAGCTTGTCTTTGTACGAAAAGCTTACCACCAACTTCATCCTCATCCAGGAACTAGTATCCCGTACCTCGGCTTCAACGCCTTAGTGATCTGAGGAAGAGGTAAGCGTAAGCAACTCCTCCGAACATCGAACAGGCACCTAGATATTACATCAATAAGTAAATACCTACATCTCATACATCTCATACACCTACAATACAACAGCCAACGACATCAACACCAACCAGGACGAGGACGGCACGGGTCGATAGGATAGGTAGGTAGAGAGAGACAGCTAATCTAGATGGAATCTCGTGGCGCTTTGCCCACGCAGCGTGTTCGGCTTCCGGCTTGCCTCCTCCATCTTTTTCCTCTTTCGTCTCTCTTCCCTTGAATAACAGTCCTTGATGGCTGCGCTAGTAAGTTCGAACAGGGCTTCTCTTTGCTACCATCATCTGTCATTGTCTTCTCTAGGTTAGGTATCTAGCGAGTTGCTGCGATGCTTTCACTAGGATATTTACACCAACACCATACACCATATACCATACACACATCCACACATCCACACATTCGCACATACATCCACCTATCAGTATATGCATTCACAAGTACATACATCCACAAGTATATAATACATACATACACACACCTGCACATACACACACTACAACGCATACATGACGTATCTGCCTACATGACATACCCAATACCTCCATACTACCCCAACCATCCCTGTTGCCTTCTAGACTTGCACTTTCTCTCTTGGGAGAGCGAGAGTTGACTGGCTGCTGGCATGGTATGATATGGTAGCCATATCAGTGGACAGACGAGTCCACCCCCAGCCTTGGCATTGATCAATCATGGCCGTTTGTTCGCTCACCGTCGACGTCGTCATCAACATCATCCTCGTCTCCGCGCAACAAAAAAAACAACCACTGTAGAACAACAACAACAACAACAACAACAACAATAATAGCAACAGTAACATCGATATCATCAGCACGATTAACTCTTTTAATCCTACACTAATTCATGATTACCACTCCCACTCCCAATCACCAGACTAGACTGACGTCACGCTGACATGCGACCTCTGCTTTGCTGCGCATCGTAGGACCTACCCTGGATGACGCACATGTCGACTCCCAGGCCTTCGTCTCGCGCCGACCTCGACGTCGATGGTGTCACCCATCCCAACCCTGCCACGCCTATCTCGGCCTCGGCCTCGGCCTCCACTTCTACTCTCAACCTACCCCCGCCGCCCTCGTACGCGCCCCCGACCTACGCTTCCTTCTCGCCTGCGAACCTCTCTTCGACGGCCGCCGCCGCCGCCGCTAAGCGCACCTCGACCATCCTCGTTCACCAGAAATCGCCCTTGCTCCTAGCCACGCCTCCCCAGGTCACGCGCGCCCTCGCCTACAGCCACCCCTTCCTGCTCCCCCTCAATAAGCTCGTTGGCCTGCTGACCTGGACCACGGGCGATCCCTGGGAAAGTTTTCTCCTGGTTGCCGTCTTCTGGGCCATCGTGCAATATGGCGACACCGTCTTGCGTTTTGCCGGCCCCATCGTCGCCGTCTTCGGCATCATAGCTGGCATGTACGCCCGCCGCTATAGCCCCCTCTCCAGCAGCGGCTGGGGTGAGCATCCTAGCCTGGCCAACGCCCAAGACAAGAAGAAAGGGGGCAATGCTGCATCGGCAGGCACTCAAGCCGGCTCAGGACACCAGAGGAACACGAGTGAGGTTACGAGCACGCGGCATCAGAAGACCCTTGACGAGATTGTCGACACCCTCAGGATATTCACGTCTCGCTGTAATATCTTGCTCGAGCCCCTGCTCGAGATGACGGATTTCCTGTCCACTCAGCGTACCGCCACGAGCGCGACGACCCGGCCCGCGCTCACCACCATTTTCGTACGCATTCTCGCGGTGACCCCTGTCTGGATCATATTGACTTTGCCTCCCCTGCGCATCATCAGCACCAAGAGGGTCGTTCTCGTCTTCGGCACCTTGGTACTAAGTTGGCATTCCAAGGTCTGCAGAGTAACCCGGACGTTGCTGTGGAGGAGTGCGACGGTGCGGAAGTTGGCCGAATGGATAACGGGCTTAGAATTTGAGCGACCGGTAAAACAGCAACAGGAGGAGGGCGTGAATGGCCAGGCTGTTGGTAGTGGGCCAACCCAGACAAAGCAAGCGCACGAGGCGGCCAAGATATCCTCCTCTGTCTTGACCGAGGCTCTGAAACGCAGCCAGTCGGGGGCTAAGGACTCCGGCGTTCGCTTCACCTTCATACTGTACGAGAATCAAAGGCGATGGCTAGGTTTAGGGTGGACGAATAGCCTGTTTGCGTATGAGCGTGCGGCTTGGACCGACGAGCAGAATAATCCAGTCACGCCAAGGGACGACTTCGAGCTACCCGAAGTGGAGGATGGCCGTGCGAAATGGAGATGGGTAGGGGGTAGCAAATGGCGCGTCGACGGTGTGCCGGATATGGATGAGGCGGACTACGATGGCGAAGCTGGGCGGACGGGCTGGATCTTCTACGATAATAAGGTACGTCATCATGATGAGCTCGATTCGGTGTCCTATTGCGCGCGCTCACCCTTTTTATCTATAGTGGCAGAATGGTCGTAGGGGAAACGACGGCTGGGGACGCTGGACGAGAAGACGGAAGTGGTATCGGGACGCGGAACTTGTCGAAATCTCAGAAGAGGACTCGCCCCTGGCAACGCCAACGCCACCGCCACCAGCGCTGCCGGCACGGCCAAAGCCCACACCATGTCCGGTCCCCGACAAGACGGATACGGGGGCACCACCCTCATTATCCACGTCCGTCCCCGAAACCGTCAGCTCGGAGGACAAGGCGAAGAGCGAGGACGACGCCGTCTCCCTGCTCAGCACGTCGTCCCGGTCGACGAGACTGCGGTTCCCCAGCCCCACGCTCCGCCGCCGCACGACGGGCGGGACGCAGCGGTCGAGGCGGACCAGCGAGGCGGCCAGCATGCGGTCCAACAACAACGACGACGACGAGGGCAGCAGCCTGGACCCGGCCCTGCAGCTCGAGATCCAGGGGCACCAGAGGGATCAGGTGCAGTGGGGGATCGGCGACGACGCGCAGATGGGTCTCGAATAGAGAAGAGAAGGGAGGGAGATAGAGGAAGGATGGAAAGAGAAGGGAAGGGAAGAAATTGTGATCACGGGGGGCGCTGTACAAAACAAACAATCACTATTAAATACTCTTATTCGGTTTCGGGGAGGGGAAGGGTATATATAGGTACGTGTGGCGTTTGGTAGATACCCAAATTTCTATTACTGGGTGGGTAGGTTAGGTAGGTAGGTAAAGGAGGGCAGGGTATGGTCAACGTTGAGATTTGGTTTAGGGTGAATTCATGACTGACTACCTACCTACCTACCTGACTGACTGCCTGACTGACTGCTACGTCCCGTGGTGCAAGAAAGAAAGAAAGAAATACGGAAGGAAAGAAAGTTGCGTGAGGGTCATGTAGGTAGGTAGGTTAGAGACTTTATATCGTTGTATACTGTACTACCTAAGCGCCCCTGAGCCTGCCTGTTTTGATGGTTGCCTTTTTTCCTTCTCTTCTCTTCTCTTCTTCTTTGCGTCTTCTCTCTCTCTCTCTGTCTCTCTCTCTCTCGCCCCCGTGTTCGTACCGCTGTCCGTCTGTTGCTGTCGCTGTTTCGCAGTATGTGATTCCCAGGTGCTAATTATATACGTCCCCGAACCCAAAATCCAAATCCAAATATGTGGCGTCGTACCCAGCTTGCTAACCAAAAGTAACCAATATGTAATAATCCAGGCCCCCTGTTTTTCAGTGGTTCCTTCATTTTCTTCGTTGGCGTCTGTTTCATGCGGTGATTTTCATTTCATTTCATTTCGCCGCCACGACGTAGTCTGGAGGCTTCGCGCGGTTCGGATCAACCACGCCGATGGAAACAGGGGCAGGGGCAGGGGCAGGGGCAGTACCGGCGGCGGTGACCTCGTCGATCCCGGAGTCGGCGGCGGCGGCGGCGGTGGTGATGGTGGTGCGTGGGAGTCGTCCGTTGGTGTTGATGTTGTTGTTGAACAGGAGGTCCATGTCCTCTAGCGAGACGCCTTTCGTCTCGGGGTAGAAGAGGAGGATTATCTGTGGTTTTTTTATTTATTAGTTGATTTCTTTGCTTTGTTTGATCAGGTGTGTTAGGAAGGAAGGAAAGGAGGGTTCGTAAGGTTGATTGTGCCTAGCTAAGACTTGGGGGGAGAAGTGTAGGAGGGGAGAAAGAAAGGGATGGAAGGAGAGAGGGTAGAAGGAAATAATGGATATGAGGCAAGTGGAAGTACGTACGGCGATGCAGACGAAGTTGATGGCCATGAAGAAGAAGTAGATGTTTGACCCGATCGTCTCGATGCCTACGGGCCACACCTGCGCTGCGACGATGGAGCCGACGGAACTCCCCGAGGCGGAGAAGTTGAGGCCGCGTGCGCGGACTGCGGTTGGAAAGATCTAGTTAGGGGTTTGAGTTAGATTATTTCTTCCGTTACCAAGGGGTTGAGATTATTGATCGTAGTTGGCAGAGACGGGAGTTGAGTCGGTTCCATTGTGGGAAGTCGGTGCAGCAGCGGAGGGGTGGGAGGAGGAGTTTACAAGAATATTTATATGTTTCTGTATCATCCGTATCCATACCCCATCCAGGTTTAGATAATGAGAAAAAGGGAAACTCACCTCTGTCCCGTACACCCACGCCGCCGGCCCGAACCCCATGCTATAGCCCAGCGCATAGACGAAGATGAAGACGACGCAGACCACGTCGGCGCTGCGGTTCGTGTTGTACGGGTATACTTGGCCTAGGACACCATTTATCTTGGCGTTCGCGAAACTGTTAGCGGGTGACAAGGAGGGGGGAGACGTGCTCGAGGGTTTGGTGATATGGTGGGAGAATCTATTTACGGACGTACCAATAGGGCGAATGCCATGGCGAGTGTGCCTGAGACGAGCGTGATTCGCCGTCCGAGACGGTCGATGAGAAGCATTTCGATGACGGTCATCCCGATCTTGAGAGTCGACTGGGTTTGCGATGTTAGAAGATTTTCAGGGAGTTGTTCTTGCC
Source organism: Nemania serpens (assembly GCA_022578855.1). Taxonomy (NCBI): domain Eukaryota; kingdom Fungi; phylum Ascomycota; class Sordariomycetes; order Xylariales; family Xylariaceae; genus Nemania; species Nemania serpens. The sequence goes on along the minus strand of MU396707.1, from coordinate 248,981 downwards.
CTCACCATTATGAGGGAGTCTAAGTGGTTGGGGTATCAATCTTACCTCGATGCCGCCTGCCAGCAGTGCTAGGCGCGTAGATAGCCCGAGTTTCTTGAGGAGCGTGGGGAGATAGTATTTCATCGCGGCGGCACCGCACTTCGATATCGGAGTTAGCATTTAAATTCTATGGCCATCCTCGCGCCTGTCCTTCTCAACACGCAGAAAGTTCTTCAAGTGATTGAGAGGTGTACATAAGTCTCAGAGAAGCAACTGACTAACTACTCTTGAGTAGTTAAGCCGGACAATGCCGCTTTACGGTGAGCATTGACAGAAAGGAGAGAAGCTCGACTCAAACTGATGGGGAACTCACCATCTGCGCCATGAACTGCAGAAGAGATGCTCTCCACAGTCGACTGAACAGGTTCGGATCCCGGAAGAGCGTCAGCCAGCTCGCGCCCGAGCCCCTGTACTCCTCGACGTCGTCGCAGATACGCGAGAGCTCGAGATGGATCTGCTCGTTCGTGAAGCTCTCCTCGCGCAGCCAGTGGAGCGAGCGCAGGGCATGCTCGTGATGGCCGTGCTCGATCAACCATCTGGGTCTGGTGATGTGGGGAGACGGGCGTTGTTAGCGAGTGGGCTACACTCCTGAAATGGGGTATGATAACGAGAATAGAGAATAAACATCGTGAGTCTGTGCTGGGACTTACGTCTCGGGGAGAAATGGCAGGCCGACGCCGAAGATAAAGCTTGGGATGAGGTTGATGGCCAGCGAGAAACGCCAGGATATGTATTGGCCGTAGTCGGTGTTTGTCCAGAACGTCATGCCATAGCCCACCCTTGGTAGTGAGTTAGTTAGCGAGTACCCCCGAGGCGTGGTCTGTGGTGCGTGATCCCTCACCAGAAACCGGTCGCTAGCCCCACGACGAACCCGACATGGTTCAAGACGACGTATTTCCCTCGCTTACCGGCGGGCGCTACTTCACTGTTCGAGGTGTTTTGTTAGCAAGTTTTCGGCCCGTCTTCTATTCAGGTGGGCATGTTTACAAGATGGGTAGATAATGAAGTGAATTACAATAGCCACATCACACCGCCTGATATGTTTTAATAAGGAAGTGAAGTTTGAGATAAGAGAGAGCGAACCTCTGATATAGGGGAACGCATGTGGACACCAATCCGGTGCCAATCCCGGAGATGATGCGTCCCGCGATCATCATAGAGTATGCCCCGGGGCCGGTCGCCCCAGACTCGAACGCCGTCCCCACGGCGACAATAGCGATACCAACTAGAGCCGCATAGCGGCGTCCCATACGGTCGCTGGCGGGATGAGATATGAATATATAACTCGCCCATGTACCTAGGTAGTAGATGGCGGTTATAACACCCTTCTGTGAAGCGGTTGGGTACCCCATGGTGCGCTGGAAACCCGGGTGTACGAGTACCGATGAAAGAATGCCGACATTATACCTAGATGGAGAATGATAAGTTAGTCTTGAGAGGTGTTTCATATGACATTGAAAGAGATTGTAGCCACTCATCACCTGAAAAATAGGTGAGGTCGTGCAGGGAGGCTATCAAGCGAAGTATCGGTCATGAGGTATTGAAGTATTGCATAATATTTTCTTCCTTTATAATTGACCGTTAGATTGGACGACCCTGTTGCCGTTGAGTGACTGGAGAGGAACGCCGCCCGAGACTATCGACCTTTGAAGATATGGGCCGCACTGTATGAGAGTATATCCCAACTTACCCCCAAACGAATGACCCAAGAGCGAAAAAGAGGCACAGACTGTGAAGTCTAAGGACTGCTTTGCTCAACATCTTCACCTCAACAACGTAAGTTCTACTTAAGAATTAACGAGAGACCCGGCCGGCTGAGCTGAAATTCTGAGCACAGAGTTTGCGAATCATGCAGCGCTCCAAGCTGCACGTGGTGGCTGAAGTCCTGCTCTCATATTCTCAGAGGTCAGTGCCGCCAAGAAACGAAAAAAAGGACTCAAGGGGATCTCCCTTGTGTGAGGTGACCGCAGCATCCTGCCTCGGATTTTGTCAGTTTCCGTTCCCCGCATACAGCGACACAGCTATCGCATTTGCTACGCTGTCCTATGCGAGGAGGTGGGAACGGTACTGCAGAGTTCCATATGGCACTTGCGAAACCGTCCACGGGCGCATTCTCACACCTGTTCGCGCGAGAAGACCTCACGAGCAGGGGTCAGGTAGGGAAATAAGTGATTGGGTGGGAGGACGGGGGATCGCCAAACATCAAATAGCATCTAGATCAAGTCGGCGGCAGGCCACCGGTTAAATAGAGACATGGCACTTGGCGGTGTGGCTTGATTCGCGACGTTGATCGTAACTCTGTGCCATCTTAATGTCCGAATGGGGCGAGGTTCGCAATTTATTTTGCGGAGCCTGGGTAATCGGGAGATGTCATTTAGCATCAGAAGCAGAGACAACGTCAAGCTAGGAACGGAGCAGACATGCAGTGACACAATACTAATCGAGAGAAAGGAGCTTGTTGGGGGGGGGAAGATCGTGTGCCACCATATATAGTAGACTTGTCTTGGTCACAACTTCAATAAAAATTGGCTGGGACTTGAGAAGACATACGCCAAGCCCGAGAACTTTATTATATCAAAACACGAACAACTAATCACCATTGCGGCCGAGTACCTACTCCAATAATTGATACCGGTCTGTTTAAGTATTGCGGGCCGAAAAATACGAGCTCTCGAGGACGAGCTGTAGGGTCGCGGAGGAGTCCCGACATGACTCGAGATTTAATTGAGAGGGGAGAGACATCGTCTTCATTAGATGGTAAGTAAGCCTCACTTCGCAGACGCACTATGTTATGAGACGGCCGGTAGAAGGAGGATTAAAGCTGATCAAACATCCGACGTTTTCAAGATAGGGTAACAACTGCAACAGAGGCAGGATGGGAGGTGCCTCACCCTCTAGAAACTGCTACCACGAAGCCAACTCCCGACATTCGCTGGCGAGATTTGCCTAATAAAGGCCAACTATTTATACTTGCTCTCTGTCGATTATCCGAGCCATTATCCAACGTCTGTCTGCTACCTTACATCTTCTACCTCGTGCGCTCCGTATTGCCGAAGTCTGAGGACGGGAACCCGACCGACGACTCGGCCGCCCGCATTTCCGAGTACTCGGGTGTTCTCGTGGCGGCATTCCCCCTGGCACAGTGTGTCATCAGCCTCCCATGGGGTCGGTTATCCGACAAACACGGCCGGAGGTTTTCGATAATAGGCGGCCTTTTCATCTCGGTCATCGCAAACATCGGATTCGGGCTGTCTAGGTCATTCGGGACATTGTTGTTCTGGCGGATACTCGCGGGCCTGGCGAATGGCAACGTGAGCATCATGAGGACGGTGACGGCGGAGGTGGTCAGGGAGCGGAAATACCAGACTAAAGCGTTCCTCCTTCTTCCGCTGGTGTTCAATTCCGGCATGGTGTTGAGCCTGGCACTAGGCGGCTGTCTCGCGGAGCCCGTGGTGAACCTACCGACATTGTTCGGACCGAACGGCCTCTTCAACTCGAGCGGTAACCCGGAGGGGGTGGTATGGGCTCTCGAGTATCCTTATGCGCTACCGGCGCTCCTGAACGCCTTCCTCCTGGCTACGTCGTTGCTCCTCGCCGTCTTTGGTTTACGGGAGACCCTTCCCGGGAAAGAGGAGCGCAAGGATTGGGGCCTTCAAGTTGGCGCAGCGATTCGGGGACTCGCCACGCGCTTATGGAACCACGGGTCGACATCTCATAAGTACGCAGCGATGGAAGATAGCGAGGAGGCAGCTTTCCTGAATGACGACCAATCCCGCCTCGAAAAGACGGCGCCCACGATCGCTACCGCGGAGCCTGCGAAAGTACCGTTCCGCGGAATCTGGACGCGAAGAGTCGTGTCTGCGCTCATTTCATTCGGTCTTCTACCTCTGCATAACTCAGCATTCATGCATATCTTCCCTGTATACTTGAGCAGCCCCCCGGCAGACAACACCGAGGCGACCTTCTTCGCGTTCTCCGGCGGCCTCGGCCTACGATCGGCGACGATCGGGATGTGGCTCTCCGTGTTCGGCATAGGCGGCATCCTCCTACAGCTCTTCATCTACCCGCGTCTCCAGAAGCGCATCGGCACCCGGGGCGTGTTCCGCATCGCGCTATTCCTCTTCCCCGTCACGTACACGGCGGCGCCGTATCTCTCGCTGCTGGCCGGCGACCATGCCGCGAGGTGGGTGTTTCTGGGGTTCGTCGTCTGCGCGCAGATCATGGCGCGCACGATGGCCATCCCTAGCACCGTGATCCTGCTGACCGAGGCCGCTCCCTCGAGAACGGTCCTGGGGACGGTCCACGGGGCGGGGAACATGCTCGCCAGCCTTGCTCGTGCCGTCGGGCCGGCCGTCGGGGGTTACGTGTTTGCCCTAGGGGTGGACGAGGGAGTGATAGGTCTGGTGTGGTGGATATACTTGGTTGGTGTCGCCCTCTGTGCTCTGGCGTGGTCGTATCTCACAGAAGACCGGCTGGGTTGAGTCGCTGTGTTAGAGTGCAAGGGTGTATTACCAGAACTGTTATCGAGGGGTATTTACTTATTAATGAATACCTACCTGCTTCGCTAAAAACGAAGACAAATCCAAAAGGCGAAGGCGGGAGCTTTTGATTAGGAGATACCAAATAGATCCTAGATGTTTTTTGTTGAAAATAAAGGCGTCCTTCCTATATATTGACTGACGTATTTGCCTCGTTACAGAGGTTTTAGAGTTTGTCCTGTCATCCACCGAGCAAAGGGCGGTAACATGCATCAGACTACCCGCGATGTTATCCATGTCAGGGTTCACTCACTCCGTTCTTCTCATGGCAGTAGACACTACGAAGATATCTAAATACTAACTCAATGGGGAAGGCACGGCTGCTTTAATCGCTGTGCGACGGACGCTCTATATCTTTCATAATAAGCCGTCCATAAGGGTTCGCGTCGCGGTCGTTGTCTGCCGAAGCTAGTTCCTCAGACTCGCCCACTTTGAGCGTATCTGGAGAGTGTGACATGACTGGAAAATGGGTGGGCGAAGTACAATAGGTGAAGCGCCTGCGGTAGGTAGATTTAAAGGAAGACGATAGCAGGACCGCAAGCAGAAACTCGCCAATAGTATAACTGTAGCTACTTCAATATCGAAAGCCGGGCCTTGTGTTTTTCCAAAGCGAGGGGAGACATGGATTATGTTGTATCAAGTATCACCTTGAATGCTGCTTCGGCTGCAGTACACCGAGAGTGGAGTAGTGTGATATTTACACCCAATAAAACGATAATATAATGCTCGGATAATGGTTCTATTGGGTGTAAATAGATGTGCGCGGCCCCGTTATTCCACTTTATATGTATTGCAGCCGAAACAGCATTCAAGGTGATAGGTACGACAAATCCTTCCAGCATGCCGAAATTAGGATCTATGAGGCTCAATGTGTGGAGCCCAGATACCAGGTTGGGCACCTTAAACTAATACGGAGGGCACCTCCCCCACTTTTTCCTCCACTTTTAACCCTATTTTGGTATAGTCGCAAGAAAAAGTAGAAGTGATTTAAGTGAAGTACTTAGTATACTAGACACCTCCTATAACGTACAAGAATTAATAGCTAGCTGTAATTCTTTGTAGTAATTGTATATATAATATGCTCTATGTTCTATTGGTCTTTTTTATTTTTTATTTGAAGCATTCCTTGGCCTGTATTTAACTGTTTTATATGTAGGTAGTACTTCTCTTGCAGAAAACAGCAGCAAAAATAGGTGGAGGGGTGCCCTCCGTTTCAGTTGAAGGTGCCCGACCTATCTGGGCTCAATGTGTGGTGGCACAGCAGCTAATATATGCAACTAGCAGCCACAGATGCAACGCAGCAGCGATTCAACGAGCTAGAACCACTACCAAGCAAAGCGGAAAATGCCATATACACTTCCGCATTCTGGGGACCTACACTTAGGCACTTCACAGAGATTTCGATGGATTATAGTCAAATATATTACTGGAAGGTATTCACAGGGGAAGAAATCTATTCGCAAGAAGTAGTATAAACCACTGTGACTAAAAAGAAGCTAATATGACAGAAAGCCCAGGTGATAGCTATCCGTATTGATGCGGTTCTAAGGCGATGGCTCTAGAGAGAAACTGTCAGATTTGGTGATTTCATCTGTAGTATCTACTTCCCTCGCTGCGTGCAATCGCGCGCAGGTCAAATAAAGCTCGGCCCAAATCGTCAGCATTTAGTTCGCCGGGTGGAGATCGGCTGCCGCATGATTTCCAATAGCAGGCCGTAGCAATAGGCTAACCACCGCCCCGCTAACTCCCTCGCGACCAGGGGGACCTAGCTATAGCCTATAGACAGTTTTTAAGCCAGGAGTTTGCGAGCTGAGATTCCTAAATTGCCTAATTAGGCGGATGCCTCTAATAATTTAACTACACGATAGTTACCACTAATAATTAGTATATTTAACAAAAAATATCATATCGGGCTCAAAATTGCGCATCGCAATCTCTTCTGCGCAACGGCGGTCGGTGACGTGGTCTGAGAAGAACGCATGAAGACCTGACATTCATACTCTACTTTTCAGGTTGAATGAATTTCGTGATGCAAGTCCTCAGAAGCCTCGCATCTATTGACTTGCTCAACTCAATAAGCTTATCTCCAAGCACTTTGATGGAACGTCGCCCTCTGTGCCGCGACCTCTCGTAATCATTCCCACGTCAGTGTGGGTGGCTGGCGACTCGGGCCACCATTACCAGAGAAGCATCTTACACGGAAACATTGGGATTACGGATTGTTACATTGCGATATCAAATCCGAGTAGACGCCCCTCTGCGCAGTCTAAACATTTCATTCTACGGGTTGAATACTTTCATGAGAGTCTTGTAACAGCGAGGCCATATTCTATTCTCACATAGACATTTAGCTACTCCACTACCGACGATCGCTAAGTCTTGCCTTTGACTTCACCATGTGATCAATATTATATGACCTGACTGTGGGATCTGTCCAATTACTACTCTTTTCTCCAGTGCGAATGAATATTATATCCTCAATTGGCAAGTTCTCCTATCGGGACCTAACCGATGGTAAGAGTACGATGTACTTATGGCCGGCATTCCTTGCGATGAGATGCATATAAATACCAAAGCAACCCCGTGCTCAACTCGACAGGAGATTCAAGATATCACAACCAAAGCACTTGAATCATTCTAAATCGTCTTGAATATGCATTTCACATCAGTTTTGTTCCTACTTGCCGGGCTTCTGGGCACCAACGCGGTAGATATCATCGGATACTCTCAAACTGGCTGTACTGCTAATTCTGTCGTTATGGTCTGTGCTGCTGCTGTGCTAGTAAGTGCAGGAAACCCAAAGGACCGAAATATCTAAATATTTGCTTACCTTTTCAGAGAACTTGCTGCAATTTCCCCCGTGCTGGTCCGCAAGTACAGTCGGTACAGTTCATCAACCTAGAATACCAATATCTCGCCGTGGTTTTTGAGTCCACCAGGACCAGTTTCTGCGGGATCAATCATAGCGCAACGCCAGGGTCTCAGATGCCCATATGCCTTCCTGGTATACTATCCGACTTTGGTGGCTCAGGAGCTATGTGGCTTAAGTTAACGGCCCTGAGCGGTCAGCCTAACCCAGGTAGCAAATTCAATTTCCTACCAGTACTTTTAACAACAACCAGTTCCTATGACTAACGAATCTCGTAAAGAAGATTCCCAAGGGGCCAACGGCGTGGAAGCAGTTGTGGAGAACCAGACCTGCAGCGGTTCGGCTATACCAACTATACTTGGGTGGGAGGGGAAGGGAGTGTGGGTTCTCCAGCTCGAGGAAGGTGAGGCTTGGGTAAGTGCTGCATCGTGCGCCCCTTCACACTTATCTTCACAACTAAGTTACTTTTAGGATCGCTATAACGAATTACCTACGCTGGACCCAGAAGATGTAAGAACTCGGCCCTGTCTAGGGCTGGAGATAAGTAAATTATTAACTTTATACGTTCACTATTTGCTAATGTTTAGAAGGTAACCACCTACATTGAAACCCTAAAGGAATTCGGCGCTGAATGGCACGCAAACGCTTCAGAGCATCCCATCGCAGCTAAATTTCTCTAATCTCCTGGTTAAGGAAAACTGAGTGCTGAACCAGCCGACGATTACTGCTGGCTGGTGTTGCCAACCAGTGGTAACTCGCTGGAAAAATTAATTCGGATGCCGGCATTAACGAGATCTGGGATTATATGCTGAGTTATGTTTGGTAGACGCGCTAGGAATTCAACAACTATCTAACTGGAATATGAGATTTAACACTCTTTCCATGCTTATAAAGATAAAGTTAATAGTTATGTCTAATAATGAAAACTTTTGTCACATTTGGTGTCCTTTTTAAAGGCGAGGCTCCTAGTTAGGGTTCCAGTTGTATATTAATCGAAAAGGAAGCCTAACTATTCAGAGATTTACTAGCCTACCTACATTGGGCCGGTCTCCATCCTAGGGTGCGCCAAATCTCCATTTAGTTTTATTGCAGCTCTCTATTCTACCCAATTTAGGTATAAATCACAGCAAGGGTAGAAATATGGAGAAGTACTCTTATGTTGCAACCGGTACCTCTTTTGACTTTTGATGGTCAATTAGCCAATTCAATTGCTACTCCAATTCCCACTCCAATTAGAAAGCAATAGTTAAAATAGCTGGTAGTATAGCTAGTAGTATAGCTTATGCCAATGCCTTATCTACCTACTACTTTAGTAAGCTAGTATAGCTTGCTGCATAGGTACTATGTAAGGGGTAGATTTTAGAATGTACGGAAGCAGTACTTCGTTGCTACTTTGCCTTTGCTGTAATTAGCACTAAAACCAAATTAGGTAGAGTTTGGCGCACCCTAGGATGGAGACCGGCCCGACGTAGGTGGGCTAAGCATCTCCTAGTTTTAGCTAGTTTGATCGCCCTACTTCACTTTCCCGCTTTAGGAGAGGATGGTTAATAGCGAGGACACATACACACTCGAATGGCCATGGCTATTTACGATAATTGGGCAAAGGTTCAGGGGTCTGATTAAACTCTTCACCTAAGCCTTTAGACAAACCCTCAGCCAAAGTACGGATGGATGGTTCCGACTTGGGTCCCGAGCTTTGGGTGAGCGGGGAGCGGAGGACGGCATTGCACGGTACGCGCCGAGGGCTGAAAGCGCGGCTTTCTTTGTTCATGCTCGAATTGACCCAAGATGCCGAAGCTGGAGATAGTTATTCAAGTAACTTGTCTACAATACCGTTTGGAGCTTCTGTAGTTGGACCGGGCGTTGACTACTTGGACAACTTAATGATTTTCACATCAGCCACAAACCAAGCGAGATTCGGGCGAGAATGCGACTGAATCTTATAGCGGTCACAAGAAGAGCCCCGCCTTCAATGTTGGCGCTGTTGCCCAGGCCATCGCTCAGCCTGTCGCATTGCTTGACACGATCAGCAATAATTGGCAAGGCTCGGAGAGACAAGGATTAGGGGATGGCGCAGCTACTCATGGTCAGCACTAAATATAGGTAGTTGATTTATACAATGCTAGGACTGCCCCGTTATGGCCAGCCTATTCTACTCATTCTGTTCACTATTCTCAACAGACGGTCGCGGGACGCACTACATCGCACGGGTTGGCGTTGATGCTTCACTCGTTTGGCTCTGTTCTATCACTCACGCTCGCCATTTTGCTCTTCCAATGTGAGAGGCAGAGATAGATGTGAAACATAGCTACAGTACTGCCGCCTCCACAAAAATCCCTTCTGACTAGGTAGCCTTTGCATTCAACAGCCAAGCATGGCCCAGACCGCTGTGACTCGGCTCATCGTGTGTGTGGACGACTCTAACTACGCTGAGGATGGAACCCTAGGTGAGTTCTCACTTACCTACCTACTCATTTGAACCAAACCTCGTTCACTACGGCTTCCGGCGCTGTATTTCTCTTTCCTCGCACTGACGGTGAAAAGGTCATGGCAATGCCAGCAATGTTCTCAGGCTGCATGACCTGGCGGTGACGGGGTCCACGCTGGCAGACCGCGACGGCCGCTCCCTGAGCCAAACGGTGCGCTATTACCAGGCTGTGAAAGCAACTAGCACATTCGCGCGCCTGCAGAACCGCACGGCCGGCTCTATCGATCAGCAGGTCAAGTACATCGTCCAAGACATATGCCAGCGACTCAGCGGCCTGCAGTCCGAGCTGTTCCTGTATGGGTCCGGCCGCGGCGGGCACATAGTTCAGGTCGTCGCGACGCTGCTCCACTTTCTCGGCACCCCGAAGTCCATGGATAACTTTGATCAATTGTACCAGACGGCTGTAGCGCTTGAGGGCGCGCGGAAACGGAACGACGCCCTGGCCGGCGGTAAGTTGACGGCGTACCTCCAAGCCCACTGTTATGAACCCCCAAGGATCCAGTTCTTGGGTGTCTTCGACGCCCTGCCCACCGAGATCGAGAAGCATGAGTACGAGTCGTCATTCGTCGACTCGGTGCAGAACTATCGCCACGCGCTCGCTTTTAGCGACACACACACACCGCCATGCATTTGGCCAACGCCGGCAGACGAGGAGACCAAAGGTCGGTCGTTCGTCCAGGCCTGGTTCATGGGCGCCCACTTAGACATCTGTGGTGGCCTGGAACACGACGGGCTATCTCTTTTCCCGCTTCAGTGGATGCTCCTGGAGAGCATCAAAGCTGGTCTTGTGTTGAGGTCGAATGGGAACAGCGCCACCACCTTATCGCTGGTGTTTCCGCAATTCGCCGGCGGCATGCCTAACTTGGAGGCTGAGGAGAAGGCTCACTGGCGCGTCAAATATACCAACGGTATTGAGGTTACCTTGCTTGACTTGCAGAGCGTGCAGGTTGGCTCAAAATCTGGGCCCGATCATTCAATACCATCCAAACTTGGGAGCGGCAGCCAGAAAAGCCATCGCAAGGTTTTCGGTAGCGACAAAAACCTGGTAGGGTGGGCGTCCAATAGTTTGTGCAGTAACATCATTCATCCGTCCATGTATGCAGTGCTCGATCGGAATACTCGATATTACGACCAGGGGATCTTCAAGTCGAGCAAAAGGGAGCTGTCTGGCTTCCTTGAATGCATTGACGATCAGGGCCAGCCTCATCCGTGGTTGGAGGGGATCGCTCTACAAGACACTGGCGTGAAAGCCTTCAGGATCTTGGTCTGTGGAAAGACAGGAGTGGGCAAATCCACCCTGATCAACAAGGTATTTGGGGTTGAGATGACGGAAGAATCGACGACATATAGCCAAGGCGTGCATGACATCAACCAGGCTTTCGAGAACCCGAATCACCCAGGTCTACTCATCCACGATTCTCGGGGTTGGCAAGCCGGGAGCGACACAGAACTCGACGAGATTGCCAAGTTCCTGCGTCATCGCGCCTATCAGAAGAACCCCGCCGAGGCCCTACACGTAATATGGTGAGGAGGCATGCCCGTGTGTCGACAATCGTGCTCACTGTTAACAACTTTGCAGGTTCTGCGTGAACTCGGACGTCAGTCGCATCGAGGAGGCCGATAGGCGGACATTTGAGACCATAGCTCAATATTCCAGCGACGTTCCCGTTCTCATAGTCGGAACCAAGAAGGACCGGCTCGTGGCGTTCCGCAAGATGGAACTTCTAGAGGAGTACATGGAGAAGACGGGGGACTATAAAGAAGCAAACCGCTTGGCTACCGAGGAGGCCAACGAGCATGCGGAGAAGGCGTTCCTAGCGCTACGAGATCAGCTGTCGACCCTCGACCACTACAAGGCGGATGGATATTCCTGCATATCGAAAGGTGAGTCTTCACAGAGTGGCGGCACGCTACTATCATCCCGGTGCTAACGGCTCCTCGCCAGATGACAGCGAAGGGATCCGCAAGCTGATCGGCGATACCGTGGACCTCATTGCCGACGAACGCGTGCGTGTTTTCTGTGTAGCAGCCCAAGTGGTCGACGTGGAGCAGAAGATTGACCAGGCCATAACAGAGGTTATGCGGCTCGGCGCGCACGCAATCCGCACGGCGATGGTTCCGCTCCCGGCGTCGGGTCTGATCGGCACACCCACGGTTTCTCGAATCCTCTGCGAGCACGTCATGCAGTGTTTCGGGTTTCCCAAGGCCACTCCCGAGGCCGTCGAGGAGATCATGTCCCAGGTCGTCACGAAAAACCTCAAGAGCTTCATGCGCGTGTCGCTCACCCAGTTCGCGTCAATAAGTGCCATCACATTGGGAGCGGCGATACCGTCGGGTGGTATCGGCGTCATCGCCGGCATCGCTGGCTGCATCCTCTCGACTCCTCCGACGGCGCGGATGTTGCTCAAGTGTGCGTGCGATATGATCCTCATCCTCGAGCGGTCCTTTCGCTATCAGGGGAAATACGTCTCGGTAAAACAGCTGGAAGACGCCGCAGCGTACTACACGACCGCGATGACTAAAAAGCTAGATGGAACACCAATCTTGCTACAGCAGAATATACATCAGCAGATCGACAATATGATTCCCTTGAAGAAAGTCGGCATCGGCTTCAAGTTTGGCACGCTCCGATCCGGCTTGCAGGATATCATCTACTTGAACAGATACGACAAAGAGTCCCAATCCCAGGTCCCGAGCAGAGTAAGCTCAAACCAGGTCCATACGCCATCTCGACTACCCTCCTTAGACAAGCCCAACACGCCCACGCCACCTCCCCCTGCAGCAGAGACATGGCGGGATTGGAAAGGCGAAACTGTAGAGTCGACTCCAACTTGGCAGGGTCAGAATGGAAATCCGACACCAGTATACCGGGTGGCAGACCCGGAAGCAAACATGAAGTTTCTGGGCGCCACCCCTTTTGGCCGCCCCATCGCTGAGCTGGACTCGAACCCCGCCGTAATTCTGCCGCATCCAGCCAAGCTCGAAGGGACTTCCATATCCAACAACCCGGCAGCGGTGGCGGAATTAGCGGGTGACTATGGCCTCCCCCACCAGACGCACCCGGACTACGCGCCATCGCTGCGGCACGGTATACACCAAATGCCAAGCATGCGGCTCGCAGGGACGCTCTATACACCAGCCGACGATCCAACCGTAGCCCAACAATGGCCCAGGTCTAACCCAAGTGACAGCACCATGGGCGTCTCGACTCCAGACATCGCGAGAAGTCCTTCGAACCTAAGCCCGTCAACTGAGGACCTCGCGATAAGAAAAAAGAAATCGTCTTCCAGCATCTTCAAGAAATTGAGATTGAAAAAATCATGAAGGAAATTCTGTTATTTAAAATAAACCTAAGTCTAAGTTTATAATAAAATATTAGCTTAAATCCTTCACAACTTTAACAATATTACCTCGCTTAATTCTAATATATATTACTTCCTTCGTAAAAAAACAAAAGTAACCTCATATTGTCTAAAGCACTAGTTACCTAATACCACTCGATCTCGCCACATACTTCCGTCAGACGGTCTCTTCGTTAGAGGGACGGGGAACTCGTCTTTTAAGCAGGTTCTTGAAAGACCGCGATCTGCTTCCGCTCTCATCGACTGAATTTGTGACTCCTGACTGTTCCTCTCCTTCGGGCTCAAGCCCTCGCCCTCCGACTGATGATCTGGACGTGGCTTCATTCTGCGTAGCTAACCATTCGTTGTGTTTCAGATACCAGAGGCTTATCGCTACCACGATGCCAGAGACAATGATGGTCGCAATCTCCGCCACAACTTCGACATATTAGTTCATAGCCGATTTTGGAGAGGTGAAACAAAATAAGCAGCAAACTCACAGAACCACGCGACTACGTATCTCGTACTGTATAGAGCCGTTGAGTCTGCTCCATTTGCGCTTGCTGTTGCCGATTTGTACTGGTTTTGTGAGAGGAGATCGATAGGTAGGGCAAACAAACTCGTCATAAAGGAAAGGGGCGCGAATATGATGGTGATGATAGTGAAGCCGATAATGGCAGTGCTAATCGTAAGACTGGCACGCGCATCTTTGATGCTGATGAATGTCCGCCTCAGGTTCAACCGTTCCTGAATCCGCTTTTCAATCCTTTCAGCATTTGCGTCGATTTTGTCGACCCGCTTTATGTACTGCTGGACTCTGACTTTGGAGAGCTCAACTCTCCGCCATGCGCGTGTTCGTAACGTCCCCGAATCAACCCTACGAAAAATAGGCTCTGGATCTGACGGTATTTCCTTTGAACACAATGTTTCAACATCCTCAATCAGCTTCGTTACAATGTCGAGCTGTTGCCCTAAGATCTCCTGGATCATGACTAGTTCTTCCCGAATATCGGAAATCTCGAACATAAAGTCGTATTCTTTCTCTATCACGGGATCTGGTAACTTCAAATATTCCTCGACTTTCAATGATAGCTTGAACACGCTAGTTTCGAAGATGTCAAGCGGGGGTGAAATGTTGTCGTGTTCTTCGCCAAGTTTTGATATATGGTGAGCTATGATGAGTCCAGTTAGGACTTCAGGAGTTAGTATTCGCCCAATTTTGTAACTTTCAGGGAGCCACATAATCTTGTCCAATTCTTTTTTGGCAGTCAGTGTCGCGGATCGAGTCTCCGGATAAGCTGTCAAGACGCAGTCATCAAATCTCCAAAGCCGGAGCTGTGGCACCGTTAATAGCCTCCCGTTCTCCCTGGTAACCACCTGGTCGCTATTATACCGCTTAACAAGGTCTCCGTGCGAGAGAATAGGGAAATATGTTTCGTCTAGTGTACGCTCGTGTTGCACAAGGTTTGTGAAATCAGCATCCACTAACCCTTTCCAGTTCTTAGTGTCATTTGTTGCTTTCTCATAGTCGTCTTTTCTGCGGAGCACCAGGCACGGCATCTACTTACGGACGTCAGCGTTAATTATTCTAAAACATGATTACTGAGTAACGAACCACAATTGTACACTTCCGAACTTTTTCAGGTATGTCCCAGGACCCAATATCAAAGTTAGAAGAGTAGTTAGGCTCACCATTAGCAGAGTTAAGTCTGCTAAAGCTGGAGGAAGACTCTTGATACCAAGGTAGAATAGCATCGGCAGCATGCTGGTCGCAATCGGCGAGCCGCCCGAATCGTCTAAGAAGAGCCTTTGAGATAATATCAGATCTAGGGGCCCACGAAAATCATTTTCAAAACGTACAAAGACTATGACTCCCTATAAAATTGTTAAACGGGGTTACTATAAGCGGGGTTAGACTCATACATTTACCGAAGAAACATGCAGCCATGTCGGGTCTCGTTTTCCATCATCGCCGGTCAACTTCTCCCGCAATATGTAGATGCTGGGATCGTGTTCAAGCCACAAGTTTCGGAATTCGCGCCCCGGAATATCTTGGATGAATCTCAAATCGTTTTGTAATGTACTAACAGTCTCGGTGTAAAGTGCGTAGGATTGGTATTCAAATATTCCGGAATCACGCAATGTACCTCCTCCGAAGGCAAGATTCGACCATGCCGGGAGGCTCCTGTTAAACTCAAAGAGAAGCCTCATTTGCCATTCGGACTGCGTTCTCGGGTCCTTCTCATGATTCGGTTCGCCGATGAGCCCAGATGCTCTAACTTTTGATTTATTCTCGATTGTGGTGCTAGCCCCCATTGCAAGAAGGAACTCGATGCCGAGTAGGTTCCCCCACTTTACTGCGTAGTGCAATGGAGTATGTTGGCCTCTCTTGTCCGTCTGGTCGAGTATGTTTTTCGCTGCAGTCATATCTGGGCACGATGACACAATATACTTCAACATTGGAATATATTCGGTAGGTTTGATGTTGGAATGCGACATGGTATAAAAGATAGCTGACCTGCCACGGTTGTCTTGCTGAGTTAGGTCCGCCTCTTCCTTACTCACCAAATATTCAACCACTGGCAGTTTATTGCAGTATACGCAATATCGCGCGAGTTGATTGATGTCGAGTGGCGAATTCCTCATGTCGCGACAACGCCCGATCCAATCCTCGAAGTTTTGTTCCCAATCCGTAGGTAGCGTATGATTGGGCGGAGGGACAATGGAGTAGAACTCTGCTTCCACTTTTTGAAGTTAATATTAAAATATGTTCGTCACTTTATACGGGTTAATGGATAGTCACCTTGTCTCCAATTGGTTTCAGCCAAATATTGAGGTGGTTTCATCTTATTTGGATCACTGGGTAAGTCGAGTGACCCCGGAAACCATCTTAGGGTAAGACGGTCGCTATCAATGGGTCTAAACCAGAGAGGGTCTGTGTGAATCTCCGAGACGTCTCTTCTTCTTGAGCCCGCCATATTATAAACGTAGAAATTCTTCTCAGTCGGTGCGTGCAGTAGTGCAAAGAATTTGGGTCGCGATCAAGGGGATACCGAAGGAGAGATATTCGTGCCTTGTGGTTTGTGGTATTCTATCGTTTTAAGCTGAGATTAATCTGCAAGACCCTTTTACAAATTTTCTTGGGTCCTCACAATTCCGGCATTATATTGCATGTGTGATTTGCTCAGCCTGCCGTATCCTCCTTTTACGGTAACCGGTGAGCGGCTCCTGAGTAGGTAATTACTCCAACTCTGCATGCATTCAATATTAGGGTGGGGATATGTTAACTTTAAACCAATTAGGTATGCAAAGTCTAGCTAGTTAGTTAGAATTACATATTTTGATCTCTTCAGGTCCTAGATCTCAATTTTATGTCTAGGCTTATTTACATGTTGAAAAGGGCTGACGACTAAATCTAAGCATAGATCGTCTATATGCTGTAACTTCATCAATTTTGCTGTTATATTAACATTGTTAAATCTAACACTATGCATCCATCAATAGCCACACCTAAACATCAATATCGCGCATCTTTGGTCGTTTCAACGTATGCATAACGAGATGTTCTAGAGTCAGCCCTTAAAATAGGTCACGACAAACGTGGCAATGCAATATGATCGGAGCTACCTGCCCGGACGATATGAGTCCAGGCACCTAATATGATTGGAGATCTAGAGTCCTTATTTTTCTACTATTTCACTTTTGATGAGATAGGAAACCGGTGGAGCTGCCGATCATGCAATGTGCAGCGGACTAGCGGTTCGTGCCTCGGATATTTGCAGTTACTCTACATAAGTCCTGCGTCTAATCTATCGATAAGACTTATTGCGCCTCAGGGTGACTCTGCTGCCGGAGGAACCCAATCATCGCGTTGACGGATGCGCCCACTAACGTCAACGCCCGGATGGGGGGCGGAGATTCTGGCCAGTCAGTCAGCGCCACGAGCAGGATCGGCAAGGCTTCGTGCTACGAAAGTTTCGGTCAATGGAAGAACTGGCGCTGTGACGACCACGCTGGATGGCAGATCACCCAGAGCCGCCCATATTCAGGCCATGTAAGTAACACCGATTTTCCAAGTGAGATACAAGCGTGCTCTCCGACGCGCAATAGGTCAACTTCAATACTGTTCAGTCCAATTATAATGGACTATGAGCCTTCGTGTAATTGGCAGTGTCGAGGGGGCGTTTAACTTGGCCAAGACGGCTGGTAAGGGTCCGGGGCTAGGGCTACAAAACCAAACACAACTACTTTCAGTGTACGGGCGTTGTTAGGTTCCATATGCATGGCTACAGTATTTATTCAGGCTTCTTGATGCTGGTTTGATATTTGTCCGCCCACTCCGTAAAGCCATCTTGGGTGCCGGTCCATGGCGCCTTGAGCATTTCCGCTGCGGCGAAGGCGTCGAAGAAGCAGGCGTCCAAACACTCGTCTATGTCACGAGCGTCCAGACCATAAAACGCATAGGCTATATCTCCGAAGCGCTCAGTTAGGAAGTTTAGAACTGGGTATACCTCGTTGAGGCGTTGGGTGACGGGTGTTGCCTGCTCGACGGGTAGAGAAGGCAGCGTCTTGATCCGCCTCTTGATGATGGCGGAGTAAAACAGGATGGTGAGCCGTAGGCGCTTGAGGCACGAGTCTAAGCGCTCGCGAATTCTGTCAGGGTCGTTTCGGGGTATGGGTTGGCCCTGCATAAGGTCATCGATCATTTCCTGCGTGATATCGTCGGTGATTGGCTGCTCATTTGGATCGCCTTCATCGTCATCTTCGCCAACTTCCTCGCCCCACTCCTTGAGCTCGTCCATCGTATCCTGGAGGGTGTCTCGGTATTCCTCCATCCTCTCCACAAGAAGCCCCACGACGCCGAGCCCCTTGAGTCGAGTTACATCATCGCATGCGGCCCATATTATACCGGTGTGGACGATGCTCCCCTTGTCGCCGTCGGTGCCATTCTTGCGATCGGCGGCAAGTATCCTGCCGTCCAAGGGTATCGTCTCGATAAAGCGGCCCAGTTCCTTCAGAACGCGAAAACATTTCCAGGCGAGGTCCCTGCGCACAACCATAGTGTGAGTGCCGGCGGCGCAGCGCTGGGCGGCCGAGGCGATGGCGGGAACGGGACCGGCGACGAGCTCGCGGAGGACCTTGGCAATGGCAGAGGGCGTGAAGGGTTCGTTGATGATCAGGAGGGACAGTTTGGTAACATGTGCCTTTATGAGGCTCGCGGAGTCGTGAGCGAGAGACAAGACATCGACCGAGCCTGGGCCCTCGCCCGAATCTGTGGTCGCATCGTCGGCCGGGGGGGTGGACAAGTCCAGAAGATTTTTTTCAGAGGAGATGGCGTATATATGACGTTCGAGCTGGGAAAGAAGGCTGGTGGTGGACCGGACGAGGGCTTCGAGGCTCTCGAGCGAGCCATCTGCCGAGTTGGAGGACATGTTTGGCTTTGAGGCTCGTCGTGGGCAGAGAAGAAGAGGGTGAGCTGAAGCAGAAAGGTTGGTTGGCGTTTCGATATTGTATGAGGGGAGGTTTTCTCGTCGTGGAAGATGTAGTGTACGTACAAAGTACCGTTTACTTAGATGGAGGGGCAATACATGTACACTAGGTACCTCTTAGTTCCTAACCTTGTACATACTAGCGGCAAAAGAGCCCCCTTCCATATACTCCCGTCGTACAAAGTACACAACCGCTTGTTCTTCGTGCAGAGGGACTTATTCTTCAAGTGGTCGATGAGCCCTGTTGAGACCTACATGTACTCAGAATGTCTGCGGACCATAAAACCACGGAAGGTGAAGTAGCTGACAACTCAGCTAGTAGTCCTTGCTGTATGAGTCTTCAATAGACACAAAGGATAACCTAGCTTAACTAGGTCGATTACTTTGGTTGTTACAAATGAAAATGATCATGTTCCATGTATTGCTTCAAAATTGTAGCAATAATAAGCATAATCAGATAGGTAGCATCTCGAATAAATTAATAATAGAGATTGCAGACATACCATATGTTAGGTTTAATCCATCTTATAAAGCAAAAAAAAAAAAGCTCTATACTCTCTCTTCGCATGTAGAAATACCATACATATCGGCTGGTCTGTATAGACATTACATTCGTATACCCAGTTTCTACCGTACAGTCTACCTTAGTATCTAGGAAGATTATTATTAAACCCTGCCACAAGAGCGGGCGGTTTCAATGCGGTTCCAAGCAGAATGGGGGAACCAATTACATCAGTACGCGGGTAACGAACCTACCATCTTAAGCCCATCACGTCCCCCTTCGCCTAGGAAGACTCGACGCCACTACCCTTCTCCATCTCCCGTCTCGCGAGCTCGATGACATCCACCCAATTAGGCGGCCGGCACTCATCCCTCCCACCCAGCTCCTCCGCATCGGACGCGAACTGCAAGAGAGCCGCCTCGCTCGCCCACTCGCCCATGGCCATGAGCCCCACGGGGACCTTGCCCGGCGTATCCGCGGCTGCGACCGCGCCCTGGTCCGGCCGGCCCTCGGGCACCACGAAGCCCGCGGGCACGCTGACGCTGGGGGCGCCGCAGAAGTTAGCCATCCAGACGTACCCCATCGTCTCCTGCGTCCTGTCGCCGTCGCTCACGCCGTGCCTCAGCTCCGCGGGCGACCGGATCGGCCAGCCGGCGCACTGCGTCGTGGGCGTGACGACGACCATGCCCGGGTGCGCGTGCCAGAGCCAGGAGAGGTGCTGCATCAGCAGGCGCCGCAGCTTCTGGGAGAGGTGCAGGTCGGTGGCGCGCGTCGTGCGCCCTAGCGCGAGCAGGATCCGGATCGTGGGCGAGATGCCGCTGTGGACGGGCGCGGACGTTGCCGCGTCCGTGAGCATAGTTAGGGCATGGGCCTGCTGACCTTCCTTGACGAATGGGATTTCGATGGGGACCACCGTGTAACCCTTTTCGGCCACGAGTCGCTCGATGAGCCCGCGGCAGAGCTTCTGAACCGTCGGCGACGCGCGGTTGAACCAGTTCTCTGGGATACCGAGTATTCTGGGCCGATCGCTGTTGCTATTTGTCAGAGCCGAGGGGATTGTTTTGGGGAAACCTGATGCAGGATGTGGCTGGGAGACGACTGTGTATACGGCAGCGAGCGAACTGACGTCGGCAGCTATAGGGCCCTGAACGGAGCAAGAGCTGGCGTGGTTAACGGCTGGCAAGTATGACAGGCGGTTGTGCGTGGGCTTGAGGCCATAGACGGAGCAGAAGGAGGAAGGAATCCGTATACTACCGCCGGCATCGCTGCCCATCGCGATGGGGACGAGGCCAGCTGACACTGCGTAGGCGGAGCCTGAGGAACTGCCACCGGTGTAGTATTGTGGGTTGTAAGGGTTTGTAGGAGTTCCAAAGGTGATGTTGGATCCGGATGTATCTAGCTGTGTGAACGAGCTGCAGTTGAAGGCACGTAATCAAGGGGGACACTCTTACCCATGCCAAATTCGACCATGTTCACCTTTCCCATAAGAATGGCCCCCGTCTCTCTTAGCTTTTCGATGCACCAACTATCGACGAGTGTCTTGACATGCTCTTCGTCGGTCGGCACGATGGCAGAACCAAGGGTTGTTGGGTAGCCCTCGACATCGTACTCGTCCTTGATTGCGACTAGGATTCCATCGAGAGGGCCGAGTGGACGGCCCTCTTTGTACCGCAGCGTTGATTCCTTGGCGGCTTTGGTAACCAGGTCAACTCGCACGTTAATCCACGCCGTCGAGTGCTCTCCGGGAGGCGACGTATCTCGTCGAATTAAAGGAAGCACAGCGTTCACAACTGCTAGAGGCGTGAGCTCGCCAGAAGTATACAGAGACCGATAGTTTGCGACGGTGTATCGCACTGGGGCAGATCCAATCAAAGTGGAGATTGACGGAGACGGAGATGGAGATGCAGAGGCGGTTGAGACCAGGACCTCTGCGGACCCTGCGCAGTCAGGTTGAGTATCATCTAGAGGAATGACGGTGGGGTCAAATCGTGGCTCGACGTTCTGCAAAAACTCGCCGATGCGGGTCAAGCAGCCGAATCCGGCGTTCCGCCAGACGAGCTCTCGAAGAAAGCCGAGGCGCTCTACGCTATGATAGGCGCCGTGTTAGTCGCGTCGGACCATAGTATGGGGACCGTCGTGATAAACTCCCCGGGACAAAGAGACGGGAGATGAGAGACGGAGATTGCTGGGGAAGTTTACAGAAATGCGCAAACTACAAGAACCCAGCCGGAAACGGCGGGATTACGGCTTCCGCGATCATCGATAGGCACCGATGGGCTAGTTGAGGTCAGCTGTCTGAAGCGGTGTAGCTGGCGAAAGGAGGCCCGAATTCTGCACTTACCCGCGGATAGGCGTGGGGTAAAGCAGGAATTGTTTCTGACGAGCTGACAAGCCCATCATGACGGTCAAATAAACAAGGAGTCTTAATCAGGATGTCAAGACTGAGCGGTGAATGAGTTCGGGCAATGTGAGGCCGGCGCAGGAAATATTGTGATATTGTGAGGGCAGCTAATACGTGCCTGGAGGATAGCTCCAGATCCTATTGGCGCTAGTTGCCTGTTTTATCTGATGCCGGAACAGAACTGTTGAGAGGTCAAATGCCTCCCGAATTCCGAGTTGGGTGGAGAACCCTCAGCGCCCTGACCTCGTCGGTAAGTTCCTGGGCAAAAGTGCCTGAGCTACCAGGTTAATGCATGTGCCCCTGCCAAGATTTTGCAACAACCTTGGATACGCTGTATTAATACCTAAGTACTTTCTACCTCGGCACTGCATGTAGGTAGGTCCAGGATTACAGGCAGGTACTTTGTAGGTACTTAGGTATGAATCAATATGAATATCAGTGTCACTATAACTAAATCTAACGCCCGGCGCCGGAGATGGGGAGGCAAGGCTTTCCCGGTGAATGTCATCGCTCGTCTGTCTATGTCTAGTATGTTTTAGCTTATTAAATGACCCGAGTATTAAACACGCTGCCCAACTCAGCACTCTTGCGCTGCCTTAAGGCTGTCTTATGCCCATGAAGGCTGAGAGAGAAATTCCCATCGAATGTAAATGCCATCATCGGCGGTCAGCATGAAGAAACCCATCATCCGACCTATCGTCTCCACCCCATCTACCACCTGCACACGGGACTGAGGCTCCATCGTGGAGTCCCGTATCCTCATCTCATCCGGGGGGAGGCCAGGGCAGGAGGGCTCGCCGGACAGCCGTCCGTCGTCAGTTACCACCGCGCCATGCTCGATTTCCACGATGCGCTTCGCCGCGGTAAACATCGTGGTCATCTCCCACAAGTTCTCCCTGGCCGCTCCTAAGCATCGCATCAACGACAGCGCCCGTAACCGCGTATTGAGGCAGCGGCATTTCATGACGACGAAGTAAAGTATCGGGATAAAGCCCATTTCAAAGGTGAATTGGACGGGCTTGGCACGGTAGTCGGACGATTCCATTACGGCGGCTGAATCGATCATGGAGCGGAATAGAGCAAGATACTTGTCATACGCGGTCTGGCGGAACTCGAAAGGTGTCTCCGACCACACGCGGCATATCAGATATCGTGACATCATGTTGCATCGATGAACACGAGTCAATTCCAGCTGGGGCGACCTGGACACGACGCGCAAATAACTCGAATGCCACTCGTCAAGCAGAGCACGGGTACGATCCTGCTCAGCCATTAAGTCTGGTGATACCGGCTTATGTATCATATCGCCGAGACAGTACACATCACCATGGCGTACCAATCTGACGGTACGACTCAGAATACCGTCCAGGTAAAACTGTGCATCGCTAAGGGAGGAGAAGGAAGGGATGGTATCCTCCAGGCAGAGCGGGTTGGGGCGCGAACGGTCCACTTCGGCGAAAAAGAAAGGGAACACGCTCAGGCGCCGAAAGAGGGGGGACAGATACTGCTTAGCCCACGGGAACGTCTCTTCTACCCTCCGTAGGATGGTGATTCCGTGTTGACAGTGCTCAATAGCGGCCACTCGGTTGCCGCGAAGAAACTCGATGCAGACGAAGAGCACGCAGACCAGCAAGACGAGTGATTCGTTCTTTATCGTTCGGAGATGCCGAATTGCCGCGTTATAATGGGGGAGGACGAGGCGATCGTCGCACAGTAGGGGCGACATGTCTGGATGACGAAGGGCCTGCTCGTAAAGTGAGCCAACCGCCACGACGGCGTGTCGGACGGCGGGCTCCATCTGGCTGAACTGAAGGACGAGATGGGTCCAGAAATAAGGGTCTAACGGACCCGAGAGGACCGGGGCGGCAACCTCGCAGAAGAACTCGAGAGATCGCCGCTCCGACGCATCATTCACATTGGGGAAGAGGTGACGCGGTCGATGCCATGACAAAGCCGACGATGCCGGGCGGGAAACATAGCCGTCGCATTTACGCCCCGTACTCTTACACTACAAGAACGAAAAGCAGATAATGGTCAGCCAGCCAGCCAGCCAGCCAGCTAGTTTCTTAGCTTTGATTGGGTTTGAGGTGAGCACTCACGCGTGAACAAGATGGCTTGCCTTCGTCACATTTTACCTTTCGAATTCTAGTACCGGTGAAACATTGTCATCAGCCTCATGGATAAGCGCGTGATAGGGGCTTCTAGGAGAGACGGGAAAGTCGAACTTGCAAGTCAAACAGCCTGTTCGGACTTTCACATTGCCTTTGCGAGGCATGATCAAACGGTGCTCTCGAAGGTCGGGTCTGAAGTGAGAATGAATACTTAGAGATAACCTTTATGTTTGAGATCAATTGATTGAACTAGATGAATGAAACACCCCTTCGCCTCAAATCGTAAATAAATGTAATGCCTAGGTAGTTATATATCATTCAAGTTATGTCTATTTTTGTTCCAGTATGATGTCTCCTGAGATGATGTTTTGAAGTTTCTCTGTAATGCGCTGATACTAGCTCAGATACCCTGCCTCGATGCTAACCTAACAAGGTAAGCCAGTCTATTATTAACAGTGCAAGCGTGGTGGGACAAGTCCGACCAGGCCAATCAGGTTCGCCGATGTCAGCACTTGTAAGGCGCCGTCAATGCAAAGAGGCAGGGAACCCGAAAATGGTAATTAATATGATTAGTAAAAACAGGCACCGAAAAGGCTTCACTTACGTGTAAATGCGACAGCCCCGTCCATGATAATATTTGAGAAAGGGATTCCATTGTGGACGCTTGACCTATTATTCCTTCATTCACTACCGCAAATGCAAACACGACGCGAAGCTCTTCTCCAACACGCGGAGTACCTCATCTACCAGAAGCAGCCAAACGATGAATTGGCTGCCTAGCCGGTTGGGCCCAAGTGCCTACGAACAACTTCACACCTCCTACACGAGGATAGTACTTCACGGCCTCATATGCGGGCGGCAATACAAGAACTCGGCATCGCGCATGCAAACAAGAGCACTTCTAGAAGTGTCATCGGATAAGCAGATCTTTAATGCTTTTTAGGGCCGTTTTATACTAAAGCATGAACTCCTTGGCGCACGTCAACAACCGCGCTCACCCACATGACGACTCCGTCAATCTATACAGTATTGTAGCGAGCCTCGCCCGCCGGCTCCATTACGATCTCAGCTGGCATGTAGTCGGCCGTCATGAACGCAGAGCCTGCATCAAGATCAGTCAACGAATACGAAATGTGGATGGGTCATAAGAACGGGGAGAGAGAGCGAGAGAGAAGCTTTACCATCTGTCCACTTCACAGACCAGCTAGTCTCACTTGTCGGGGAGGCAATCCATCTGCCTTCGCCATCAGTGGTCAACTTGTTATCCGCGACCTGGAACGCATCCCATTGAATGACCAGGCCGTCGGTGGGCTTCGGCGCTGCAGGATTCACCATGTCCGTGAGTGTCATGAGGCCATCGGATCCCACGAGGCCGAGGGCATGGTCGACAATGCCGATGGGATAGGTATGCAGCTGGATGCAGCCCTTCTTCTCGCTGCTGGCTTGGTAGACTCTGATCGGGGAGAAGCCGTCGCCTTCGTAGAGACCGAGGGTAGAGGCATTCGATGATAGATAGCGACCGTTGACTTCTTTCATAGACCTACAAACAAACCGTCAGTAATCACGGGCGCGTTTGGTCGGAGTATCCCAGGGGCACCGAGAGCACTTGGACATACGAGGAAACTTTGAGCTTGAAGAGGTCGAGACCCGCGGCAGGAGCAGCCTGGGCGTGACCGGCGACCAAGCCAAGAGAGAGGATAGCGGCAGACCACTTCATATTTGATGTAATAGGTATGAAGGGATACAAGGGATACAAGGGGACGGGATCGATGTGCAATGTCTTAGATGATGGACAATGTTGGACGCGATTGTGATTGTGATAATGATGATGCTAAGGATAGTTACTTAGGCGGAGCTTGGAATGCGGAATCAGACGGGAACAAAAAGCCACTATTTATACATCAGAGAAGGTTGCCTTCCTTCCCGACACAAGGCGACGGTCGATCTGATGGAAGGGGCCTCGTCGATCAGTTCGTCACACTACACAACATATGGGGCAGCGGCGAAATCGTATTATTCCGTTCTTGGCTGTGCTCAATAGTGGGAGGTAGGGTTGCAGATTGTGCCTGGAAAGCTCGTCGTCCTGCGAAGGGAGGCAATGACGGCATGTGTCACGGCATTGGCAAGAGGATCTATCTATAAGCGGAACGAAGCAGAACATCGACTTCTGCCTTTAAGAATGCCGAGGCTGGGGGGGGGGGGGGGCACAATTCTCGGCACAATCAACACGAGGAACGCCTTCGACGCCCTGGATCTGGGCGTTCTACAAGTACCACCAGACGCAGCGGTTTTCTAACACTGGCGTTACCTGTCAAGCAGTATGCGCCCGTATTTTGTCACTCCTTCAACGTAAGGCGCGATATCGCATACCTATCCTGAGATATTGATAATCACGACCGAGACGATCGACGTATAACGTCGTTCAGGGGGAAGAGAGAGGTGTGTGCACAAGAGAGAGGCCTGGCAGCATCGCAGCATCTTCTCACAGCCAAGTCCGTAAGTGATTGAAAACGCGGGGGTTGCGCCGAGAAAGGAACACCTGTCCTCCTTGGCCTGAATAAAAAAATTTGTTCTTAGGATAAACATCGTGGGCGCAGGCAGACGACGAGAAGGAAGGGTGTATGTATACGTGAGTTTCTGCACTCAATCAAAATTTGGCAGGGTAGGTAATATATATAGCTGCTAATTTTAGCGGTCTCGGGCCAGTACCATTGCTAGAACCCTTCAATCGCCGATGGTTTTAGCGTGATCGGCCCCTGTAATTCCCCTACGAGGACCAGCCCACATCCGCCGTTGGCCTGCAGGCTAAAATGTCCGGTATCAAATGGAGCCATTGGAAACCCGGCAGACGAAAGTACAACAAATATAATTACGACCACCTCACTTGTGATGAGGTAATATGACAATGCCACGACCCGGTTATAGCCGTTCGACACCGGTCATCAAAATGGGATCTTGTATATGCCAAGTGCAGTGAGCACCAAGTTCATTGGCAGGGGAATTATTAAGTATGGAGGTCACCCGGGTCCAAATCACCAGATTTCGAGACATAGCAAACAGTATTGTTTCGTCTGAGATGGCTGGCGGCTTCTAGTCACCGTGTGGTGAGCCCATGTTCACATACTTTGTACCTACATGTGACTAACATAGGGGCTATATGCTTTACCTCGTCGCTTAAAGGTGTTAAGTGCTGCTACCTACTTTGACAGGGGCTGATCTGCTCGTGGAACAACGACCATACTTAATTCAAACGAAGCAATAATAATTGATATTTAGCCATAGGTATGTATATGTGCTTGAGGAGGGAATTGAGTTTGCTAACAACCGTCGCATCGTCATCTCATGGTTGCCATATAAACGGGCTTATAGTCAAATATCAGGACAGCTTAAAGTAGGCAAGTTTAACTGTAAGTCTCCATGCAGAGACGCAGGGGTAAGGCCTGCTGTTGAGGGAAATCTTCCAACCCCCATGGCCGGATGGCCGTTCATTTATAATCGATCCGGCGCGTTTGAGCGAGACATGTTCGTTTACTCGAGTAATATATACACACAGCAGTTCTCTACATCAACGGAGAACCAATATCCCAAGCTCAAAATCCGTCGTGAACATATATACCAATTGTAAGATATTGCGCTGTAGCGCATAATGATCGCCAAGGTAGACGCGTGGCCGCCCCGTGCAGAAGGTTTAGTTCACTTCGTCTTAATTCCTTGCAAGTCGTCGACTTATTATCGTTCACCCCGTCCCTTTCTACCCCACGCCATGCCTTAGCTTTCCACATGTGATATGGAAAGAAACTTACTACCTGCGACGCTGCAGCCAATGGCGCCGGGACTCCATCGGATGCGCAGGTCTTACCGCAAGCTCCGCAGGATGTCCGGATGCCCGACCTGCTCTCGGGTCAGTTGGCAGGTATTGATAGAACCGGGTGGGAAGCATTGATAAGTCAAGTGTTGGGATATCATGCTGGCACTACTAATTCCTCTCGCTCTTGACACTCGAGGGATCTCGTACATCCTAATTCAGCGATCGCGGCAGCATTCTCAGTTCTAGCGAACCACTTCGTATCGTTCGGAGCACTCGGTAGCCAGAATGAATACCGTGGATCGAGTTATGTACGTTGGGTGCTGGGTGGTGCTCATGCTGTACATCTTCACCACCCTCGTCGTCTTCACCCAAGGGCACCGCGTCGCCTGCGCTTTGTCTTTCCTGTCCGCGTGCATACTTTGGCTTGATCTGTGCGTGTTCAACGCCTGGTTCTTCCTACCCGCGTTTATATACCACGTTCTCGAAATCAATCTACGCGCCGACGACCTCGGCGACCTCATTCGAACCGTACTCGTTAGTGATGCTGCGCAGGACTTATATCTGATGTTGCTTGGGTCGTGTAAGTGTAGTTCAAACCCTCGCTTGTGAACTCTCTCAGTTCGGCGTCCCTCCTGATATAAAAAGTTGCCTCTGCGTACAAGCACGCGAATCCAGCTACAGCAGTCTCAACACACACTGACACTGACGGGGTAGTCGGAAGTTGGCTAGCTGTATTCAATGCCGTGAGCATGTTGAATATGGAAGGACGCGAGGACGTGGACACAGATGAAAATGGGAGACTTGCGAGATATATCCTCACATCGGCCTATCGACTGTGCGACTACCTAGGCTTCGGAGACGACGGCGAAGCTACCTTACCCAGTGCGCACGAGGCATATCTTGACGACGAGGAAAACAATCTTTCGTATGCGAAAGTATGATGTCCCCGCAAATACCTATCGCAACAGGTGCTTGTCTTCGACCGCCAGCACTCTATCACTTTGAGAAACACATAACGAAGCGCCGAGACTGTGTTTTGGCTGAGGTAGCATCAGTTTTGTGGGAATACCTGGCTGATTGGACGAGAAACTTTTGTTATTATCAAGTCGCACACCCATGTTTGACGACTTGTATTTTTATCTGCATCGAACTGTTACTGCCGACACATTATTGCAGACGATGAGGGTGTCGGGTTACTGGGCATTTGGCGAGCTAAGCGACTGGTCTGGGATAAGTGCGAAAATGGGAGCATATTCTCCTATACTGCATGGCCTGGGAACGCGTTTGGAATAGACATGAAGCGTATGGAGCATTGCATATTAATGGTAGACCTTCGTTACATACAGGTTCAGTTGATGGAAAACAGCGACGTGGGGTTACCAGAGCCACAGTGAGCGAGGCGAGTTAGGTCAACGGGACATAAGGATAAGAGAGATGAATAGTCGAACGATATGAGGGTTCTTAGGCATTAGTGACTATATCTCACACAAAGTTGTATAATATAATGTCTGTCAATTCGACAGAAGCTTACACTGCTCCTCCATCAGGAATCTTGACATTAATCTTCGAGGCTTATATCGGAAATGGTGCTAGATCTCATATCTATCCGTAAGATGCCGTACAGGTCGGTAAACTAAATAGTCAAACCGGGCCGGTAGTGCGGTGCCGTTCAGATCGGAACAAGCGACACCTACAAACGCCCCAGTGAAGCTCCCATGTATCTGATGGCCACCACACTCATCAGAGACGATGGAGGCGTCAAAGACGGGCCCGATCTTCTGCAGCTCCTGATCACTCTCGAGGGCGTACCAGAACTGCAGGTCCCTCCCGCGGACCGTAACGGCCAACTTCACTTTTCCCTCGTTGGGGATTTTCTTCGGTTCGGGGAATGGTTTTTCGAGTTTGCCGAGAGGCCACGATGCTTCAGACGACATGAGAAGAAGCTCGCGTTGTCCGTCCGAGTGCGCCGTCACCGTCAGATAGAAGAAGTTGTACCGACTGTAGTAGGCCGTGAGCCCGGCGAACTGCCGCTCGTCCTCGGGCGAAAATTCCACGACCGTCTCGGCATCGTAGGAGAAGTGCTCCTGCCGCCTAGCTAGTAGAGACTGCTCGAACCAGGAGCCAATCGCCTCGCGGCCAAACAGAGTAAGCCTGCCATCTTCGAGTGCGAAAATTCGTTCGGTCTCCGGTGTCCGCAGCCATTGGAAGTCCTTGTGCAGTTCGTCGGCAAATGTGTACTTCTTCTCGGCCCAATACGGTCCGTCGTCCCGTGCCGCGGGTAAATCTACGAACAGAGATGGGACAGGCCCATTATTGACATAGAGCCAGTCGTCTTCCCAGAACGCTTCTTGGATAGCCGTCTCACGACCCAACACGCACCGACGCTCCTGGGTGGTCGGACGACCGGTTAGATGGACCAAGTACGTCTTGCCATCGGGCGTCTCGACTATGTCGCCATGGCCGGCTCTCTGCAGGGCTGCGAACGGGTGGTCTCTTGACGACAGGATGGGGTTTTGCGGATGCACGGTATAAGGGCCCCAGATGTCGCGAGAGCGGGCAAGAGTGCAGGCGTGGCCATACCCGGTGCCCCCTTCGGCCGTTAGCAAGTAGTACCAGCCGTTTCTCTTGTACAGATGCGGGCCCTCGACTAAATCCAGGTCGGTGCCCGGGAATATATTCTTTCTCGGCCCGACGAGCTTCCCGGCCGACGGGTCGAATTCCTGCAGCGCGATACCGGCGAATGTCCGGGGTCGGGCGCGGTGGTCCGCTAACATGTTGACGAACCACTTCCTGCCGTCGCCGTCGTGGAAGAGGGACGGGTCAAACCCCGACGAGTTGGCAAAGACGGGATCAGACCAGGGACCCTCTATAGCGGGAGAGGAAACGATATAATTGTGAGTGTCCTTGAAAGAGCCGTCCTTGCGCTTCACGTCGGTGTACACGAGCCAGAACTTCTCGCCGTCGTGGGTCAGACAGGGCGCCCAGACCCCGCAGCTGTCCGGGTCCCCGCGCATGTCCAGCTGGCTCTTCCGGCTCAGCGGGCGCGTGGCCAGCGTCCAGTTCGCCAGGTCCCGAGAATGGTGGATCTGGACTCCGGGGTACCACTCGAACGTCGACGTCGCGATGTAGTAATCCTCGCCGACCCGCAGTACGGAAGGGTCGGCGTTAAACCCCGGAAGGATCGGGTTCCGGACGAGCGGCATGATGGGGGAGATTGTACTATTACGGGATCGGGAGTGATGTGTATTTAGGGGGTTGAAAGAAAATCCGAGGATATAAATGAGGCGCGATCGTCAAAGTAGTTTATAAAGCCTTCCGCCGCTGCCTCCTCCTTCTTAGATCCAGCATCCTTCACAACCAGGAAGACGATACCCGCCTCTAATCCACCCCCAAATGCGATTTGATCTTCATGGGGTGCTTCAAGTATCGCGGGCTGTATATAACCGTGCTGAATCCTAGGACAGCGTATTTATCCACAAAAAACCCGATAGGTCCAAAGCTGTGGAGAGAGGTACTCCAGTGTTCATTAGCGCGCTACGACGAATTTAGTAATTCCGTTCCAGTGTCCTTAGCAACACTCCCAGTTGTACAAAGTATCAACCTGGAAGTTTGAGATTTGGTATTTAGCTAACCACCACAAGCTCGAAAGTCAGCAATTATCACGAAAGTCTTCAATGCGCTTGATCAATCAATCACCCCTTCAATTCAGGCAATTCTGTATACTTAGAGGTGCACTGTGCAGAGTAACTCTTAGTCTACTCGATTGGTGCGACTATCCGCTTCAATGCAAAGAAGCTTAATCCATTGCAAGAAAGCTCCAGCTTTCGTTGTTCTGATATTAGGTAGAAGGGCCATTAATCAGGTAATGTCACCAAGATTACCTGTAAAGTAAGTACCTACATTAGTGTGCTACTTTGTCATTGGCAGACATTAGGTACGATCTCGTACCTGGTTTTAGACAATGTATTCCCATCCCCTGCTGTAGCTCAATTTTCATTTGGTGTAGCTTCGGTTGCCTGGCTAAGTTGCCAGTCCCAAAACACAACCACTTCTGAGATGAGGCAAATTGTCGGCGGCGGTTCTCTCGAGAAGTAATTCTCTCAAAAATACAGGAGCATTTAATCGCCAGGACCTTTCTCACAAAAAGGAATATTTACTCAAGTGAAGTAAGACTTGTCTCAGCCCGAAGGGAGGCAGGTATTAGTTTATAAATTCAATCAGACCTTCTCGATCATATATCTCAATGTGCCCCGCGCTACTCCCAAGGCCAAATTCTCCAGTGCCCAATTATCGCCAATCATACTTGCATTTGTGAAAACTGCTTGTAAGGCGAGAAAACGGTTTCGTCTCATTTGCGAACTTTGGCACAGCAGTTTTCAGAAATGCAAGTATTTGAGATTAAGCAGGTTGATAAGGTTTATGCTGGACGTTCGCCCTGGTGCTCTAGCCCCGCAACTTATTCGTGTAGAATATTAAAGTACCTCGTATGAAAGGACATGTAGGCGTTGGATAGAAGCTTGTCTTAAAATGCAGGCGCCTGACAAATGAATCTTGAAAATGGAAAGCCACCTTGGACTAATGAGGCCGATCCCCGCGCCTCCCATCTAGCTACAAGGATCAAGAAATGTATACATCTCTTAGGTACTTTGTACCGTTTTATAAATTTTAACTGAGCGATGAAAATGCAGCTGATGTAAAGTCGGAGAAATAACTGCCTGCCTACCTGGTATGTACAGTGGTATTCATACATACATGTAGTTGCTATTGAAACGACCCATGTTGTCATACCACCCGTGCATCCCAGCTACGAGCACCTGAGGCACCTACGAAGTAGGTAAGTACCTATCTACAACGTACAGTAAAAACACGTATTTATGACATCATACCTTCGTGTAGCAATACCTTAGACCAGCTGATCTGAGCTGACAAGCAACTGGCGACCACTAGCAGTCTAGGTAGGGTCTACTTCTTTGTGCACTTAGAGAAATGCGTCTCCGCAATACTTCGCCACGGCCCTGCGACGCCACCTCAGCATTCAGCCGAAGTCGCTCATGTGGAAGACCAGAACGTGAGATCCGGAGCAGTCCGCATATCCCTAGTCGAGTTGACCGGGGGACGTGTCTGACAATTACTGGACTCGCTCCAATATCTTGTCTAATTCGTGCCATTTTCAGGCGCGTCAGGTTGGCGTAGGCTCATGCATGGCCTGACCTGGCAAATGCAAATCAGAAGGTTACTGGCTCTGAGCCGCCCAACACAACATCATTTAGCGGTGCCACCGTGGCTTAGCTGGTCGTTTGCCGCCTCGAACCTATCATCCCATTCCAGAACGGAGTTGAACTTCCCATTCTCTTCCTTACTCTCTCCTGTCGACTCCTGACTCTCGTGAAGCAAGGAAGGTAGCAGAGAAGGCAGTAAAAGAAGAAAGAGAAAGGGAAGAAAGAAGAAAAAGGAAGTGAGACAGAGGCGATCTGAAAATTATCACGGGGCCCAACCGGCTACCAAGTGTCGTCGGAATAATGTGTATTGCCCTCCTATCTACGGCGCACCCAAAGTACGCCCTCATCGTCCTCGACAACCGAGATGAGTATGTCCTCAGACCTACCAGTCGGGCCCATTGGTGGTCCCATAAACCCTCGGGTGCCCGGATCTTGTCGCCTCGAGACCTGCACCGCCGTGAACGCGGGACATGGATGGGCGTGAGCAGCACTGGTCGTCTTGCCGTTCTCACCAACTATCGAGAGTCTAGTCAGGATGATCCGGATCATGCCATTTGTGGTGTGCGCAGCCGAGGCGCGCTGCCGAAGGCATGGCTCACCGCGCCAGCCGATGAGAAACTTGATCATTTCGTCAAGAGAATGGTCGATGACCCTGCCACGAGGGCCGTTGGGGGATTTTCGCTCATTTGTGGCGACCTCAAAGAAAGGGCAGAGGATGGCATTAAGGCGTTAGCCATCATCACGAACCGCTGTGACGAACTGCATAGGGTGCCACGAATCGGCGGTGAGAGGGGCACCACCTACGGATTGAGCAACACCATCTACGTCGAACCCCCCACGTGGCCCAAAATCAAGAAGGGCAAGCAACTACTAGAAGCGGCGATACAAGAGGCTGTCGAGATGGCCCTGGATGAGGAGGCGCTGACAGAGCGACTCTTCGCTGTACTCGAAGATGACACGATGCCTGTGCGACCGGACATGTCGATGCAGGATCACATGGACGCCCTTCGGCACTCGGTCTTTGTTCCCGCTTTTGGCGACACCGAGGGATGGAAGGACATGGCCGACGCAGTGGAGCAGGGTAGAGCGAAGGCGGCGTTTGATGCGATTGAGGATGAGAGCGAAGACGACGCACAACTACCAGCTGATCCCCCCGTTAACTTTATGAAGGGTGCGTATGGAACGCAACGGCAGACACTAATTCTCGTTGACTGGGAGGGAAATGTTACCTGGAAGGAGCGGGCGTTATGGGATGCCCATGGGCATCGGCTAGAAAAGGGTCAGGGTGACATTGTTATCACGTATAAGATAGAGGAAGGTTCTCAACGAGAATAATTGATCGTATTCTATGATATGGTCGGATAAGGTTTGAGAAGCGCCCCGATACTCTCGTCAATCAAGTTGAAAGACCCCGCGACAAGCAAAGTTTAACCAGTTCCCAGTCTCCGAGCACAAACCGAAGCATACTGGGTTACCTTAGGTAGATGGGTACTGCCGTGATGAGATATTCAAAGCGCTAGATATCATGAAGCCCTAACGGAAGCCCCCTTCCCGTGGGTTAATATCATATCAACATCTATTCAAGAGTAGCGCGCCGTCTTTATAAACAATCATGCTACGGCTGAATAATCAAAGCGCCTATAGATCTAAGGGCCTGAAATAGGACGGGAAGAGGCTATATAAGGGTGCCCGGCGATTGCATAACGTAACATTTAAGAGGAAAGAAAGAGCGCACTCGCCACGTGCCAGGCAGGAAGGTTGCCGGGCACTGCAACAACGCCAAACACGCTGCGTCTAAACGCGAAGTTCTCTAGGCAACGCAGCTATCAAAATAAACCACACTGGAAAGGAACACGATTTCCCAATATACTCGATTTGTCAAGCAAAGGTGCTGTCTATCAATTGCAACAGAATCATACCGGCCCGTAACCCTATATGTGCAGCGCCCCGGCGTTTCTTCGCATCACATAACAAGCAACACGCAACCGACGATTTTCAGCCAGCATTCAGACTCTAGCGTACGCGGGTTGAATCTCTATCAGCCATTCTTAAGCCGACACTGCAAGCCGCCCCAGCGCTCTATCGTCAGCATTCGTCCAACATGCCGAGTGTTGCGGATTATCTTCTTCTCCTATTTACGTTCGCGATTTTGATCTTGCCAATGGCAACAGTCTTCGAGATTCTCACTCTCCTACTATTCACTTCCGCGCCGCTCATGGCTAGGGCTACTTCTTATGGCGCTCCCCCGATCATCTTGGGTAGGTGCTTTTCTCTTCCCCGTCGTATAACTTCCATGCGTATATTCGCCCACCTGTCTATCCAATTACACACTAGCCTAATTAAGGTCTATCCCTCGACCCATCCGATCTTGCCGGAGTTATGTACAGCCCAGTCAAGTTTCCAAATACCACCGCCAATACCGCTAACACTACTGCGACTTTATTAACGTGCTGCCCAGATGTGACAGAGGTATTCATTTGCGTGGCGATAATGCTGGTCGCCGTCATACTCGTCCGGACTGCGAACGAATACTTGGGTCTGACGGCCTTGCCTGGGAAATTCTTTGATCTTCTTGTGAGCTTGTGATGACAGGGCGGCGAGGAAGAGAGATGGAGATGGAGGGAGTGCAGCTACGGTAGTGACGACGGATTACAAGGGCGATGGACGGACACTGGCTGGCTTATTACCAACATCGTCTTTCTATCTAGTCCCACTGATTCGACTGCCCCTGAGCTATAGCCGCTAGCATCCCCCCTTTTCTTCAGCGCTCCTCGGCCAGTGATCGTATTGAAATATGGGCGGCCTGAATGAGCATGCCGTTAAACTACTGATATCATCTCAACTGACACCAATCATGTTTGACAATTGAGGATCGGCTGGGTTAGTTGAGTTTTCATTTAGTCGTGGTGGTTATGGGGCTATGATACCAGGCCTCGATGCGCGTAAACTTTATGGAAATCCGTAATACCTTGCTTCGATTCAGGGCTTTTAGGCCCTAGGTTATGGGGGGTTATGGGGGAAAGCCTAACTTAATTATGCTTTGAGGAGGGGAGTATAAACTGAGGAAAATTTAGTCGTGGATTTCATGGCCTTCATCCACCACGCAAGCAACTACGAATTCATCAATCATGATTTATTCAAATTAGATGTTGGAAGTCCACCAGAAGTCCGCCAGACATCACGGCATCAAGCATCCAGAACCAAGGACCTCCCCACCTCTCCACCTCTTCACCATGCTTCCTCGACATCCCAAATCCATCAATGCCTCTCGTTCATCAACCGCCACCGCCTCCGTATTTCATCCACGTCATCATCTGTCCCGCCTGGACTGCTCATGCACCCGCTGTTCAACATCACCCAACTGTCCCGGTGTCTTTTCCATCATTCACCTGCCAAACCGAGCCCAGTGGCTCGTTTGTCGACATGAACACCAATAATCCGCAGCGGGTCTGACGACTTGGTGCCCTATCTGCCACCCTGTGGCAATGCTCTTGATCGCGACCGAGTATCCATGATGTTGAGACATCGGCCCTATATCGTTCCGCTCGGGTAGGTGTGTCGAGATTGAAGAGATTCACCCAATTCTTAGCGACAAGATACAACAACAGGCTCGCGCCGTGTTGATAGATTTCGAGTTCGGGTTTTCATTCATCTAGATTACTGGTATCCATCATCAGTTGAAGATTTAACAGCCGCGATGACGAAAAAAGAACTACCGACCTGATTTTTCTAGCCATGGCTGAGAAGCTTGCAAGGTGTTCCCCCTAGGATTCTTCGCCGATTGGCCATCAAAAGGTTGCCAAATAAGTACGTCCAGATTACGGCATGCGTTCGATAGGACGGGCCCGGGCTCGCGAGATCATGCCTGAGCATGATCATGGAGTTTGTGTCTCTTATGATCTTTGCTTAGTTGGATCAATATGTCTCAAAAATGTATGGGGTGATGCTTACTGTCCGATATTAATGCCTGCTGATAACAAGGAGCAATTGTCTCTCCCTTGCTGAGATGGAGATTCCCCCTTCTTCCGTTTCGAGTGGAACACAATATCGTGATCGCAAGTGCGTTAACCACCAGCAGGTCGTTCGATACGGGGATGCTTGGGTTGTGCGATGATGATTCGTTGCTGAGCACAAGAGGGGGTTGTGGATTTTCGTTATGGGAAAGCCGATCGATCGATCGAGCGAGCGAGAAACTATGCGTCAGCCTAGGCCGACGACTTGTATGTGCTCCATGTACCCTCCATATTACCGGGGACCAAGGCACAATACAGCCAGGGCCCTTATCAAGGAGGGATTTTATTATCTGTCACGGTTTTGGGCGCGCCAACCACGGGAAAGATTGGGCGGAGCAGCGTGACTTTATGATGGGGGGAGCACACACCTTTAAGCAAACCAATACCAACTCGAAAGCCGAACTCAATGGTCGGGGCAATGATGAGGTTCCCTGGGAGTTCCCGGGCCTGAGCCTGCGATGGGTATTAATGGCGTATCGAGCTAGGGTTGATCTGAAGATGCGTCAAGGGGAATAGCAGGGCCCCATGAGCTCAGCTTTGGATATAATACCACAACCAAGCTGAAGCATTATTTCAAAGGCGATGATGAAAAAACTAGCATCTGTTTAAACTGAGCCTTTCAAGCAGGGGGACACCAGCGTTGACAGAAGTCATAAGCTGTGTCGCTCCCTCGAACTTCGGAAAGCAGAACTACGTTTATAACAGTTATGACAGTCACATTCCTAGCTGAACTACACTCTATGGCAAGAACTGTCGGGTTACTGAGAAACCGCAGGGCCTGCGGCTCTCATTTCAGAGAGAATGATGTCCTCCGAGGAAGCTGTGGCACTAATGAGGTAACTACTCGCAATGTGAAGTATTTTCTTCATATTTCCTTCCCGGAACAGAATACAGATAACCATAATCAGCTTGCTTACGAAGTGAAGCAATCTCGTGATGTGAAGTGTGAGTGACATCTCTGGGCCTCTGTTTTTACTGACCTTCTGGTACGAAGCCTTGCGAGACACTTCGGGTAGCTACTTACTTTCATTTTGTCTGCATGTATAAGACTTGTGCTGTACTGAAATTGATACGATCCCTTGAATTCAGAAGCTACCTAGTGAGATGCGTAGATGACATGCGATAGCATGACTTGTGGACGAGTCGTTGAGACTGCGACAAACTGCAGTCTGTTCTATTGTAATCATCGCATTTTACGATTCACAAATATCATATCGAAGAGTTTTAATTGTCGTACTTGCAGGACGGCATCATCACCATTCCGACCTGAACGATACACGATATGTCCTCTAGTTGCTGTGCGTTGGTGGAGTGAACATATCGCCCAGCTCAAGATTCTGTACAAATGCTGAAAATTTACTATCGACACCTCCAAGACTAGAGTTACCGACTCACGAAATCTAGACGAAATCTTCAATATGATTTATTATCGTAACGTGAAGCCAAAGGCCAAAAGGCCATGATCATGTGATCGCGTGCTTACGACGCGTGAACACGTCGCGTCTGGCAAGATCCCTGATATCTACATGGGTATGTGTGCTCATCTACGTATGTAGTTAGTCTCAATTAGAGATGGTTGTGCCAGGTAGGTACGTATGTACTACCTATCTCTCTACCAGACTTCGTTCAAGTGAGGCACCCGCTTTCTATTATTGCTTGAAAAAAATACCGACAAATTCGGCGTCAAGATGTCGAGGGTTTGATTCATTCCATCCCTTCGAAGATGACGATGCCGGGCCCCCGTCAGCCATCAGCTTTGCCGGTAGAGGTGATTGATCTTGTGAGCAGCGATGACGGCTATGACGGCCATGACAGCGACAAGAGTCGCAATTGCAGGGCCGAGTTAAAAGCCACCATTGACGCCATTGAGACCCGTGGCGATTTCGCCACGACGAAGCAGTACACTCAATATGCAAATCCCGGCCTCCAAATCAATGACATTTTGATCAATCTGCCGTTGGATCCTGCCCAAGCGTCCGTAATCCGGGGGGCATCACGCCAAGCACCGTTTGGCAGGGGTGATCAGACGCTCGTCGATACCTCAGTGAGAAGCACGTGGGAGCTCAACGCCTCTCAATTTCGCATCGGCAATCCGGCATGGGAGGAATTCGTCACTGCCGTACTTGGAGATGTATCGCAAGGTCTAGGCATGGGCAATGTCAAGACTGAGCTTTACAAGCTCCTCCTGTACGAGAAAGGGTCTTTCTTCAAGCGCCACAAAGATTCCGAGAAGGCACCCGGCATGATCGGCACACTGAGCATCTGCTTGCCTTCTAGACACGAAGGTGGCGAGGTGCACTTATCGCATGCCGGCAAGGATCGCATCATTGACACCAGCAAGAACAATCTCTTCGACATCTCTGCCCTCGCGTGGTATGCAGATGTGACACACGAGATCAAACCAATTAGAAATGGTCACCGACTAGTCTTAATCTACAGTATCATCCAGACAGGCAATGTCGGCCCAAACTCGGCAGAGTCATTCGACAAGCAAGATGCGAGAATCGGCAATGCATTGGCCCGACTTCTCTCGTCCCACAAGCCGAGGCGTATTATGTATCTCCTGGAACATAAATACTCTGAAGCAAATCTTTGCTTAGACCATCTCAAGGGTCGGGATGGTGCTGTAGCCCATAGTCTAGAGAAAGTCTGTGCGATCAACGGCTGCTATCTATTCCTGTGCAACATTACGAAAAGACGATCGGACTTCGAAGAGCTCGATTACGAAGACGAGGATCCTTTCAGCCCTCCATTCGCCATGGATACCATCGCCACATGCGACGGTCAAGTGTTCGCTACCCAGGTGATCCTAAGCGAGAAAGATATTTTGGGTCGCGACCCCTATGGCGAGAACCGCGTGGCGGACAGTGAGTCTGAAGGCGAGGATGATACTGGAAACGAGGGCGCGCCGACTGAATATCGATACCATGACTCAGTATGTTGTCCTTATTTTGCCTCGTTTCACTTAGATGAGGTCCCGGCGTACAGGCATGCTGATAATTCCAGGCCATCGTCATAGTCCACAAGTACCAACTCGATCAGTTCATTCAATTCGTTGTTTACGGGGGTGTCCTCTTTGACGTGGCAATGGCCGACTTCAACGCTCACCCCAAGGACTACGTCGCCTGTCAGAAGATTGCCAGATTCTTAACGAAGTTGGTCCAGGCGGAACCGAGGTTTTCAACTGATATCATCGGCATCTCCTGGAAACTACGGGACTACACTTTGTTTGATACTGCCGTCCGTGCGGGAACCTGCCCAAAAATCCACAAAGATTTCATGTACATCCCTGTCCCTGACGCTTTGGTGAAGATAGTCAACGCTTCCCAAGAAGGGCCAGTCGACTGGACTAAAATGTATGTCAAAAGAACGCAATGGAGAGAGATACCGAGATTCAAATTCAAACACAGAAACGAGGCTGACATGTATTTAGTCTGGGCGCGTTTGTGACAAGTCACCACAACCTCGGCGGACTATCGACATCCTTAGACTATATCCGCGAGAAGCTTACTCGCAGCGATCTGCATGCATCATTTCAGGAATGGCGTATGCCAGTGGAGCTTTTGACATTTGAAAAGCAAACGTCTTTGGGACTCGCCGATCATGATTCCCTCCTCGAGCATGTGTCAAGGCGATGGGGAGATCACAGCTGGCTTCAAGGAATGTAAGTACCCAGTTTCTCCTATTCCTGTTTGCATCCTCACGTTCGAACGTAGATTCCTTCCCAAGCTTCGAGACCATTCCGACAGCCAGCTCCTATCCAAGATGATCTGTTCATTGCTACAGAAAGACCGAGAAGGCGTCCTCCTCGACGCGAAACAGGTAGTCATCGCTGTTGTCGGCTCCGGCGGTATAACGCTACTGAATCGAGTGACGATCAACATGACGGGGGACGGCTTACGAGACAAGCAAGAGAGCAATCGCTTTATTCAACTGCTTGACGACTTCCTCCTTTCGGGCCTACAGCAATACGTCGACGAAATCTTGCGCCTTAGTCTTCAGACAGTCTACGCGCGCCCTCCAAAGTTCGGTAGCACGGACTTTCAAAATTGCAATCCGCAGCAGGTTAAGAGCCAGGCCGAGGAGACGCTCCACACCATGCGCAAGGTCTTCGAGAAGAACAATCTATCAAGCGAGCCAGCCAGGGACTTCTTCCTCGCCATCTTGCGCAAGTTCGTCTTGGCAGAGATGCCCGTGTGTCCAACGAAGCTCCCCGGCCACGCACACCGACGCCGCGGGTGCTGGCAATGCAAGCTCTGCCCGGAGCTAGATCGATTCCTAACTTCCCCGACGGAAGAGCAGCATCAGTTCGTGATGGACACGTGGGATTGCGCGCACATAGAGAGACAACTGCCGTCGGATCTGTTCGGGTGCATGACTGTGAGCATGCCTGCCGGAAACACCGGGCCGCTTGTCCTCACGGTAGTAAAGTTGGGCTTGGAACATGAGAAGGAGATGGAGGAGTACAGGGTGCAGTTGCGGAAGTTGATCGCTAAGGTTCAGCCTTTGCGCACGGAGTATATGAAGACGTTCCTTGGAGACGGGCCGTACGGGGAGTGTGTTATGCTCAACAACTTACCGCACGCGCATGAGATCCCGGTGAGGGAGGTTGGGAATTCGAATACGAACGAGAAACGACGGGCTGAGGATGAGCTGCAGGGTGTTCAGGTGAAGCGATGACGGGTTCAGGGATTGGATGGCCTGGAAGAACTTGGAAATTCGGGATTTTGGATGTCATCGGGTTAAATGATGATAGTCGAGTAACATAATGTGTCATTCGGCAGAGGGAGGATGTATGAGTACGGGAATATGCCAGAATCGCTAGAACGCAATATCATAATTCTTCACACAAGATCCGTCAGTGTAAGATAATGAAGCACCTTGTAGTCACCACCTAACTGCCCTTGCAGATCCCGTCCCGTAGCTGGTGCTATGTGATCCCTCTGAGCCGTTGATTTAGCACCAAGATAACTAGGCATCCTAGCCCTGAAGGTTTTACGCATGAGGCGAGTTACGGGGGCAATTAAAATTTAAGAAAGTGCTTGTCTGATGGGTTAGAATCAACTACAGGTTGCTATCTCATGGCTAAATCTAGAACTAACAGTTTGACCGAAAACTACTTCCAATAAACAAGTTACAACGTACAACGTAGTCACAGTCTAGCTAAAGATGCAAATAGATATTCCAAAAGCCATGATTAAAAAGTTTGGTGTTTTGGTCTAGTTTGCTGGTGTTACTTTGTGATTTGTTTTTTGTTGTTTCTCGACTTTTGCCTCACTACGCGCGCTCGGATACCAAAGTCGTTCGTACTTTAGCCCATCTTTCAAAAAGGGACTATCCTGCTGCGGCGCCTCATTCTAGTAATGTATGTAAGGTCTATAACGTCTTAACAATCTAGTTTGTACGTCATGGTTTCTGAACAATGCTGCCCTGCAGCTGGCTGGAAACAACAATAGTTGCGCATTGTAGTGAGTAGCAATGTCTATTATCAAGACAGTAGGTAATTGCTAGGGCGGCGGGTCCAACAATGTCGGAATACATATAAAATTGACTTTTGAATACATTACCAGCAATGTCCTATTGTTCATTCACGCTTGGGCATTGTTAAACAATGGCCCGTTGCCTAGTAGATTGTTGTTTGCGACGCGGTTTCCTAATTACCTACGTAAATAGTACTACCTTACCTACATGTAAGTACATACATACGATATTACTATTCACTCTACTCCTGGGTCAGTTCTACATATATAAGCTGGGTTCTAGTCAGCCTTTGGAAAGAGCAGTTTCCCTCCCAGCTACTTCTTCTTTCTGCAGTAGACATTTGATCTTCATACCAAGAAGGAAAGAACCAGGTACTACATACTAGCATCCACAATCCACCTTCTTGATATTTCCCTCGATAAACTTTACCCTTCTCGCTCGCCTTCAACCCAACATCTCTTCATTCCGGACCCCAAGAATTACCCTACTCTCCACCATCTCAAGGAAGCTACAGCCTAGCTTGAACAACTCAGCTTTGATTCTCTACATCGACAGTA
Source organism: Nemania serpens (assembly GCA_022578855.1). Lineage (NCBI taxonomy): Eukaryota > Fungi > Ascomycota > Sordariomycetes > Xylariales > Xylariaceae > Nemania > Nemania serpens. The sequence goes on along the minus strand of MU396707.1, from coordinate 206,125 downwards.
GCTCCAGATGCCTCAGAGAATCAATTACAGCTTCTTTCCGCTCGACATCTTGTCATTGGTTGGCAGCTTGACATCTATCGACGAGATCAGCAAGCTTCTCGTTGGAACCATTCTCTTCTTGTTTTGCATCCTCGCGAAGCTCATCGTCCCCATTTGTTCTATCATTATCACGTGCATTATCGCCATAATGATGCCTCAATACCGAGTTGTCCAGGGGACGCAGAGCAGCGGCCTAACAGGAAGTGGTACCTTGAGTACCACCCCCGCCACCGCTGACCACTGGTCTCGAGGCGGTTCTGTTTTGACTACACGCTATACGAGGCCGGTTGTATCCAACCAACCCGCGCCAGGCGCGCAACAGGCGTCTTCACCCCTCACGCCTGTTCACACGCTACTAGACCACCCTGTGCCGACATCCACTCGAAAGATATCGGCCAGCTTTTCCAGGGATGGCCCTTTGGCAGGTCATCCAACTACTGCATATTCTGCAGTTACCGCTTCGACTGGCATGAGGGCTGCTGATCCACTGACCAGTCACCCAGTCCGCCAGCTTTCAACCCTCCCTGCATCTCAGTCATATGGTAACATGACACCTGCCGGAGAGGATAGAGGCCTAAAGGCCTCGCGTACTTACAGCAACCTTCCCATGCCGGTTGCACAGTACAAAGCGTCCGCGGCCAAGCCGCGCCTCATAAGTCGGCCTTCAGCACTGCCTACTTCGCAGTCTTATGGCAATATGGGGGCTTCTAAAATAGGTAGAGGTCTTAAGGCGCCAAACACCTATGGCAACCCTTCCCCGCCGACTAAAGAATCCAAGGCGCCCTCACCCAAGCCGCATCCCATAAGCCGGTCTTCAGCTATGCCATTATCTCAGTCTCATGGCAACCTTCCAAAGCCGGCTACGGGATACAGACCGTCTCCAGTCAGGGCGCCAGTGGTACTGACCGCCCACCCAGCTTCGAGGATTTTCTCTAGCCGAACTGCAGAGAATATCCCGCCCAAAACTTCAACGGCCAGCCCTCCTACAAATAAGCAGGGTACATCTGCACGCCCAACTCAGAGACTGGTTCCAAAACCACCGGCTCCCAAGAAGACAAAGTCTGGGCCTGGTGTACCTAAATCGCGGGCCTTGAACATGATTTCCAACTTCACGGCTTCGTTGTCTCGCACGTCACTGAGCCAGTTCACGGGCGGCGACTCGAGACGTGCCTCGATCACATCAAAGGGCACGGGTCGTACCAACACGACTCCTTACACAAGCTCCCCGTTGGCATCGTCCCCCCTATCACAGCACTCGGCAGTTGACACATCCGACCCACAACAGATCCACAAGGCCCAAAACTCGGCGTACTGGACAGGCCGCTTTATGGCTCTGCGGGATAGTTTCCAGGCCGAAACACTGAGGTCTGATAACATAGAAACACTCCTACGCGCACATAATGAGAAGTCCTTGATACCCGTGGCGCAGCCCAGCCTGACATCTTCGGCAACTATGGGTTGTATCACAGGTGCCGTGAGAACGGGCCGGCTCACAAGGTCAACTGCCCAGTCAACCACTCCTGGAAGGCCCCTTCAGCAAAGGCGAGGGCAAACAAATGTAGCCCAGGCTGCTGCTAAGCCTTCCCCCCCGAGAGCCACGCCCGCCTCAGCACAGCCGTCTAATGCAGCCACGGCGGCCATGCTAATGGACGAGGAACACCGATGCCGACGCATCTTCTCGCAGCTAGATGCGCTGTGCACGACAAATGCGGCACGCAACAGCCTGTGGGAGTGGCAGCAAAACTACGCGCGCCGCGTGGGCAAGGAGACCCTCCTGCCCGAGGGCGGTACAATGCTGCGTAGATCTCGGGAGTCGACGTGGATGGGCCGACTGTTCACGGGAAAAAGGAGCGCCATTCCTAAGAGGCCTTGGCGTGGACCGTAAGCTTGAGCTTCTTAACAAGCTTTGCGAGGACTGTGTAGGCGCGGGGGTCACGGTTGCAGATGGAGAATTGTTTAAGGATATCGATATGTCGGCCAGGTGTTGGGGGATGATTTGTATTTCCATGGGTGTGGGATAATACTAGGATGCGAAAAGGAGCCCAGTGGGCATGACTAGATAACATCCTAATATGTCCCACACGAGGAAATGGTTCGGGCTGGCATGGATAGATCTGGTCATAGAGCAATATTTTCCTAATGAAATCTTATATTATTTAATGACACGTGAGTACATTGCACAATTAATACCGTCAAATGGACTGGCAGCAACTGTGCTATTTCGTCATTTTAAATTTTTTTTTTCATTTGTTTCGTTCTTAATTGATTCCTTGCTCGCCTATCCTTGTGGTATAAATCTGCATCTTAGAACGTGAGAATTTCAAACGCAATTCACGGACTTTGCCTTGTAAAGCTCTATTTTGACGAGAACATGCCCGAACGCCAATCCGTTAATTTTCCCAACCAGCCTTGTTTCTTTTTATTCATTCCCCTATTCAATCCCATGACAAGAATAAGGTGTGATAGACAGTCTATGATTATATAATGGTGATGGAGGGAGGGGGGAGAACAAATGGGGAAATCCCCTCCCCCCCATGTCAGCGGTTCTAGAGTAGGTACTGACGCACTTCTTCTTCCCATCGGCGAGGGGGAGATCACTTGGACTCGTTGGCCTTCTTGCGCGTGCGCATGAAGTCCTTGATCTGGTCGACCTTGGAGGCGAAGAACATGCCCTTGCGGTCGTTGCGCCAGGCGACGACGCCGATGTCGTCGGCGAAGTTGCAGATCTCGTTGTACTCCTTGTAGTCGTCGAAGTCGCGGAAGAGGAAGCCGGGGGTGGCGAGCATGCGCTCCGTGTCGAGCTGCCAGAGGCGGATCTGGTCGACGACGACGGGGGGCAGGACGGGCTTGTGGGCCGAGGCGGCGACGCGGTGCATCTGCTCGTGGGCGTGGGTGGCGAGGTACGAGATGACCTGGTCCGAGGTGATGCCCATGTCGACGGCGCGCCGGATCGAGGCGCGCGTGAGCACGCCCGAGACGAGGCCGCGGAAGCGGTACTTGAGGTCGACGAAGAGGGCCAGCACGGCGATCTGCAGGGGCGAGTTGACGTACGCGTAGAGCCGGAAGTTGGTCTCGAGGATGATGCTGCTGGTGCTCTTGTCCTGGGCCGCGTCCCCGCCGCCGCCGCCGTCAGCCGCCGAGGCGGCGGGGTTGCTCGACCCTATGGCGGCGAAGCCTGCGCTCACGCTCCGGAGGGTCGTCTCGCTGCTCGTCAGGGTGGTCGCGAGACGGGTGGGGAAGAACTGGCGCGTGTTGGTCGACGGCACGTACACGAGGCCAAAGTCGACGAGGTTCGGCAGCATGTCGCGGCGGGCCTCGGTCAGCGCGTCCGTGTCGTACGCCCGTCCGAGCTCCAGCGAGGCGAGGAGGAAGAAAAAGGACAGCATGTCGACGCTGTCGAGGCCCTCGCGCTGGGCCTCGTCGGCCCCCTTGACGGCGGCGAGGGCGTCGGCGGAGTCTAGCCAGAGGAGGAGGAGGGTCCAGACCTGGGCGTTCGCCTCCTGCAGCAAGAAGGTGAAGCCCGCCTGCGTGATGTTGATGCCGCTGCCGCCGCGGCGTTCCACGAGACGGCCGCGCAGCATGAGGTCCTTGACGGACTGCTTAGGCCCGTTGGAGACGCGGTCCTCCGACCCGCTGCCGAAGCCCACCGAGTTGACGACGAAGTGCAGGATGTCGTCCCACTTCTTCTGCGCGTAGCGGTCGAGGAAGTTCAGGTCCACGTCGCCGGGGACGGGCTGGGCGGAGGGTACGCCGAAGGAATTGTGGTCGCCGCCGCCCTCGAGCGCCAGGCGGAGGCTGTTGCGGAAGTTGGGGGTCAGAGATACGGTGGGCGAGGCGTCGCGCTGCACGATGTGGAGGGATCGGAGGATCGAGACGGCCTGGTCCTTCTCCCTCTTCGCGCTGGCCTTGACCCAGATCTCGAGGTCGGAGATGAGGAACGGCGTGGGCATGTACAGGACTGCCATGACGATGGTCTTGGCTGGCGAGGGCGAGGACGTCAGCATATATTCAGGCTCCATATCACGCTGCCTAACCTATGTCGGAGGTGAGAGGCAGAGAGAGAGGGACAGAGACAGAGACAGAGGCAGACTTCTTACCCAGGTTCGGGAGCATGCGCCGGAAGATGGCAAAGGTGGTGGAGGGCTGCTGGTACAACCTCCTAAATGTGGTCCCTGGCAGCTGCTCCAGATACTCTGAGAGGGAGCTCGCGTTGTTCGACATGGTGGGAGAGGTGGTGGTGCCGTCGGGGGGGCGACCTCGGCGAGAGTTTCATGTGAGGTTCTCTCTCGCTCTCTCGCTCTCTCGCTCTCTATCTCTATCTCTATCGCAGCATCGTTTGTCTGCGGCTGGATGGGATCGACCACCCGACGGCGCGGAACGTATCGATCACCTTGTGGCGGGAGCCAGGTGCATTGAATGGCAGGGCGAGTCCTGGCTTGTGATGAATGAGTGTGTGGGTGGAACGGCTATTCTTTGCACGGATTACTTGGGTATGTTGTTGTGATGCTGAGGATTTGATGCCTAGATCCGAGCACAAAGTATAGAGTAATAAGCTGTTATGCATTGTGACGCGATAAGGCTGCGGCGACGCTGTTATCGTTATCCATCTGCAGGCTTAGGTAGGTACATGCTAGCAGGTACAAAGTACTTCGTATCTTGGATGGTATCTACCCTAACCCACCCAGAACTGGCAGCTTCACATGTACCACACATAAACATGTAGATCCAGACATCATCACCATTATATGTACACGAAATTTTTTGGTATTTCTGTTACATATTTTTACCATATGTAGGGGTACTTATTTGGATGCCAAACAGCACATAAATTCCAGTAGGAAATGCACTTCTAACAGAGAAATAGGTCGAATAGCTAACAGTAGAAGTTATAAGCTTTAGTAATTAAGAAATTTTAGATAATCTATTAGGTAAAATCTATTTATCTAAGTATATATGCACTAATTGGTTTATATACCTATAAAGTAGCTAGACTAACTTATAGCTACTTTATTAGCTTTATAAAGCCTATTATATAACTTTTTATTATATAATTACTGCTAAAAGCTTTTATAGCTTTAGTTTTACTTTTTTTTAATATATTTTTTAGATTTTTTAGCTTATAATAGATTTATTATATAACTTTTTAATTTATAATATAGAAATTTTAATTTTAATAAAAAAAATATTAATATATTTTTTTTATTAATCTTTATAGTTTATAGTAATTAATTTTATTAATTTTACTTTGTTATATAAAATTTTAGATTTATTTAAGGTTTCTTTTTTATATAATTACTAAATAGCTATTAATATATACTTTAATACTTATATACTAACTAATTAAAAGCTAGTATTAATTAATAGTACTTTTTATAATTAATAAAATAATATATTTTATTAAACTTTTTATTAGTAACTTTTTTTTTCTTTTTTTTTCTAGCTTTTTTATAATTTTTATAAGTAGCTTTAAAAAGTTTTACGTTTATTGCTTTTTATTAATTAACAAAGTTTTTATAGATTTTAAATCTTTAAAATATTTATTTTGCATTTATAAATTTTCTTTTTTAAAAATCTTACTTATATATAATATATTTTTATAAAGCTTTTTTTTATAGTTAAATTATAGCTAATTCTTTTTTAAATTATACTATTAATAATAATAATAATATAGTTAGTAGTTTTAGTTGCTTTTATAATTACTTTTACAAAATTTATACCGGTTTTTTTAGCTATTTTTATAGCTTTTTATTTATTAACTCTATTTTTTTTCTTGCTTAAAGTAGTAGTAACTAATAATTTTATAAAGTAGTAATACTTTATTTAGCATTTATAATGCTGCTTTTTTTGCTATTTTAACTTTTAAAGTTATTATAACTGCTACTAATAAGGCAAATAATGCTTTAAATGCTGCTATTAAAGCAAAAGAAAATAATAGTTTAATTTTTATTAAGTTAGATTACTTTTTTTTTTTTTTTAACTTTTTAATAAAAAGCTTATCTGCTGCTTAAAATTAGTATAAAATTTATTTTAAAAATAAAGTTAACTAAGCTTTCTTTAATAGTTTAATTATATTTTTTTTTTAAAGTTTGCTACTTTATTATTATTTGCTTTTTTTAGTACTTTTAGTTGCCTAATTTTTAGCAAAAGTTTTTTTTTTTGCTGCTACAATTTATTTTTTAATTTTTTTATCTTTAGTAAGCATACTTATTTTAATTTTAGTAAAAGATTTTAAAATAATTATTCTAACTAATTTAGCTTTATTTAAAATATTTATTTTAGCGCTTTTATTTTTAGCAGATTTTTTAAACAAGCAATTATAGCTTTTAGTTAAACTAGTTTTTTTTATAAAACTTTTATTCTACTACTTATTATTTCTTTATACTTTATAGCTACTACTATAACTATTATTTATATTTTATTTATTATATTTATTTTTGCTTTAAAAACTTTAGTTTTTATTTATAATAAAAAAGCAAATACTTTTATTTATTACTAATAGGAACTCTAAGGGTCTTTAGCATTACTTTACTTTATAAAGTAGCACCTTTTTCTAGTAGCACCTGCTATTAGCTATAGATTAAATAAGGAGTTAAAAGCTCTACGTATATATAGCTAGATTTTTAGCCTTAGTAGCTTTGCCACCTTTTTTTAAATAGAGCATTTTCTATTTTACTATTTTAATTTTTACTACCTATAATTACACCTATTAAATTAGTACTTTTACGCAGTTCTAACTACAGAAACTAAACTAAACTAAACTATATAACTATTTACTTTAATTTCTTAAGGTTAAAAAACCTTCTTTTATTACCTGGCAGTATTAGTTATTTTTATGCGCTTGCAACAAATATAGCATTAATCTAATGCTACAACTATTTTAATTAAAGTAAGTATTATTGCTAAATTTTTTAGCATTAAATCTTTTGCACTAACTTTATTATCTTGCTTTTATTAAAACTTATAAGTAATTAAGCAATTAGTAAAATATACGCTTAATATTATACTTTTATATCTTAAAAAACAAAAAAACTTAAAATTATATAAGATATACTCTATAATTAAAAATATTAGATTTTTATAGACGTTATAAATTTACTAAAAAATACCGATTATTAAAGCATATTTTATAATTAAAAACTTTTTACCCTTTTTTACTAAATATAATAACTAACAAAAATGTTAATTAAGTGTGCTTATTAGCTATTTAAAATATATATATTTTATATAGTAGTCCAACTTTAAATAAAAAGTATCCCGTTATTATTTCTTTATAAAAAAAACTTTTATTATAATACTAACTTATTTATATAAACGCTATATCTAATAAATATTTACTTAAACATTTGTTTAACAATATACTAAATCTGCTTTTAAATCTAGCTTAACTAAAAGCTAGTATGTTAGACTTAGCTAATAAGTTAGTAGCTTTAGCAGCTAGATTAACTAACGCTTTATAATTTTTTTTTACTTTTAATTTTAACTACTTAAGTCTGCTTATAAACTCTATAAAAAAAGCATGCAAATATATTTAGGATAGCTTTTATATTATAAATGCTAAGCTTAAAAATATATATTCTTTTATATTTAACTAAAACAACTTCGATAATATATATATATAAATACTAAATAATAAAAAAGTAATTAATAGTATATAAAAAAATATTAAAAAAATTGCTAGCATATATAACTAATTATAAGCTTTTATATAGAAAGCATAATTTATATTTAGCCTAAGTTAAGCGTTAAAAACTTCTATATAAAGTTAAGTAGGCCTATTTGGTATATAGCCTACTATAAGTAGTATATTTGGCATATAGCCTGCTATAAGTAGCACAAGCATGCTTTTTCTTCTGCTACTAGTATATAGACTATTAGATAAGGCCGCAGGTAAAAAACCAGAGTTTTAAGTTAAAACCGGTAATAATTTACTAAATAACTTAAGCAATAGCAATAATAAAAGAAATTGTCGTAAATATAACAATAATAAATATAGCTATAGATTTAGTTATAGACTTAGTATACGTTATACTATTCCTAAAGCAGAGTCTGCTTTTATAAAAGAAAATACTTATAAAATTAAGTATAATAACGTTAATATCTTTAATCCCAAATAAGAAAACCTCGATAATTGCGGTATAATAGCCAATAAAAAAAACATTATTTATACTAATGTTTACTTATTTATTAACCGTATTAATACCTTAATTAAATATAAAAAAATATATCTTTTTAATACTAGTTAGATTTTTAGTATTTTTAATTACTTAATAGCAAGGTTAGCTCTACTATAGTAAAACGATAAAATTAGCGCTAATAACTACTATATCTAGCGAAAAGCTAGCCTAAATAAAGTACTTTTTAAGCTTAAAAACCGTTTTAAAATTAAAATAAATTATACTACTTAAAAATTTTTTAGCAAAACATTCTCCTTATATAATATTGCTAAAAATTATAATATTTTACTTTAGTATATCTAGCGTAAATTATATTATACTTATACTAATAGTACTTTAAAATGTAATAATAGCAATTAAATCGGCATTATATAAAATATTTATAATTAATAAAATAAAATACTTACTAATTATATCTGGCCTTTTAAAAAGAAAAAAATATTAAAAAAGTATATAAAGAAAATTAAAAAAACCTACTATAAGTTAAAACATAAAGTAAAGCAATATTATTTAAATATTAAGCTTAAGCTTAATTACTTTAAAGTAGATAATTTAACTGCTATATAAGCTTAATTACTTTATTTGCTTTATTAAAATAATTATAATTGCAGTTATAAACGCATATTTAATAATAACTACTTATATTATAACTAAAGCTAAAAAAAACGTTGTTTTAAAAGCTATAATTGCTACTGCAACTGCAATTAGTATTAAAATAAAAAGTAAGACTATATATAAAATAGTAGTTAAAACTATGATTGAGACTATAACTATAATAGAAATTGCGATTGGTATTACGATAGAAACTATAACTAATAATAAAACAGAGACTGCAACTGTAACTGCAACCGCAATCGACAAAGTAGTTAAAGCTAGAACTGTTGTAATAGCGGCATTAGCTGCGCGTGATACTTTTTGCGTGGTACTAGTGGCCTACTTGTTTAGGCAGTATCTATATGCAGAATTTTCCTACAAAAGGAAAATTCTGTATACAAGAGCTTTGCTCTCGTATTTAAATAAAAAATAGATCGATATACAAAGTATTTATCTTATCTATTTGTTTATATACAATATTGTACCTCTAGCTACCTAATATTAATTAGTATTTTTAGTATAAAAAATATAGATTAGCAAGAGTAAAAATGAAATCTTTATATAGTTGCATAAACTATATATTTTATATTATACTTTAGTTTTTTTAGTAGCATAGCTAATAAGTAAAAGAAATTAATTACTTATTTATACTTAGGCATAGCTTTTGCATAAAAGTTTAATTAATAGCGCATAATTGTACTACTTTTTAATTTTTATTATATAAGTTATGCAAGAGCTTATACTTTAATTACCTTTTTTTACCCCTTTTTTCTTTCTTTTTTTTATCTTTGTTAAATTATAATTATATTAAATAATAACTAACCATATAACAATTACTAAAAGCAATTATATAAAGATGCTAAAGGCTTTAAAAAATAGTTATTAGCTTTTTTAAATAATACTTTATATATATTTATAGTTAAAAAGATTGCTAAATATACCAGCATTTTTTTAGCTACTATATAATAGCTAATTAACTTTTGCATGTTTAATAATACTTTATATAACTTAAATATAATAACTTAAAAGCAAATTAATGCATAAGCTGCTTACCTATATACCAAGTATAGTTAAACTATATATAAGCTTAAAAACTTTTAGAAAGTACTTGCAAAAGATTTTAAATTAGCTAGTTTAAAAATGCTATAGCATATTAATAGGCAAATTATTTTAATAATTTATAATATACTTTATATAAAAGGTATTTTAAACTAAAAACTTTAAAAACATTATAAGAAAAACTATATTATATAACTTACTAAAAGTAAATATGTTCTAGCATATAAACTCTAACTTTTTATGCAAAAGTTTTAAACATTTCTAAATTCTTTTACTTTAAATTAATAACTTTTTAGCTAAAATTATAGCAATAAAAACCTTTTTATACAATAAAATAGCTTAGCTATATTTACTTTTATAACGAGAGTATAGTTGCAAAAGAATATTTGTATATATAGTTAAAAAAAACTTATAGTACTAAAAGCGTACTTTTAAAAAATAATCCTATTTATAAAATGCTACCTATCTTTTATACTAACATATAAACCTGCTATATAAGCTAGAAATATATTATACTTTTAATATATAATAGAATACCTAGTTATATAATACTTTTTATAGACCTTAAAATAACTAATGTTTTATATAATACTAAATATTGGAATACCTGTTTTATAAATCTTAATTTTATTTATATATAATATTTAGAACAGGATTATTCTATTAGCAAAATATTAAGTATTTCTAAAGACCTAGCAAAAAGAAGAAAATTACTTTAAAAAGTTATACGACTTACTTTATAATAAAGTATAACAGTTTGTTAATTTTTGCTAAAAGCTTAAAATTAAAAAAGAATAGTTTTATGCTATATTTTTAATTATTTTAACTAATCGTACAAGAAATTATTACATATACTATATTAGGTTTAATTATATATAAAAGGAAATATATAATACTATAGACTTATACTTTAATATAGTTATAAACTATAACTAATATTAGACTAATTAGACTAATATTACCTTTATATAAATATATAAGCAAAAGAAAGACCTTTCTTTATATAAGGTATTAGAAGTTATAATCGATAAATTATCGAAAGTATAAAGAGTACTTAGAGCTAAATACTCTAAAGAAATACACTTTAGCACTACTGTTATATAAGTATGCAAAGATATACTAGAATTTAAAACAGCACTTATTTTTTAAAAACCTATATATAAAAGCTTTTTCTTTAACCTCTAGTTGTACCTTTAGGTTAAAGGCAACCTATTAAATAAGTACTTTATATAAAAAGCAGAAAAAACCTATTATATAAACTAATGCTATAATTAAGCTAACTATTATATTATATAATATAAAAATACTAAATGCTACTTCTATAAAATGCAGAAGCAGTATCTTAGCCAAAATTGCATAAGTACTTACTTTTAAAAGAACTTATATACAAATAAAAAGTGCTTTATCTGCTACAAAAAAAAATATTAGTTAATAAATCATACTTCTTAAAAGAAAGCTTATACAAAAAGTTAATACTTTAATATATACGAAATAATGTTTAATGTTAAGCTAACTTTAGCAGAGTTTTCTACTTATTTTACTAAGTATAAAGAATATTTAAACTTGCATAAAAATAAAGAAAAAAAAGATTTTAATATATATAAAGAAAATGTTGCATAATATATTATAAATAATATATTTATATACTATATAATATAGAAGAATATTTAAGTAGCAACAATAAATTAGCTTTTAAACTAATTTATGCTAAATAACTAATATTATACGGAATACTAAGGCATTATCTAAAATATAGGCGCTTTAAAATTCTTAACTATAAAAAAGCCGTAAGCAAAAACATATATATAAAAAAATCTTAATATAGAGATTAAATAAATACCTAGAGTAGCTAAAGTAAGCTTTAGCAAAGGTTATATAATAACCTTAGTTAGTATAATTAAAATTAATAACGAGATCGGTTGTACGACCTTTTATATACTAGATACTCCTACCTTGTTCCTTTTTTTGCTTAAAAATACAGACTAATAAAAAGCTTACTATAATAACATAAAAGATATTATTATATAGAAAAACAAAAGTACTATTCCTATTGTGCATAAATAAGGTTACTTTTTCTTTAATATTAACTTATATAAAATAGCTAGCTATTTTACTAAAGTTAAGTTATAACGCCTATATAAACGTTTTAAATACCTTTATATAAAAAGGTTATATAAGATGTTAACTTATATAAGATATAAAATTAAATAACTAATTTTAAAAAAGATTTAAAAGTTCTGCTACTATTATTAAATATATAATAGAGTACTATGTTGCTTTAAGTTTATAATTAAAAACAACTGCAAATTTAACTACAAAGTAGTTATAGATATTATATAAATAGGAAATTAGAACATGCTATATATAATTAATGCTGCAATATTATTCTAAGCAGCTACTTTTTTAAAATTTATATTTGCATAAAATGCTTAAAAAACACTATATAAATGCTAAATTAATGTTTACTAAAGACTTTTTAACAACATTATATATAACTTAAAAATAAATTTTTTATTAGACAAATTTTAAAATTATATAAAGATAATAGGTATATAATGCCGCAAAATGCCTATTAAAGCATACTAAATAATTAGAAAGATAAAACAAGCGTATAAATTACTAAAACGTATATATAATATTTTCTAAAAAGAAATTAACGCATAAATAAACAATAAGTCAATTTTGTAAATAGCAGTTAAAGCGCTAAATAATATAGCTAGACTAAATAGTCTTATACTAACTTTTTTTATCTTTAAAGTATATTTATATATTAATGAAGACTTTTTTTTTTTTTTAGCTTTTATATAAAAAATAGTAGCTATTTAAAAAGCAATAAAAATGCTGTAAAAAAACCGTACAAAAGTTAAAATTAGCTATGCAATTAAGGAATAAAATAAACTATTTTTATATAAGGTACTTATACTTTTTCTTTAAAGCGAAGTCTTAGTATAAAAAAAGAAAAAAGGATAAAAAAGCTTATATAAAATTAAAGCAATTAAAGAATCTAATATAATTGTTTTTTTAATTAATGGATTAATATGCTTTTATTATATGTAAGTTAAACTTTATTATTATATAAAAAATACTTAGACTGAGAATGCGGAAAAAAATAATATATAATTAGTATAACTAGCAATTATGCAAAAAAAATATAGCTGGCTAAAAAAAAAACCTGCTATATACTTATTATATAAGGCTTAAATACTATAGACCTTTTTAACTATAAAAGAATAGTAAGCCTTTAAGCTAGCAATTAAGCTTTATATAAATAGAATTATTATAACCTTTAAAAAGCTATTTAAAAAGTTAGATATAATAAAGATTAATAAGCTTGTTATATAAAGTGTTTTTAAGTTTGTTATTTATAACTTAAATATATATAAGAAAAAGCATATTTTTAAATTTTATTTTATATAAGAAATAAAAGAAAAAAATACTAAGCTGTATAAAAAGTTAAAGCTTATTATGCAAAGGTATAATAATGCTAAAAAAAGTATAATTTTAACTTAGTTACTAATAATTTAACGGATAAGCTAATAGCTAATTTTAGCCTTTAGATCTACTTTTATATAAGACTTTAGAGCAATATGTAAGCTTAAAGATATTACTTAAGCTTATGTTTAATTGAAAAATAAGCTATTATATAATATTTATGCCTGTTTATTTTTAGAGCTAAAAAATAAATACTTTTTAGAAACTATTTTATAAATTATATAACCTTTATATAATTTAGCTAAATCTAAGCTATACTGGTTTAAGATATATTATTAATACTACTAAAAGAAACTTAAGATATAAGTATTTATATATAACTTATGCTTACTTGTTATATATAATAACTTAGATACTTTTAGAATAATTAGTATATAAATAAATAATACTTTAAGCTTTATAATTTTAAAGTTTTTATTATATAAAAAAAAGAAACTTTAGTAAGCAAAGCTTTATATAAAGCTAAAAAAGACTTTATTTTTTAACTACTTAATTAAGTTTAATAGTAAAAAGATTAGTTTATATAATTAAAATATTATAATAATATAGAAAAGCTAAGCAAAAGATTTTGCTAAAGTTAACTTATATATAAAAAGGTTTATATAAGCTTATATTTTCTAATAAGCTTAAAAAGTATATATTAGCAGTATATATTAACTAGAAGTAGCTTATAACTTTGCTGTTGTAGCTTAAATTATTGAACTATAATTGCATAATATTGAGGCACTAAATAAACAGATTAAATAATAGCAAGATAATTTATTTAGAGGACTTATATTTATTTTTTTTAACTTTTATTATATAAAGCTGTTTATTTTTACAAACAGTTTATTTATAAATAATATAGATATAATCTTTTAGTTTAGATTTATTATTGTACTAGTAGTTAAAACTTATATAAAAGATATAACAAACTTAGATTTTAAAATTTAAAGCAATATTATATACTAAAGTTTAAGTAAATATAAATATGTTATATAAAATATTTTAACTAGCAAGTTTTACGGTATAATAAGTAGTTTTAATAGTACTATTGCTTTTTGTATAACTTTTTAAAAAGTTATAAAAGCATTAAACTTATTTTTAATACCTGCTATTTTTTGCTTAAACTTAAAATTATTATATAATTGCTTAATTAAATTAGAAATAACGCAAAAAAAGAGATTAATAATTAATATTATATCTTTTTAGAAATTATATAAAAAAAAAGAAATTTTTAAAGTATAATAAATTAATAGCAAAAATAACCTTGTAAATATATTTATTAAGCGTGCTTTAAATTAAGCATTAAAAACTTTAGTTTTAATTAATAAGCTGTTTATATAAGTAAAAGTATTAATTAAAAAACTATAAAAGGTATACTTATATATAAAAAAGATAGCTAAATTAAAAAAAAGCAAATATTATATATAAGCAATTAAAAGAATAAAAAAATACAAAAATATAAAAAATAACAAATTTTTTATTTATATTTTAAAAAGCTATAACGGATAATTATTTTTTTTCTTTTTTCTATATATAAAAGTTTTTTCTTTTTTTTTTTTTTTTTTTTTTTACGGCTTTTGCTAGGAGTACTGCGCTTTATGTAAGCGCTAGACGTATATACTATATACTTCTTCTTAAAAGCTAGGTATCCGATAGCACCTAGTAAATAGTGCTTCAACGTAGTAGTAGCAACTGCCTTAGGGACCGTTAGTATAAGGTAAAGTTACTACTTTTTAGCTTTAGATAAGAATTGCTTAGAAGTACTCCTTTTAATAGATAATTTTTGTTTATATATTTAAAAAAATATTATTTAGCAATACTTAGAAAAGAATATTAGTTAACGGAGTAGTAGTAATTATGTCTTTTTTGTTTTATTATATAATAAAATATATTAGCTAAAAAATATACTAAAACTTATTTATACAAAAATAAAAATAAGAAAATTTATGTATGTTTATATAAAGTAATTATATAAGGGCTTAGTAGGCCTAACTTTTAATAAA
This sequence comes from Nemania serpens, assembly GCA_022578855.1. Lineage (NCBI taxonomy): Eukaryota > Fungi > Ascomycota > Sordariomycetes > Xylariales > Xylariaceae > Nemania > Nemania serpens. The sequence goes on along the minus strand of MU396707.1, from coordinate 190,779 downwards.
AAAGCTGTATACTTTTAAACTATTTTTTATTTATATAAAGTTGTAGAATTATGAAATATTATTTAGAGGTAGCAGCAGTAGGTATAAGCAGGCGGCGGCGGCGGCGGGACTAGCGGCGGCTATACTGTTGCTGTTGCTGCTAATTCTTTAAAAAATTATTATTAGTTTGAACTATTAGGCAATAAAAAAAATCTTATATATAATAGTAATAGTAGTAATAGTAGTAGTATTATTGTTGCTATTGCTGCTGCTGTTGTTGTTGCTGCTGCTATATAATACTTATTATTCTAAGGTTAGTATAGCTTTAGAATAAGAATAAGGGTATATATATAATAAATATGTATATATGTGTGTATATATATATATATATATGTGCGTAAAAAAAAAAAGGAAAAGAGAAAGGAAAAGAGAAGAAATATTAAGGCGACTAAGTAGACAGATAATAGTTGTACAAGCTTTTAAACCGTTAATAAAAGAAGGTATATATAAGGAGTATATAAACTAGTTCCTTTTTTTTTTTTTTTTTTTTTATATAATATAGACTTAGTATTATATATTGTAGGTATAATAAGTAAGACAGTAATTTAATATGCTGTTGGACGATTTTATTTGTTATAGTTTTTTAGTTTATAGTTTTTTTTTTATTTTAAAGCAGTTGTATGAAGAGGTATTATAGCCAAAAAAAAAAAGAGCTAGTGTTGTAATAGCGGTATTAGCTGCATGTAATACCTTTTGTGCAGTATTAGTAGCTTATTTGTTTAGGCGGTATTTATATGTAGAATTTTCTTACAAAAGGAGAATTCTATATGCAAGAGCTTTGCTTTTATATTTAGATAAAAAATAGATTGATATATAAAGTATTTATTTTATTTATTTGTTTATGTATAATATTGTACCCCTAGCTATTTAATAAGAACTGTAATTGCCTACGTAGTTAAAACCATAATTATTAAAAAAAATGTTGTAATAATAATTGCAACTATATATACTTTATAAAAAAAAAAGCTAGCAATAAAACTTTTAACATAAAAGCTTTAATATTTAAAAATACTAAATATTAAAGCAAATACTTTTTTTATTATTTAAATATAGTAATTATATGCTATAAATATTATAATAAGTATAAGTTGCTAGCTATTTTTTGTTTATATTTAAAATATTATAAGTTTAGCATTTAATTAAAAGTACTAAGTATACTTTCTCTTGTTAACCCTATTTAATATACTTATAAATATTATATTTAAAAGTTATTTTTATAGAACTTGTTGTTTTAATACTTTTAAAAATATATTGTAGCTAAAAAAAGTACTATTTGTAAACTTAAAGGTATATTAAGTAGTTACTTAGTACTTAAAGTAGCTAAAAAAAAGACTAGCGTTAGCGTAAGCAAAATCTTTAATATAAAAGTCTTTATAATTAAAGTACCTAGCGCTAACTAGATTAACAAAGTATTATGCTTTAGTTATACTTACTTTTGCTTTAAAGTATGCTTTAGCTTAAAAGTTAAAAATATAAAAGTTTATACTAATTCTAAAACTAGTAAAACTATAATTAGTTAGTTATATTTTAATATTTTTAAGTATATTACTATTAAAAAGGACGGATTTATAATAACTATAGGTAATATCTCTATAACTTTTACTAAATAAGCTACTTTTACTTTTTATACTTATAGTATAAATAAAAGCAGAAAATCTCTTACTATTAAATATAAAAAAAAAGAATAAGTTATTAAAAATTACTTTTAACTTAGTATACTTATTAGCAATAATTTTTTTTAGCTATATAATTCTGTAATTAATTATAGCAGCAGAATTATTACTTTTAAAAAACTTAACAATTTTACTATTTTAATAGAAGTTATAGTACAAAGTTTTAAGTATATATAAAAAGTAACTAATAAAAAAGATATTATAATTTAAAGGAGCAAAAGCGTTTATTTTTAAATAAAGTATAAGCTTTTACTAAAAGACTAAAACTTTTATTTTATAGCTATATATAAGAATTCTATAAATACTTTTATTAATATATATACTTTTAAGGTAGTATTAATAATTAATAATATAGCTACTTTAGTAAAAATATGCAAGAGTACTAAGCTAGGCTAGATTTATAAAAATTAAAACAGTAATATATATATTAGTTTGTAAAAAAGGGCTATAAAAACTTTAGCTTTTGTTTTTACTTTATTTACCGCTTCTTTAGCTAAAATTATTAGTTTTAAATCTTTAGCTACTGTTAACTTAGTAGTAGCTATAAATACTAAATTTAATATATTGCTAATTATTATAGCGTTAATTACTAATAGCATTTTAAACAATTTTATATATATAGATAAGCTTGCTAGTAATACTATCTAGCTATTTAAAATTAATATTTTAGTAACTTTAATATATATTTTAAATATATTTATACTTAAGGTATCTAATATATATAATAATATATAGCTATTAAGTATACCTTTTATTAACGCTATATTTAATGTAATTATAAACGCTAATTACTAATTATTTTTTAACTTTTATATTCTAAAACTAAATAAACTTTTTAAGCTAAAGATAGTAAATCTTTTTATAAACTTTAGTATTAAAAAGCTAGCAGATTTTTTAGAAATTGTTACTAAAGATAGCATATATATTTACTTTAAACACTTTTTTAAAGCTATTAAACTTGCTAAAATTGTTTAATTATATAATATATAAACTAATTAAAGCAAAATAAACATACTAAAAAATAAATAGCTAAAGGTTTTTTTTATTAATAATTAGTAAAAAGTAAAACTAGCTATATATTTTTACTTACTTAGTTGTTATAATATAGAAGTTCTTAATACGACATATAATTTCTTTTATAAAAAAAATTATTTAACATAAGTTAATAAAGCTACTTTTTTTGCTTACTTTATCTTTATTGCTTAATATAAAGTTTATAGCAAAAATAAAAGCTAAATAGTTATTAATTTTTAAGTGCTAAATAAGGTAGCAGTTTTTAATAATTACCTTTTTTTACTATAGTATAACATTATTAACAGTTTATTAAGCAAGCGCTATATTATAGTAGTTAATATAACTAGTTTTTTTTATTAATTTAAGATATATTTTAATTATAAAAATAAGTTTATAGTAATTAGTCTATAAAAAATTAAGAGATCTAATGTTATATTAATAAGATTTTATAATTTGTTTGCCTATATATAGTAGTATATAGATTAGCTTTTTTAAAGTTACTTATACTACTATTACGTATTTATTAATAATAATATTATTTTTTTAAATAGCTTTAATAAGTATATTAGCTATTTTAATACTATTTTTAGGCTTTTTTAAACCTAAAATATAGCTATATTTTCTATAAAGTCCTTTATTAGGTATTTCTCTATTAAATTGTTAGAATTTTGCGTTAATATGCTTAATATATCTACTACTACTTATAAAGTATAAACCTTTAAATAATTAGTATTTTTAAACTTACTTAAAATACTTAAGTAATACTTAGGTGCTAGCGGTTTCTTATGCAATTTTTTGCCTTACTATACCTAGCTAGCAGAGCTTTTATAAAAGCAAAAAACCGTACTACTTATAAAAAAACAATAGAAAAGCAAAGTAATTAATAGTAACTTTAGCCGTCAAAAGTACTACTATTAATTAACGTTTTATAAGCTTATTCTAACTAAATAAGCCTTTTTTAAAGCAGTATAAGACGCAATATATAATAATACTATAATTTACTATTACAACCTTAATTAAATCCTGTTTCTATAAGTTAATAGATTATATAAACAAAAGTTTAATATAATATTATTTTATACTGTAAAAAAATATATATAGTTTTTTAGTAGCACTATCTTGTTTACTAAAGTATAGCTTATAATATATTTAAATTGCTGCCTTTTTAGTACTAAAACTAAGTACAAATTATTAGAATTAGAAATTGCATATTTAGTTTAAGCTATAAAAAAGCTTTATATAATTATTTACTTTAATAAGTAGCAGGTTATTGTTTTTACTAATTACTTTTCTATAAAAGGCATTGTTAACTAAATTATACTTAATATTTCTGCAACTAACTAAGCTAATTACCGACTTATTAATTTATCTGTTTACTTGTCCTAGTATAAACTATAAATATATTATCTCTTTAAACGTTTAAACTATATTTTTAATATACTTAGCTAGCTAAAAGCTGTATAAAATGCTACTAATAATACAAGTAAACTATAGCGCTTAAATAAGCTAGCTGTTTTAAATTCTGTTTAAAATATCGTAGAATATATAGCTAAAGCTATTATAGATAAAACCTAGAAATAAGATTTTAAGCTTGCTTATAAAGCCAATTTCTAATACAAAAAGATCTTAAATAAGTTAAACGCTAATAAGTTCTATAACAATAACGAAAGCGTTATTATTTTTTTTAAACTTAGGTACCTTTTTTGCATTATTAATAGACTAATTTATAATATATACGCTAGAATTAAGCAGCTCTATATATTATATAGTATAATATAAAAAGTACTTAAAGTAGTATATAATAAAAAGCATTATACTAGTTTAAATTGTATAATAAATAACCTAAAAAGCTATTTAATCTACTATAAATTCTAGTTAGTTAAAAAGTATATTAAATGCTGTTTCAGCTATAAGTTTAATTAAACAGATTAATTAAAGCCTATTAAAAGTCTTTAACTTATATGCCCTATATATTCTCTGCTTATATAGACTATAGCGATTAACTTTATTTTATTTCTATCTTTAATTAAGTTAATTAATACCCTGTAGCAATTAATAGGTAAGGCCTACTATAAGTATTATAATTATATAATAATAGCTTTATATTCTATATTTAAGCATATATTACTTTTGCTTAAAAATAAAAAGTATACTGCTAAAAAATAAGCTACTATTTTTATTAAGTACTTGCTACTAAGTAACTAAGGTATACTAAAAGGTATAATTTCTAATTGCAATTATAAGTTTATGTTTAACTTTTAAAAAAGTATATAAAAAGCCTTAAATATAAAGCTTTTAATAACTATAGCTTACTACTTATAAAAAAATAGGCTATTTAAACATAAAAACTAAACAATAGAAATTGTAATATAATATTATAATTTTATTAATCTAAAGTTTAATTAGCTTAAAATTATACCTTTTTTATAATAAAACCTAAATTTAGCAAAAAACTAAGCAATATAATTAATACTATATAAATAGCTATTTAGATTTAAACTATTTAAACTACTAAATATAATAACTAAAACTTAAAATCGATTTATTTAAAACATTTAAGTATTATAAGACTACTTAAAATAAAATGCTAACTTATATATAGATTTTATAGTAGCATAAGCTAAGTAATACTATAATAAAAAGCATTATATATTAAAATTTAAGCCTAAAAATAAAGTCTTACTACGCTTATATAATAGTTACTATTTTTTTAATAAGCCGCTAAAAAAGTATTTATAATAATAAGTTAAACTATAAACCGTTAAGCGCAAAATAAATAACCTAGCTTACAAATTAAATCTTTTTAAGTACTTGTATATATATTCTATAGTATTAATAGCTTAGCTATAACTTATAAAAAGTAATAAAAACTTTTTTTATTATACTATTTTTCTTTTTAAACTAGTTAAAATTAACTAATATTTTAACTTAAATAAAAGCAAAAAAAAAGTTTACAAAATAAAGCATATTTTTTAGCATTATTATTATGAGTTATAATGCTGGCGGCTAGATGCAAGGATTTAATTACTATATATTGGGATAAAATAAACAACTTAAAAAGAAAAAGAAGAAAAGGAAAAGGAAGCTATTGTATAAAATCTTCAATATGTATGTGTACCTCTGCTTCTGTTTGCTCCTGCTAGCTGTCTGCCACCTAGCTAAGGCCTGTCACCTTCGGTATCGTATTCACTGCAATTATAATCGAATTAGAAGTCCTAGCTATATATACTAGCTACTGAGGCTATGATAATCCCCCCCCCGTAAAAAGACTTAGCCTGAGTCTATTGCTACGCTTGGGACTTTATACTATAAAACTGCTTTAAAGGCTAGAGCTATACTTAAAGCTAAATTTTAAACCTTTAGGTTTTAAATTAGCACTCTTAGGCAGTAGAGAGGTACTCTTAGTATATATAGTGACTTAATAAGTAGAAGCTCTTATATCTTAGTATTAAACTATTGTGCTAACAGCTAATTTAATTAGTTTAATTGTCTATATATTATCTTTTAACCAAGGTATTTAAGTATTTTTTCTGCCGCCTTTATTTTTTCTATTGTTGTTATATCTATGTCTGCTTTATTATTGTTGCTTTATTATTGTTTAAATATAGAAAGTTAAAGCTATTTCTTGCTGCTACCTCCTGCTATTACGCTAGCTTTAATAAAGGACCAACTTTTATTAGATTAGCATTATAATACTTCTTAATCTTTTATAGCAAGTTTTTAAGGTTACTTATAAAATACTACTTATTGTTATACTCCTAGCTTTTTTATAATACTTTATAAAATAGTTTTTAGTATTATATTTAAAACAATATAATCTAATTTAGCTCCTATTTTTTTTTGCCTAAGTTTTAATCTATTATTTCTCTGTTTAGCTTATCTAAGTTTTATTTAAGTAATAGGTTTTTTAGGTCTTTTTATAATCTGTTAGCATAAAATTACTTATTTTCTTATTATAAAGTAAGTAAATCTAGTTAAAATATGTTTAAGTTATCGCTTTTAACTTCTAAGATTTAGTATAATTATTTTATTATTAAGTAATTAAGTTTGTCACTAGGTTAATTAGTTTATTCTTCTTTTTTTTTTAAAATATAGATATAGTTTTTTATTTTAAAATCTAGGTCTTAGCAGTACTTATTAGCTTAAGTTATTATTTATTGCTAAACTTTAGCTACCTACTATTAAACAACTTATATATAATTATAAATCTATTATATATAATTCTAAGCTTTTTTATAGTTTAGTTTCTTTTTTAAAGCTTTATTATAAAAATTCTTAGTCTTTGCCTCCTAGTCAAAAAGTATTTTTATAGGCCGGCTAGCTAGTACTTTTTTTAGTAATAAGCTGCCTAAGGAGTTATAAGGTAAGGAGGCTTAAACCGCATTTAGTACAGGAAGTACTTAGGACTAGTTTTTCTAAAAGTAGCTTATATATAGTTATAGCTATTAGTTAATCCATTAGTACATAATTTTTATTTAGCTTACCGTTTGCTTATATTTAATAAATAAGAAATTAAGCTTGGTACTATATATTTTAGAGAGTTTGTCTATAAAATCTGCAATAAATTAAGGTTTATAGTTGCTTATAAAACCTTTAGGCTATTTTAATATTTAGAAAAAGCCATAATAGAATATTTCTGTTATATTTTTTGTAGTTGCTTTATTTTTATAAGCCGTTATCTAGGTTAGTTTAATAAGGCGGTTTATAATATAAAAGGTTATATTATTATTGTTATTATCTATAGAAAAGCTTTTAAAGTTAATAACAATATATTGTTAAATATAATTAGGTATAGGCAGAAGTATTAGCTTGTTAGAAGTTTTATTGTATAAGACCTTAGCTGCTCAATAGGGATAGTTTGCGATATATTAGTTTACTATAGCATGTAGTTTTAGTTACTAATATTGTTAAGCTACTAGGTACTATATCTTTCTGCGACTAGGGTATGCTATAGTTAGTTATCTATATACCTTCTTAATTACTTTTGTATATAAGTTGTTTATATTAGGTACTATCAACTATTCTTTATATAATACTAGGTCTTTTAATATGTTCTAGTTTAAGTTTTCTTTAGCTTGTGCTTTCTCTTAATAGTTTTATAGGGTTATATTTTACTAATTAGCTGCAAGTACAGTGTTGGTTAATACAACCCTAGATAGTGGAAGCGGTATTATTTTGTTTAAAACGTAGACCTCTGCTAATCCTTTGTTTACTTTAATAGTAGCTGCGGTTATAGCAGGTTTAAACAATGCCATTATCCTCTGTTTGTCCTGTCTTTATTTTTGTATTTTCAGGTCTTTAGTTAGTTAGAAAAAGATATTAACAATAGTGTTATAAAACCTAAAGTAATAAGTAATTATAAAGTTATAATAGAAGATTAGTTCTGCCTAACTAGCTTATTGGAGGTTAAGTACCCTTTTTGTACTAAAATATACTAAAGCTTTATAGTTAGTTACTATTATAAATAGCTATTAATGTTAAAGTCTGATTAATTTGGTATACTAGCAGATTAGTCCTTTTATTATAGCAAGTATCTCTTTATTATAGATACTGTAATTTAGTTTAGCATTATATAAAGATTTTAAGTAAAAGGCAACCAGTTTTTATAGTTTATTCTTGCTATTCTATTATATTAGCACTCCTGCGGCTACGCTGTCTAAAGCGTTAGTTTTTATTTTAGTCTTAGCTTTATAAAAGAAATGCTAAAGTATAAGCACGTTTACTAAAGCAGCTTTTAGCTATTTAAACGCTTTTTAATACTTGTTAGTCTAAGTTAATAAAGCGTTTATACAGGTTAAATTAGTAAGTAGCTTAGCAATATAACTATATTTCCTAATAAATTTATAGTAGAAGTTATAAAATCTTAGGAAAGAGCAAACTCTTTTTAATTAAGCTTTTTTATCCTTATTATAAAGTGCTTGCTACTATTAAATAATTTTGACTTTTTTAGGGTTAACTTTAATTTTTTTAGTATTTATAATAAAGCTAAGAAACTTAGTTTTAATAATATAAAATTTGCATTTCTTAAGGTCTGCTTATAAGCCGGCCTCTCAAAGTTAGGCTAAGACCTTATTAACATAGTATTTATATTCTAACTTATTATTAGAGTATACTAAGATATCGTTAATATATGCCGTGTAGAAAATATCTAAATAGTCTTTTAAAGTATTATTAATATATTATTAAAAAGTAGCTGGTTTGTTAGTAAAACTAAAAAGAAAAACTTTAAACTTATAAGCTTTATAGCAAGTTTAAAAAGCTATAAAAAATTTATTACCTTTAGCTATTTTAATATAGTAGAAAGCTTATTAAATGTTAATTTTAATATAAACTTTTACTTTTAAAATCTAAAAAAAGGTTTTATTTATTAACGGTAGGAAGTAATAGTTTTTTTATGTTATTATATTAAGCTTCCGGTAGTTTATATAAAGTTAAAGCAAACTGTTTTTCTTTTAAGCAAATAGTACTAGTGTAGCCTATAGTGCTATTATAGGTTTAATAAAGCCTTTTGTAAGGTTTTCTTATATATATTTGCAATAGGTTTTAGCTTCTTTAAGCGTTATCTTATATAATATACTATAGTCTAAAGTTTTAGGCTCCTTATTTAGCGCTAGATAATAGTCTACACCTAGGCAATAAAGTAGTATGTTGTTTAAAGCTGCTTTATTAAACATATCTAAGTATTTATAGTATTTCTTAGGTATTAATTTAAAAGCTGCTTTTTATAGTTTCTGCTTATTTTAACTTAATATTTTGTGCTTTTTCTGTTTAATTATTTGGTTTAATTTGCATAGTATAACGGTGCTATATCCTTTTATATTTTCTCTTTTGGCAATAAAGTTAAATGTGTACGCATTTATAATAGCTATCTTTATAAGGTAGTATTTGTACTAGCTTATAGTATCTTGTTGTAATTTATACGGTTTTCTAGCATCTTTTAGTAATTCAGGCTCTTTTAATCGGTTAGCTACTTAGATATATGGCGCCGCCGCCGGTAAAACCTTATAGTTATCCTTATTAAGTACTTAGTATATCTTGTTGGCCTCCTAAAGTATTTTATCTAGTCTTTGGTCTAAAGTAACCTATAAAGGTCTAAGAATTACCTTAAAGGTTATTACTTACTATACAAGCTTTAAGAAGTCTTTTTCTAATTTCTCTAACTCTATAATATGTTCTTAGACTTAGTTTAATCTTTCTAAGTTTTAGATTTAATTAGTATAACTATTGCATTATTATTAGTCCTCCGCTTTTATTGCCTTAGCGCGCTAATCTATGTTGGCCTAGTAGCTGGGGTCTAAAATAAGGTTTCTAGCCTTATTTATTAGTATCTTTAGTAAGCAATATTTAGGTTCCTAATTTATAGGAAAGAGAAATCGGCATCTCTAGGTATTAATAAGCACATTATAATAGTTAAAGAATTTTTTACCAATAATAACGTTATATTTTATATCTAGAACTAATAGCAGGGTATTTGGTATAGTTTTTCTTTATATTTAAAAATAAGCTTTTAAAGCTATATTAACTTTTTAGGTAGCTTTTCTATTATATTTTGCAATAGTAGCTAGGTTAAAGCCTATAATTTGTTTGGTATATAAATACTTTAATACTTTTACGGCAAATTTTACGCTAATAAATAAGTACGCGTTTGCTTTTGTATTAGCAAGCGATTTAGTAGTTAAAGTAAGTTCATTATTTGCTATAGTATAATCTATAAAAAAAAAACTCCTTTTAAGAAGTTTTTATAAAAAGTTAAACAGAATCTTCTTATATTATTTTATCTTTAACGCTAATATAATTAAATACTTAAAATAAAAGTCTACTTTTTCTAAGTTGCCTTTTTTAGCTATTAAAAACTAGATATACTATTATAGCTTTTGCTTATAGCTTTAGCAACAATAGTATTAATGTAAGCATTATTTAATTGTTTATAATTAGCCTTGTTTAAGCAGTTAAAACTACAGTATCTATATTTATAATAGGTAAAGCATTTTCCAATTATAATAAAACGCTTTACTTAATTAAAGTTAGGTTTTATATAGATTATATATCTGTTAGCAGTATTACTAACCGTTTTAATACCAAAGTAATCTAAGTTATTGCTTTAGTTAGGTTAAAAACTTCTAGTAACTAGGCTATTTAGCCTTAGGCTCGCGGTATTTCCTCTAGTTACTATTGTTTTAGCTAGCTTAGCCTTAGCTGTTTCTTTTTCCTTTTATGCTTTATTAATTAGAAAGTTTTTATACTATTAGTAATTATGTATTTAAATAAAGTTGTAGTACTAGGCAAAAGTAATATAGAAATCCTTAAGCTTTTTTATAGCAAATTTATTAAAACGCTTAAGCAATTAGTTATATATATCCTATTTATACTTAGCTAGTATAACTTAGGTTTAGCTAATATAGCATATAAACTTAATTTTATATTTAGTAAAATAATTACTAGGTTTTATATTAAAGTTGTAGACATATTTATAATAAGCTATTTTATACTTATTAGAGTTATAATACTGTAAATATAAGTAGTTAAGCACTGTTTAACTAGTTTTTAAAATAAGCTTTTATCTTTTATTGCTGGTAATAAAGTTAATAAAACTGTCGGAAGCTAATCCGGCCATGCGACTTATAATATAAGCAATCTATTCCTTTTCTATGTCTTAGTAGTCGGCGTTTTTTGCTAGCTTATTCTTAAGCAATATAAACTAGTGTTTAAATCTTATTTCTAGCTTTTCTAACTTGGGCTTATTGCTAGTAAAGATAGAAAAAGAGTTAATTTTAGCTAACTTAGTTTTGCTTTTGGTATAGTTTATAATACCTGAGGCTGGAGTTCCTTTTTGATTGGTGTTATTATAAGTTGGTTCTCCGGTTGCTGCCGAGTTGCCTATAGTACCATTGGTGGCAGTAGGTCGGGCATTAAAACGTCAGACAAATTAGAGGAGTTTGGCTTATAAGGCCTTATTAGTAGCTTTTAACTTATTAACTTTGGCCTACTATACCGTCTATGCCTTATTAATAGCTTTGTTTTATATAGTACTTTTATTTAGTAAGTTAGTACTTTTTGCTATTTTAAAGTGCTTAGTTAGTGCTATAGTCTAAGATCTAAATTTGTATACCTAGTAGTATATTAGGCTAAAATTCTTGCTTAACATAGTTATAATATTGTTAATATTTTTACTAACTAATAGGGCTTTTATTATTAAAAGAGTTTTTATTTTAAATTTTTGGTATATTATATTAGAGTATTCCACGGTTATATAGTTATACTATTTTTTAATAATTAGTTTATTAAAGTTAAGCTATACTTTTTTACTTTTATTAGATAATGCCGTAAAAAACATGGCTAAAGTGCCGTCTTTACTTATAAACTATATTATATCTGTTTTTATATAATCTTATACTACCGCATATACGGTCTTATTATTACCGTTATATCAGCTTTTTTTATATATCTTATCTATAAAGACTATATATTCCTTAAAGTATTAATAGGATTCCTTATTTTCAGGCTTTTTAGAGGCATTCTAGAATTTGTTGTTATTTATTATATAAGTTTAAGATTTTTGTAATTTATATTGCTTTCCTATAAAGAGTTAGTAGGTTATAATACTATCTTTTTAGACATTGTTATTATATTTGACTTAATAGCAAGGGTTTAATTTTATTAATCGTACTAGTTTAAAGTAAACCTGCTTCTTAGCCAGTTTAGCTATCTTAGGGTTATTTTCTTGTACTATTATATCAGATTCAGGATTAGGAAATTTACTGTTTTTTTAGACTATAGGGGTAAAGTTGTTTATTATTATAAGTTATAATGCTAGCGGCTAGATACGAGGATCTAATTACTATATATTAAGATAAAATAAATAACTTAAAGAGAAAAAGAAGAAAAGGAAAAGGAAGCTATTATATAGAATCTTTAATATATATGTATGCTTTTGCTTTTGTTTGCTCCTGCTAGCCGTCTGCTACCTGGCTAGGGCTTGTTACCTTCGGTATCGCATTTACTGCAATCACAGTTAAATTGGAAGTCCTAGCCACATGTACTAGCCACTAAGGCTGTAACAATTATTTTAATTATAAGAAAACTAGATTTAATTACTTAATTAAATAGCAAAGCTAAAGTTATAAACATAATTATTAGTATACTAAGTATTACTTTTAGTACTTAAAAGAGTTAATTAATGCATACTAAAAAAAGCATAAACTAAAGCTTATAATTAAGAAAGCATTAGTAGAGTTAGTGCTTATAGCAGTTGCACCTATTGCTATAGCTTTTACTGCAAGGGTATTAGTCCTTAATATACCCTAATATTGCAAACGCCTATGTAAAGCCTAAGCTAAGCCTAAAAAATAAAACGTTAAAAAATTATAAAGAAGTTATTGCAATTAAAAGAATTAATAGGCATACTAGTAATAAAAAAAGATTAAAAATAAGTTTAATTCTTATAGCTACTAAAAGTAATAGCTTTTTTTTTATTACTTAGTACTTTAATAAAAACTTTAAAAATCTTTAGCATTACTTTATTTTATAAAGTAGCACCCCTTTTTAGTAGCACTTACTATTAGCTATAGATTAAATAAGGAGCTAAAGGCTCCGCGTATATATAGCTAGATTTTTAGCCTTGGTAGCTTTGCCACCTTTTTCTAAATAAAGCATCTTTTGTTTTACTACTTTAATCTTTACTACCTATAACTGCACCTATTAATTACTTTAGCAAGCCTTATTTTTATCTAGCTACTATTTAGTAGTAATAAGCTATATCTTATTTTGTTTATTTAAACTTAGTTTTTTAAAGTTAATTTAATAGTAAGTATTTTAAAACTATAAGTAGTAATACTTACTACTTTTACTATATATTTAAGTATTTATATTAGCTTATATATATTAGCATTTTTAGTTCTTGCTTTATTTTTAACTAACTATTTAGTTTATTAAATATTATACTTTTTATTTTTTAATTTATAAAGTCTTACTATAAAAATATTGCTATAAGTAAAACTTTAAAGCAAAAAAATATAATAAATTAATTATTTTTTTTTGCAATTTTAGTTAGCTAATCTTATAAGCAGTAATTATTAACTACTTTTAATAACTAGTATACTATAGTATATATAATTATATAGCTTAAAAAAACCTTTTTTGTAGCTGCTGCTACTGCTTTTACTGCTGCTACTACTGCTGCTACTTTTACTGCTTCTATTATTAGTACTTTTATTACTTTTTAATTTAGCGTTACTTTTTTATGTAAAAATACTTTAGCTAAAGCGGCTACTTTTTCAACTTTTTTTTCTATTAGCTTTAAAAATAGCAAAATTTAAAAAAAGAAAAAAAAGAAGTTCTAGCTTACTTTAAACTCTATTTTGCAAAATTTTAGTACTTAAAAGCGCTAGAATTGTTTTTTTATATAGTATATAACTTTTATTGCTGCTTTTTCTATAGCTATTCCTACTTCTGCTTCTGCTTTTGCTTTAGCTATTCTTGCTTTAATAAGTAATAATTTATTTTTAAACTTATTTTTTGCTTTTTTTAATACTAAAAATTTACTAATATAGCACTTAAAGTTTTATATAGTTAAACTTTATTTTACCGCTTATATTTTATTTAAAGTTATTTTTAAACTTTTTTTTTTTAAAAACGAGCTTACTGCTATTTATAATACCGTTAGCTACTTTTTAGTAATATTTTGCTATAGCAAACTTAATTAGTATTTTTTATATATATAAAGCTTAAATAAGCGTTAAATTAAAATATACTAAAAGATTTTTAAGCTATAGTTGCTTTAATTTATACTTAATTAGTTTTATAAGATATAATTTTACTAATTAAAGTTATAATCTAGTAAATATAATTTATTTAATAAAAGTTTAATTAGTTTTACTAACTATAATTACTAAGTAATTATATATAATATATTTTATATATTAATTAAAGCTTTAAAATGTTTAAATTAAGCTTTAGTAAAATTTTTTATAAGTTTATTTGCCGGCATTTAATTAGTAAATAAGTAAACAACTTTAAAAAACCTTTTTTTACGCTTTTAATAAAGCTATATATTCTAAATATTTATATATTTTAATTAAATACTAATTTGTTTTTTTTTTTTATTACTAACTAAATTGCCTGCTTATTATTTAACTAAATAATCTAATTTTTTTAAAATTAAGTATAAGATTTTTAAACAGCTTTTTTAATACTATAATTTCTTTTACCATAAGTTTTAACACTTTCATTTCTACTTTAGTTATTAATATTAATATAGTTAACTATTTTATTGCTTTTTATATAATTGCTTTTTTAAAAAGTATTATAATAAGCTTATATAATAATTAATAAGTTTTTAAATTATTTATAAATAATATATTTTTTATTATTAGTAAAACCTAAATACTTAAGTTATTTTTACTAAAAATAATCCTTAAATATTTTTGGCTATATAAATAATATATTATTTATTTAATATATATTAAATATTTTAGTTTAAAATTAATAAAAAACTAAAATAGCTTTATTATTATAAAAGCTTTATTTAAATAAAATATTATTACTAAATATAATATAAAAGCAATTTGCTTTTAATATACCTTAATTTAACCTTTTATAGCTTTTTTAAAGTATTTTTATAGCTTTTTATATAGTAGTAATATTGCTAGTATTTATAAATTATTAGTAAAATTATACTTTATTGCAATTTTTTCTAAGTACTAATTATATAATAACGTAATAGTTTTTTTTTTATAATTTCTAATAACTTTAATTTTTAAAAAATAGAAAATATCTTTTTGCTTTTTAAGCTTATAAGCATTTTTAATTTTTTAAATAATTTTTTTTACTTTTTATTTATAATTTTAATAATATATTATTAAAAAGTTATCTATATAAAATATTAGAAATATTAAACGATTTTTAAAATAGAATAAATAAGGCTTTTTTTTTAAAGAGATTATTTCTAAAGTTTTTAATATATTTGCAAATTCTTAATACTATAATAACAGAAAATTTTAAAGTTTATATAAAGCTTAATTAAAAAGTATAGCTTTATTTACCTGCAAAAAACTATTTAGCAAAAAATATATAATAAGTTTTTTTTTTAATTTTAAAGTATTTAAAAATATTGCTACTATATTAAACTATTTTATTTTTAAATTAAAGTAAGCAGCAATTACTATTATAAGCCTAAAGAATTTAGCTGTAAGTATAGCTACATAAATAAATTAAAGCATTAATTTAGCTTAAAAATTTTTTCTAACTATTAGCTTTACTTTATAAACGTTTAAATAGCTAGCTTTATTAAATTTATAAGTAAAAACTTATTTTAACAAAAAAGAAGCCAACTTTGCTTTTTTAATCGGAATTACTTTTATAATGTTACGCTTTTTTATATTATTAATTTTTTTAAAAGCGTTTTTTTTAAAAAGATTTTTAAATAAGTAATTTACTAAATCTTTTTAATACTTTAAAAGATCTTTAAGTAGTTTATTTCTATATATTTAAAATATTAGCTTTATTTTAACTTTATTAGCCTTTTAATAATATACTGCTGCTAAAAATACTAAATAAAGTATTTAATATTTTTTATTTCTTTAGTATATTACTTTTAGCTAATCTAGCAAATATATTTTTAAAAAACTATTTTAATTATAATTTATTAATAAGTTAATTTTATTTTCTAAATAAATTATTATAGTAAAAACCAAATTACTAGTACTACTTTTAGCTTTTAAATTAATTTTTTTTTTAATTCTTTAGCTTAAAAGGCTTATTAGAAAATATTACTTGTTTTTATAGATTTTTTAGCTTAAATAACTAGCTAAAAAGTAAACTTTCTTAATATATTTTCTTTTAGCTAATTAATTATTTAAATCTTTTAAAAAACCTATGTTTTAATTTTGCTATATATTATTGCTTTATTTATTTTTAGCATTATATACTACTTAAGCAAATTATTAATCGCTTTTTTATTATTTATTAAAATTATTTTTAAGCTTATTTTCTGGCTTAATAAGTTTTAAAGTCTTTTAAAAAATTATAAATTTATACTTTTAAATATTATAATTATTATTTTAGTTTTTTGCTAAATTGTTTAATATACCTACTTTTAACTTTTACTTTTTTACTAAATTTTTAAAAAGCTTATTAATTAAATATAATCTACTTTTAAAATTTTTAAATTAATTAATAACATTTTTATAATTATATATTTTAAGCTTTAAAAAATTAATATTTTTAAATAAAGCTTTTAATACCTTTTTTACTACTTTAATTTTATTAACTAACAAAATATTAATTTTAATAGCTAGTTTTTCTTGCTTTAATAAGTAGTAAAAGTTTTTATTAAATCTTATATCTTTTGTTATAATTATTTTTTTAGCTAAAAAATCTATATTTAGTATAAATTAGTAGCTTTAAAGCCTACTAAATATTTAATATATATTTAATATTTTGTTTTATAGGCTTATTAATACGGATAAATAGGGAGACTTTTAATAAAGGTCCTACTTTATAGATTAAATAAGGAGACCTTAGGTTTTTATATATAGAGGAAGCTTTTTAGGCATTTTCTATTAAATCTACATCTTTGTATTTAGACTTAATTATGGTACTACTTTTAGTACTTTATACTAAATGGTGCAGTAAAACCTACGAACTTTATACCTTTAGTTCTTTTTTTTAGCGGTAGTATTATGTGCTAGGCTTTTTTAACAAAAACGCGTAATACTTTTGTTAATTCTTAATTAATATTAGTGCTAGGTTTTCTTTAAATAAAAGCATTAAATATTATTGACTTGTTAAAATAGTAGTGCAAGCTTTTTTAACGAAGCACTCGTTTCGACGTTTAGTTATAATAATTAACACTAAGACGCTCTTAATTAAAACGACTCTACGGTTAGATCTACAGATCTGCGCTAAGTTAAGCTAAGCTAGATAAGTTATAGTCTAATACCCTAGGTAGCCGTATCTATCTTTAGTACTACTGTATTTGACTTCGTTAACGTTTACAGTATTATTAGTTAATGTTTTTTTAAACTTTGGCTTATACTTGCACTTATTATTACGTTAGCTTTTTTAACAATATATAATTCCTAATCTTATAATTATATCTTATATAAGTTAATATTTGTTAATTTATAAATTATATATACTATGTTTAAAAAACTTTTTATAGGATAGCTAATAGATAAATAATAAGCCCTGCATATATTATAGGTACAATTGGCACTAGTACTTAGTATATTATATAATTAGCACCTTATATATATATATAAAAGCACTATACTTTTGCAAGACTTATATAGTGTTATTCTTTTTATTATTTTAATTAGCATAGTTTAACTTTATAAACAAAAGCTAGCATGCTGTAAACAAAAGCTCTTAGTAAAAGTTTGGCAAAGTAGTATTTTTGATTAAAAACTTAATACTGGAACTACAATATATAAGACTTTTTCTAATAAACTTTTTTAATTGTTTTCTAATAAAGCACAAACTATAAAGCAAACAACTTCTATTGCTACCTTTTTGGCCTATGATAGCGCAACAAATTTAAGATTTTTAAATAATAAGCGTGCTACTTTTACCTAAAAAACCTCTTTTTTTAAAAACGCCGCCAAAATTTTTAAACAATGTAGCAACTTTTACTTATATAGTGTATTAATTGTAAAACTAAAATCGACGAGATAAAACAATCGAAAAAAACTTTGATATTATGTTTAAAAATTAAAATATTATAAAAAACAAAATTAAAGGCATTAAAAGTTAAATAGACTAAATAAGTAGCATAATTAATTAAAATGCTTTTATAATAAATAAATTACTTATATTAGTAAAAGATTACTTATTAAAACAATTGTTATATTAACTATTATAATAAAAATAATTGTTATATAATAATTTATTATATCTTAGCTTTTTAAAAGAGATTTTATCTTGTTTAAAAAAGTTACTTTAAAATAAGTTTAATAAAATACGATTTCTTTTTCTGCCGTTAGTACAGCAGATGTTAATAACTTAACTAGAAGTTCTAACGATAGCAATTATACCAATGTTAACGGCAATAGCGCCTACATTTAATTTAGCTATACTAGGATACTCTTTAATATAGTTTTAAAACTATTAATAAGCAAAGGACTATTACTTAGTAGGTAATTTACTATTTTAAATAATACTAAATTTTATAAGGTATATACCTTCTTAAACTAATCTGTTTATAGTTGGTGCAATAAACCTACTGGTACTTTATACGCTAGTGTAACTACTTTTGGCAAATTTTTAAGCAGTCTGTTTTAGCGTCCAATTATTTAATATAGTAGTATATACTACTATAGAAAAGTTATTTCTGCAAACAATAACAAACCTTAATATAAATAGCCTTACTAGGCATTTAATATTCTATTAATAGTTAGATTAGGCTAAAACGTAAGCAGCTATAGTATAAGCGGTAACATATACTACTTATTAGCTAAACAATCTTAAACCTTTTAGGTTAACTAACCTTATTTAACAAGGATTAAAAGCACTAGACTTAGGCAGCAATTTCGATCCTAATTCCAACAACCATTTATAAGGACTACCTTATAATCTACCTTATAACCTTTTTTGTAATCGTTATTACTAAAGTATAATACTTAAAGCTTTAAATTATAATATTAATATATTTAGTTATTTAGGCAGCATAAGAAAACTTAAAAGATCTAATATCGGTTAATTTGACCTAAATTAAAATAATTTAAATAATGTAAGTATAATCGCAAAAAAAGACAAACTTATTTTTATAAATATATATACTTTTATAGAATATATAAACTTATTTTTTAAAAATATTAATATAGCAAAGCTTAATATTTATTAAATATTAGCTATATTTTAAATACTATTTGTTAGGCTAATAATAATATAGTAAAACAGTAAGCTAACGTTAGTTTACTATAAGTAATTACGTTTTACTAAACTAACGGCAGTATTAAATAAATTAACTTTTAGATTTTTTATATAACTTATTTTTGCAATTAAAAAGTTTAATACTGCATATTTTAAGCTAGCAGATATAGCATACAATAACGCAGCTATAATATAGTTTATTTAAAAAAAACTTAAGTATATTTAAGCTATAAAAACACTAAATATTAATAATTTTAATTAGCATAATATTATAACTATAATTTAAATAAGCATAAGTTTAAATATTAAATACTTTTTAAAAGCGCTTAATTTAACAATAACTTTAGCTAACTATATAACTAAAGTTATTTATGCTAAACTGCTTTTGTTAGCAGTAGCTTGTAATAAATATTTAAACAAATTTAGAAAGCGAAATTGCAAATATAATAATTATAGAAAAGCTAAGTCTTCTAAGTACTTTAAGCTAAGTTATAATAAGTTTAGAAATAATAACAAGTATAATAACAATAAATATAATAATAATAAGTATAACAGCGGCAAATTCTATTAAAATATAGATAATAAAAATAAAAATAAGAATAAGTCTAAAAAACCGCATTAAAAACAGAAAAGCTAAAAATAAAGAAATAGTTACAATAGATGTAGAAATAAATATAATAAGTATAACAAGGATTATGCTTACTTTATAAATAATAACGCATTAAAAAATAAAGCAAAATTATTAAACATATTTTTGGTAACTTTAGTAGATAGCTTAAATAAAGCTTTTGTAGTTATAAACTATAGTAGTAAGTATAAATATTATAAAACAATTTTTGATTTAATATATAAACGTAATTAATATATATATTATTATAACAAATAACTAATAAAGCAAATTAAATTAGCCTTTTTTATACTTTTTATGCATTATATTTATAATTACTGCAGAACCTTATTTATATTATATATTAAATTATTTAAGCACTTTAAATTATATAAAACCTTTAAGAATTTAAATTCTTTTTTTTAACCTTTTAAGAATTTAGTGTATCTATTATGTAATTGCGACAAAAAATGCGTTAAAAACAAAAATTGCAAGCCAATTATACCTAAAGTAAAACTAGCGCTACTTAAGTTAAACAATTAAATAGTTAGCTTAATTTACAATTAATTTTTATATTTTAAAATTATAGTTTGTAGTAAATTTAATAAAGATAACCTAACTGTTTATACTAACACAGAAGTAAAATAAAGTCTTATTATACTTAAGTTTTTTGCAAGTATTAAATATACTATCGAACCTAAAAAAGCATATATTAAAAGTATTAAAAAAAGCAAGATTAAGTATATAAAATAAATAACTTTTACTTTTTATATCTTAAGCTACAACGTATATAAATTTTCTAAATTAATAAAAGTTACTAAGTTTATATAAATACTTAATAATAATATTAAACTTATATTTTTTTTTAGCAATAGTTTCTTTATACTTTATAAAGCTACGATTAATTATGCAGTATAATAAATCTTTTTTGTAAGCGCTTTAGAATTTAGAATACCTTTTTAACTATAGTTTTATATATACTTTTGCGTTTATAAAGTAACTATTGCCTAAAATACTATATTAAAGGCAGGTATTATAGTATAAGCTTCTATTTTATATAAACTACTATTATTTAATTATAATTTTGCATTTAAGCTTATATATGCAAACGGTGTTGCAGCCTTAGTAAAATTAACTATACTATATGTAATAGTAATAACTAACCTATTTATAAGATTAATTATAATTTTTAAAAAAACTTACGTTAATATTATTTAAAAACAAACTAATATAAGCACAAATTATATTAAAGTAAGTTAGCAAAAGTATTTTAAAGCAATAATAATAGTAGCAACTTTAGCATTCTAAGTTATAAGTACTAACGCTAGATTAACTAATACTGCTACTGCTACTGCAAACACTTAAGTAGCTAATAATTTTACTATACCTAATAATATTTATATTAATTAAGAAATACCTTTAACCTTTATTTTTTAAGCTTTTACTACTAATATTTATTATTTAACTAATGTAACTTTAGATAATATATATAGCATAAGTAATATAAGCAATATAATTAATATTTTAAAAACCTGTAAAACCTTGAACAAAACTCTGTTAATAAATATAGTTTATAATATAGTAGAATTTATAGCTTAATTATACCTGCAGATAGATTTGTCTTTTAACAAAAAAAGAAAGCCTAAAATTTTAAAAGTGTTTTTTTTTTTTAGTATTAAAAAGTTATTAAAAGAATATAAAATTGTTATACTAAGTAGGCAATTAATTTATACTAGAAGAGATATTCTAATATATAATCTGCTTTAATTATTAAAAGATATTTTAAAAATTTAGACAGACTAAGGCATTATTAATATCTTTAAGAAAAACTAAATAAAAATCCTATTAGTTAACAATTAGTAACAAATTAAGCTTAATAGCTGTTTATACCTACTAAATCGCAAGAATAAAAAAGCTATTAATATGGTATACAATTAGCTGTACTAACAAAGATATATAAAATAGGTTAACAAACCTTTTCTATTTACTTACTCTATATTTATAGTTTAGTTATAAAAAAAGAGTAAGTTTAAATAATTTATAGTAAATCTTTAAGCTTTTAATAAGCTAGCTATTTTTAATAACTACTTATTGCTTCTGCAATTAGAAGTTATTAAATTGCTTTAAAAAAAAAAGTATATTAGTATTATTAATGTAACTTCTTTTTTTTACTAATTTAGAGTTTATTTAAACTATTATAATTATTTTACTATTATTAGCCCTAAAAAACTAGAATAATTAATTATAGCTTTAATAAGATTTTATAATTTATTAGCATATATATAACACTTTATAAATAAGCTACTAAGACTACATAAGAATTACTATTAAGCTTTTATTAACAATATTGTTATATTTTTTAATACTAAAAAAGACTATTTAGCTTAATTAAAAAATATTTTTAAGTTATTTTATAGTTATAAAATAACTATATTACTAAAGAAATTGTTTTTTGGTTACCTTTTTGTAAAGCTTTTTGGATTCTGTGTTAACAGCTTAAAATTATTTATAATAGCTAAATAATTAAAAGTATTTAAAAATTTAAAATTCCTAAATTAATTAAAGGTATTAGAGTAATACTTAAGTAGTAGTAGGTTTTTGCGTATTCTACTTTCCTATTATGCTAAGGTTGCTAAATTACTATAAAACAAAAAAATAGCGCTATTAAATAAGGAATAAAAAAAAGGCCGTATTATTAATAGCAATTTTAGCAAGCGTTAAATATATTATCGAAATATTATCTATAAGCTAACAGAGATAGAAAAACTGTTATTTAAAATAGTATAAGATTTAATTTGCAGCTACATTATCTTATATTACTACAATTTAGCTAAAATACTTTTTATATAAGTAAATATATTTTTAAAATATAGCTTTAGAATAATAATATTCTATTTTAAAAATAGCTACTAGTAAAAGCTTAGTACTTTTATTTTTAGCACGTAAGTACTACCGGTAATATTTTTTAGCTATTATATATCTAACCTAAAGTTGCAATATAGCTTATTTAAAATAGAGGTAGCCTATATAGTATAAGTATGCAAGCGCTTACGCACTATAATTAAAGCAGCTTAAAACCTAGTTGTTGTTCTAATAGATTATTTAATTACTAAAAAAATTTTTAATTAAACAAACATAAATATAGCTTTAATAGATTGAGCTAATAAATAGCTAATTAATATATCTATTTACTTATTCTAATATAAACTATAAGTATACTATTTATTAAGCAAGAAGAATTTTATACCTAATATATTTAGTTAATTAAAAAATATTATAGATGTAGTCGATAAAACCAGCAAGATTAAATAATTTAATAAAGAACTAATTTTAGACTAAATTTAGAATGTAAAAGTTATATAAAAAGTTTTTAAAGCTATTATAAACCTAAAAGTAAAAGCTGAAATTATTACGGATTATTAAAAAGATTTTAAATATAAGGCTATTTTATAAAAGATTTGCTAGAGCGTTAACAAAAACGTTAATAATGTTTTATATATAAAATATCTTTTTATAATTAAAAATAGACTTTTATATAATATAGATTGCAAAAAAATATATAAACTTTATATTTTTAAAGGCTAAATAAGCAAATTTTTAAATATAGCGTATAATAATAAGTACTACTTTAAAAAACAATAAATAATAAAAAAATTAAGTAGCTACTTAATTTATTTTAAGACAAGAAAAGTTACTGTATACTTAAAGTATTATAATAAATATAAAATATATACTACCAGAAAAAACAAGCTTTTTAAAAACTATTAACTAATTTAGCTAGAAAATATAAAACCTATAAAAACTATAGCTATAGATTTTATTATTGGCTTACTAAAGGTACTATTAGTTAATACTTTATAGTAGTTAAAAGGCTATAGTTATTATAATATACTTATAATAGTAATATATGCTACCTTTAAATGCACGCTGCTTATTTTTAAAAACAAGAAGTATTCTGCTAAAGATTAAGGCATAGTACTTGCTAAGCAACTACTATTATATAATTAGGGCGTACCTATAGGTTTTATTTCTAATTAAAATAAAAAGTTTACTTTTAACTTTTAGAAAAATATATAAATAATTTTTAGGGTACGCTTGCTTATAATAATAGTATACTATTTCTAAAGCAATAGTTTATTTAAACAAAAAAACCAAATAGTAGAAATAGCTATTTAGTACTACTTATTTACTAACCCTAAGAGCAATTAAGTTAACTTAATGCTAGTACTTTAGTAGAACTTTAATAGTGCTTACTTTAAAGCAATTAAGTTATTTATGCATAAATAACTTTTTAAATTTAGACTTTTTAGACCTAACAATATACTTATAAAAGTAAATACTACTAATTATAACAACTTATGCTTTTTTTGTAAACACTTTTGCAAGAATGCTAAACTAGCAATAGATTTTGCGTTAACTTAAGCTAAAAAATATTATAATAGCAAGCATAAGCTTATAGAATTTGAGGTCGGCGATAAGATATATTTTAAATTATACAAAAAATATTACTTACCTAGCAACCCTTTAAAGAAATACTTGCAGTAACAAGCTAGGCTATAGAAAGTTAAGCAATAGGTAGAACAATTAGCTTACAAAATCAACTTATTTAAAACTTTTAGCATCTATTTAGTTATATTTATTACTTATCTATTACTTAAAAAACAGGGCAAAAATTTATTTTACCGATATATACCCGCGCTTAATCTAATACTTAATAATTAACCTAATGTAGAAAAAGTAAAAAA
Source organism: Nemania serpens (assembly GCA_022578855.1). Lineage (NCBI taxonomy): Eukaryota > Fungi > Ascomycota > Sordariomycetes > Xylariales > Xylariaceae > Nemania > Nemania serpens. Next base: position 165,832 of record MU396707.1, on the reverse strand, counting down.
ATCCTTTAAAGTTAAGCTTATAATTAAGTATTAACTTAATCGTTAAAAAAACAGATTTGACTACTTAGTTAAATAGAAAAGCTATAGCTACAAAGACAACTAGTAGAAATTAAAGTAGCAACTACGTAATTTGAAAGAATTGCTACAGAAATACTAGAATCGAAAAAGAGATTAACCTATAATTAATATACCTGATTGTCCTAATCTAGTATGCCGTAGTTGCAGTCGCCCTTGTAAGATTAGAAATTAAAGGGTTAATACTTTAACTATAAGATTAAGGCTTTTCTAGCTATTTGCTTATATATACTATTACCTACATTATGCTATTAAAGTTAATGGCTTTTCTTTGTGCTGCGGCACTTAATACAGATAGATAAAAGAACCTTTAATAAAGGTCTCACTTTATAGATTAAATAAAGAGACCTTAGGTTTCTATATATAAAGAAAGCCTTTTAGGCATTTTCCATTGAATTTATATCTTCGTATTTAGATTTAATTACGGCACTACCCCTAGTACTTCATACTACTTATTTTTCCTTTTTAGCTTATTTATCTTTTTTTAAAAGGTAGGCTTTATATTTAAAAGTATATATTTTGTTTTAATTTAAGTATAAATTACTTATTAGCTTTTTTATATACTTTAAAATATATTAATAGTAATATTATATTAATTAGCAATAAAATATATAAAAAGGCATAAAAAATTATAAGCTTTTAAAAAGCTAATATTATAAAGCTATATAGCAGCTTTTACTACCTTTAGCTAAAGATTATTAAAAAGCTTTACTTTTTTTAGCAACTTAATACTCTGCTTAATAAGCTTTTTTTTAGCCTTTTTTAATACTTCTATAGATTTTTTAGTATATAAAAATAGCAGTTTTAAATTAAAGCTTTAACTTTTAACTTAAAGTTAGTACTTAGTTTTAAATTTTTTTTTAATTACTAACTTATTTTTGTTGCTATATATTTTATATATATATAATCTATATTATTGCTATACTTACTGCTTAAACTACTTTATATAGTTAAATACCTTTTTTTTTATTTTTAATATAAATAAATAAGCTTAAATTATTTTTATATATTTATTTTTAATTGCTAGAGTTTATAAAAAGTTATTATAAGCTTTTTTATAATTAAAAAGATTTTAAAAAATCTTTTAAAACGGTTTTAAAACGCTTTATTTAAAGGTTTTTTTAAATATTATTTTTATTGCGTATACTTTTACATATACTTTATATTTTATATATAAGATTTTTTTAATTTTTATATTTTTAGTTATATATATAAGAGCTTTTAAAGCTTTTTGTTTTAAATATTTAGTATATTAGTACTATATATTACTTATATTTAGCTATAGTTTTAAAAAATTTATAAATAGTTTAAATAGTATATCTTTTTTTTAAAGTAATAAAATAGCAATTAAGCCTGCTATACTATATAAAATTTCTATTAGTATTTCTAACTTATAAATTACTAAATTTCTGCTTAAATAGTTATAAAAAAGCTTATATTTAAAAAAAACTAAGTTATAATATCTAAAAAGCTTTACTACTTTTATATTCTAATTTATACTTTTTTAAAAACAAAAAAAATAGTTTATACTATAGTATTAAATGCTTTTTTTTATAAGCTTAGCTTCCAAAATAATATTAATATAAAAATCTTTAATTAGTATAATATTTATTAAAACTATATCTATAGTAAAATTCTTTTTTGTACTTATAAAAACATTTTTAATAATTTGCTTGCTTTTTCTTAAAATTAAAAACTAAGTAGTACTAATATAAACTACTTTATTATTTTTAGCAATAATAAAAAAGCTAGGTTTTAAAAGATTTTTATTATTAATTGTTGGGTGGCTAGGGGTACAATATTGTACGTAAACAAATGGGTAAGATAAATACTTTGTATATCAATCTATCTTCTATCTAAGTACGAGAGCAAAGCTCTTGCATGCAGAATTCTCCTTTTGTGGGAGAATTCTGCATATAGATACCGCCTGAACAAGTGGGCTACTAGTACCGCGCGAGAGGTATCGCGCGCAGCTAATGCCGCTATTACAACATTAATAATATATAAAATATTATAATTATTAATTATTATATTATTAATAAATATATATTTAGTAAACCTAAAAGTAGTAAATATTTTTAAAGACTTTTTGCTTTTATTAAGTTTAATAAGATTAATTATAATAAAAATTATATTATTGTTTAGCTATTTTTGCTAATTATTACTTTTAATAAACTTTTTTTTTTTAATAAAAGGTTTAATATTTTATTTATTTTTTTTAATTAAAGCTTAAAGATTTTATTAGCGTATATATTTATAATAAGTTTTAATTTTAGCTATATTATCTAAATTTAAAAAAGCTTTAGCAAGCTAAAACTAAATATTTTTAGTTATAGTATATTAAAAAAGTTTGCACTTATTAAAATGCTACTAATAAGTTTAACTAATTTTAAGCTTATAAAAATACTTATATTTTATTAAAGTATTATTTTTAAAGCTTTAGCTAGATTTATTTAGCATATTAAAACCTTTTTAATTAAGATTTTAGTTTTAATTGCTAATATTAGCAAAAATTTCTAAATTGCCTTTTTTGCTACTAAAGTTGTTTTTATAAATTATTATACTAAAAGTAATACTATATTATTTAATTATTAAAAAAGGTTATTTTAAGTACTTATTTTTAATTATTAGCGCTAGCTTACTTTTAGCTTAATTTAGCGCTATTTTAGCTTATATTACCTTAAGAAAATTTTTTATAGCAAATAGCTTTTAAATATTTAAAAAATCTGCAACTTAAGCTTTTAAAAACTTTTAATACTACTTTATATGCTATATTATAAGTTTAACTTTTTTTTTTTATGCTTTTGCAAGTATAACAAAATATTTTTTTTAAATTATAGTTATAGTAACAAACTTTAATAAAGCAAAATAGAATTTTAAAGCTTTTATAAATACTTAAACGTTAATAATCTTTTTTTAAATAAGCTTAATTAAAATAATTTTAATTAATTTAGCGTTAATTATAGCAATAATTTAGTTATAAATTATAAAATAGCAATTAAATATTACTTATTAGTTAGTAATAATAGCTAAATACTTTATAAGCTGCTTATTATAAATTGCTTTAATTACTATTGCTTTTAAAGCTATAAAGTTTAAAACTAGTATTACTTTTTAGTTAAAATCTTTTTTTAAGCATATTTAAGCTTTATATTATTATAGGTATTTTATATACTATTAGTTAAAAAAGAATTTTTTAATTTTTTTTTTTAAAAGTTAAACTAAAATTTAATTAAAAATATAATTAGCGCTTTTATTATTAAAGTTAATTTAAAGCTATATACTTTAAAGCTTAATATAAAATTAAAAGTAATTATATTAGTTATTTTAGTTATACTTAGTTTTATAACTAGTATTAATAGAAATTGCTTTTGTAATAAAAGATATAATAGCTAGCAAAAAAAAGCTTTAAAAGTAAGAATTTTTAGCTAAAATAAAGTAATAAAAATAAGATTACAAATTTTTTATATTAATAATTACTAAAAGCTTTAATAAAAATACTTAGTTTAATAATAAATTAAGCTTATAACTTTAATAAAAAAAATAGGTTAAATAGCTAATAGTAGAAGTTATAAGCTTTAGTAATTAAGAAGTTTTAAATAATCTATTAGGTAAAATCTATTTATTTAGGTATATATATGCTAACTAGTCTATATATCTATAGAGCGGCCGGACTAACCTGTAGCTGCTCCGCCGGCCCTGCAGGGCCTGTCATATGACCTTCCGTCATATGACCACTGCCGGGAGCCTCCATGGCTCCAGCCCCACTTCTCTTCAATAGCACTATAACTATCTGTTCCATCTTAGCACCAAGACCATCTTGTATGCTAATGAAACTCATAGGTTCTGCAACCTATCCTCCCTCCTATTTGTCTAGCTTAGATAATCTTGAAAATGTCTATCTAAGCTTAGGATATTCAATTATATTAGATCTACTTTCTAATCTACCAAAATTTGTGCGGAAATATCAAGCAGACATTTATGTCAATAAGCTTTGCAGATAAGTGTTTTTCTCATTCTGAGGCAGAGGCGGTTAGCCATGTTAGCCTCCCGCACCGATAAAGTCACTACAATGTCATCGTCACAGGAAGGCGAAAGTCGTGAAAATAAAGACGGCCTATCAAACAGGACCATATAAGACCTTGATAAGAAATTGCACTTCTTCCAAATTAGAAACACGATGATTGCATGGCTGTCTAATCGACGAACTATGGTTGGCACTAAAGGTCAGCCCATCTAAATGAGTATGGTATGATCTAATACGATTTACACAGGCCGACGAAAACCCTGCTTTAACTCAACATAATGATGACATATTAGAAGTCTGTAGTAGTAGTATATATGAGTTGATGGTCTATAGCATGTAACTGCATAATTACATAATAAACCATACCTAATGAATCTCTTATGATCTCACCGAAATCTAATACAAGCATGTCCTAAGAAATTTCGGAATGCTTATTCGCGGGCTATAAAACGATAATAGTCATTTCACTATACGAAATGAATCGTATCATGTACATGGAGTTGACAAAGAAACCATGATGTACCTAGCATCGGAAATTATTGAAACCTAGCTCGAGTTGGGCAATTGACAACAACCATTGCATAGAGCTAGATAAGTAGATATTCCGGCAAGGTCCGGTATTGAGATAGATAAACTACCTATTCATCGAGCTCTCTATCTAGACTAGAGTGAGACGACCTATGAGAGACGAAGATTCCCAACTTGGTATTTAAGCCGGTTTCGGGAAGTCTATGCGGCGAGATCCCCGCAATAACGGGTTGAGACGCAACCAAGCGGGGGCTCCGAGCGACGGTGACTACCCCGCAGGGCCGCCGTCGACAATAATCGGGACCCTACAGCCGCCCTACACTTATCAGTGAGGGGCAAAGATACCAAGATTAGGCCCAAGGCACTAGGCTAGCTTGGATCCCGGTTGGGTATTCTTATCATGTTGACGTTGCATAATCCGAACAATAATTGGTTACTTTGATGCAACGACAAGTCGATCTTCTTTGCAGTGAGTGGCTGTAGCAGTGTTACAAGTGAATAATGTGTCCACCAGGTCCAGCTGACATGGCCAGGCTTGACGGGTAACGCCGACGATCTCCGATTTGTAAAGGTAAGTATATAAGTAAGCATATAACTGCCGATCCTAGACATCGTCACCGTGCTTTTGCTTGTGTATTACCATCTTCTCCGGCTCACGATTTAGCCCGTTCCCAATATCAGCATGGGTGCCGCATCAGCAGATCTTCTTCCCCATCCCCTGGATCCCCTCTCCGAGGCCGAGATTCAGTCCGCCGTCGAGCTTGTCAAGAAGGCACACGGAGACCTCTTCTTCAATGTTGTCTCTCTTCACGAGCCGCGGAAGGCGGAGATGATGAAGTGGCTCGAGGACCCCTCCGCTCCCCGACCAGCCAGAATTGCAGATGTTGTGGTCATTGCCCCCGGGGGAAAAGTCTACGAGGGGTTCGTAGATCTTGCGTCCGGCACAATTACGAAGTGGGATCTATTGGATGGATTACAGCCGATTGTACCTATCCTACCCTCCCCGTCTTCGTATCACGAAAATACTACTAACTAGCTTCAGATCACCATGGAAGAGCTGATGTTAGTCGAGCATGTCTGCCGCAAAGACCTAAAAGTCATCGAGCAGTGTGAGATTAGTGGTATTGCCAGAGAAGACATGCACAAGGTCTACTGTGACCCGTGGACCATTGGTTATGATGAGCGATATGGCAACAAGATCCGGCTTCAGCAGGCGTTGATGTACTACCGGCCCAATATAGATGACTGCCAGTACCAATATCCTCTAGACTTTTGCCCGATATACGACCAAGAGAAGCGAGAGGTCATCGCTATTGATATCCCGAAAGTCAGGCGGCCACTGAGGGAGACACAGCCCGTCAACTATCACCCTGCCGCCGTGGAAAAAGCTGGAGGATACCGGGATAACCTCAAGCCTATCAACATCACGCAGCCGGAGGGTGTATCTTTTACGATGACGGGTAGGGAGATCGAGTGGCAAAATTGGAAGTTCCACATCGGCTTCAACTACAGAGAAGGCATCATCCTTAACAACATCACATACAATGACAAGGGCAATGTGCGGCCGATCTTCTACCGGCTATCCCTAGCCGAAATGGTAGTACCATAGTAAGATTTCCTGCGTTATTTGCTTATTTGCAACTAGTTCTGACTTTGGACAGCGGAAATCCTGAATATCCTCACCATCGAAAACATGCATTCGATCTCGGAGAGTATGGCGCTGGGTACATGGCAAACAGCCTAGCGCTAGGCTGTGATTGCAAGGGCTCGATTCATTATCTAGATGCACAATTTGCCAGTAGGTCTGGTAGTATCCGGACGATCAAGAATGCTAGTGAGTAATTTTCGTATCTTCCTTGAAATGTTACTATCTCCAAGGACCGGATGCTGAGACTTGAGGCTGCAGTCTGCATTCATGAGGAAGACGCTGGAATCCTGTTCAAACACACAGATTTCCGCGACGATTCGGTCGTCGTGACAAGAGCCAGGAAGTTGATAATCCAACAAATCTTTACTGCTGCGAACTACGAGTATGCCATTCAAGTAAGTCATCGTCAACTTCGTTATGCCGACCAAGTGCTAACCTTATGTAGTGGATTTTCCATGTAAGATACTCAACTTCGTTTAATACTGTGGCAATGAACTGCTTAGTGACATCCTCTGTAGCAAGACGGAACTATTCAACCAGAGATCAAACTTACGGGCATTCTCAACACATACTCGATAAGTCCCGATGAAGATACGAAGGGGTGGGGGACCCAGGTGTACCCAGGTGCGTGAAGTCTAAGCTGAGCTACCCTATACTTAGCCCCTGAATCTGATTAACTAATCGCCTTATCTAGGTGTCAATGCTCACAACCACCAACACCTCTTCTGCCTGCGTGTCGATGCCAATGTAGACGGACCTAACAACACGGTCTTCATGGCCGATGCTGTTCCTTCCGAAGCCCCAGTCGGAAGTCCTGAAAACTACTATGGCAACGCCTTTTTTGCCAAGAGAACCAAGTTCTCTAAGATTAGCGAGTCAGCGACTGACTACGACAGCACCACGAGCCGAACGTGGGATATCTGCAATACGAACAAGCTGCATCCCTATAGCGGGAAACCCGTCAGCTACAAGCTTGTCAGCAGAGAGACGCCCAGGCTACTACCCAAGGAAGGCTCTCTAGTGTGGAAACGCGCTGCGTTCGCTAGACACACGGTCCACGTCACCAAATGTGAGCCTCCACATTCCCCGTTAGCAGCAAAAGCCCTGCTACGGATCTTGTAAACTAATTTGCCGAGCAGATCGAGACGACGAGCTCTGGCCGGCCGGCCGCCACGTGCCGCAGACGTCGGGCGAGCCATCGCACGGCCTGGCCGAGTGGATGGGCGACGGCAGCGAGTCCATCGACAACACGGACGTCGTGCTCTGGCACACCTTCGGGGTCACGCACATCCCGGCGCCCGAGGACTTCCCCGTGATGCCGGCCGAGCCCATCACGCTGCTCCTGCGCCCGCGCAACTTCTTCGCCAACAACCCCGCCATGGACGTCCCTCCCAGCTACGCCACCACGCCTAGCCAGATCGCCGCCAAGGGGGCGGCCGTCGTCGACGCCACGGACAAGTTGAGCAAGCTTGCCTTCGCTAATGGGAATGGCTGCTGTGAGAATGGGACGAACGGGTCGTCTTGAGTAGGTGGATGGGGTATGTAGAAATGATGGAATTGGTGTCAGTTGATATAATGCATGGCTTGAGGAATATCCCGTCGGAGCTATATACGAATGAAGAGGGGTAAATTAGGTCTCATTTTATAGTGACCTGAAGAGACTACCAGGGATCACGACAACATATTCGTCGCCAGTAATTTAAGGAGCAATACTTTGAAGCCAAGCCTCTAATCTTGGGACCTGAAACACTATTAATCAATCAATCAATCTACCGCTATGCTAATTGATATAGGTAGCTGAAAACGTCCTCCTATCTCCATTGCTAGTTCTGACATGATGAAAGTAAGGCTCGCATTGCACTTCCCCGCGCGCTGACTTGATCGTAAGTGTCAGGCTGTTGACGTAAGGCGAGGCAGTCAACGAACGTGACAGCCTCGAATTACCATCTGACCGGCCCTTGGTAGCTATAAAAATCAGACGTCTACTCAATTAGGAGAACGGTGTTTTTAATCACCGAAAGTATCGCAATCGAGGACACTTGTAGCAACTCGAAGAATCCCTTAGCAACCTTCACACGTCCTTCACCGTCAGAAGCTCGAGGCCTGCTAATCTTTAGACACCCTCCGGGGTCGTGTCACCATTAACAGCTCTAGAACTTTTTTTTTCTTAAATCCCCCCCAGACTTGGATGCGAAGATACTGCCTACTTTTGTTGGCGTGCATTGTGGATGGCGGTATCATTGGCTACATGTTGGCCATCCCTGACGATTTGGCAAGCTTGGCGTAATAAAACGTAAGCTTCTAGCTCAGGCTCACCAAAGAGGCGTTCTCAGCCTCCCCACGAGATAGGGCAGAAAAGATCGCAAGTCTTTCCAGAAGTGGTGTGGGCGGCGACTCAAAGTATGGTTTCCGCAAATCACAGCCCACTTGGCGGCAGCCACCCGAATCCTCTTCTGTCGCCCATGTGCAGAAAAGCCCATGTTGGCCCCCAACTCGGTTCTGCCTGTAGTGTAATACCGGTTCGATTCGCTTCGCTTCGTCTTTTTCCCATGTGTTAATGGCTGCCGTTTCGTCTGGGGAAGAGATGCTGTCAAACTTCTTCCCCACTCCTCGCTTCGTTGAGCCTCCTACATGTAGGCAGCACGCTGCGAAACATCGTGAGAATGCGGTACCATCTCGGCGCAGTCCTACTGCTGGTGACAGTGGTTAGTTTGGGGACGGCTCAGCAGCGGCCCTCGACTGCGACTATCTGCGACTACTATGCCATGCAATGGTTTGGCGCAAACTCCAGCAGTACGCAGTTCATGCTTATGGAGCGTATTGTGGCGCTGGCATTTGGCGGAGGGGCCAATCTTGACAATGCCTCTGATGACAGCACCGGTATACTCAATCCAGGGTCATTTAATGGGCTGGCCATCAATCTTAGATCATGGTTTGACGGTTCAAGTATGTTTCATTTTTTATTTTTAAGCTTCTCGCTTATATTGTCGCAAACATACTAATTACTCGGCGTGTAATTAGAAGCAACAACGAACCTGAACAACCAAGCCGTTGGGATCAATTGGCTCGACGATGGAGCGCAGGCACCGTTGATTTCCTTTCTCAGTGGTAATACAAGTAGTGTTGAGTTAGGTCTCGATTCAAATGAATAGTGCGTTGACAACCTCAGCTATGAACATCCTGTCTGTTTGCTTGATTCATCAATACTAATTCGAGGGATCTCATAGCCGCCTATTTGCCCACTTCTACACAGCGTTTGGTAAAATCTTCGGCTGCACGCTCACATCAGGATTCCCCAAAGCGAACGACAGCGGCGGCCCGATATCCCCGGCCTACGTGCACAAGTTCATGAATCTGAACCAGACGCACCTGGGGCACTTCATCGACCAGCTGATCATGTCGAGCAGGTACTACGGATTCTCCGAAGAAGACGCAAGTACTCTGAGCACATTCCTGAACTCGCGATACAACGTGCGCTGCGCGCCATCAATCAATGGACAACTGTATTCCATCTGCCAAGCCCCCGAATGTCCACTTGCAGCGCCGAGCCCTGACTGCGGCGCATACGTGAATATCGGTCCCGGCGAGAATGGCACGGGCGGCGGAGGGTCCGGCACACCGCCGAGCAGCACCTCGGAGCCCACTTCCTCAACCACACCGACATCTTCGACGCAGCCAACCACAAGTCCACCCGCCTCAACGACAGCAAGTTCGGAAGATAGCGGCCCGGCTTTGTCTTCGGGCGCGATAGCAGGCATCGCGATCGGTGGGGCCGCCGTCGCTCTTCTCGCCGTGGGCCTATGGCTGTATCACCGTCGGCAGAAGGCGAAACTACAACAGATGGCCTCCGTACCATACGCTGGCGGTGGAGGGAGCGGCCACCTATCCCCAGCGCCGGGCTACCACTATCACCCCTCATATACGCCGACTCTCGGCCCGCACACGAGCTACACGCCCTCGTCGGCGCCACGAGACTCGCACATAACGCACGGATCGTTCTTCGAGCCCAAACAGCCCGAGGCGGAATTGGGGATCCCGACCCCGGTGGTGCCGCACAGCCCGTCCATGATTGCGGAGATGGAGAGCCCGCTGCCTTCCGCGGCTAGTGGCCCGGTGCCGCATGGGAGGTTCGGAGAGCCGGCTAACACATGGGAAGCGACTGGGAGGTGAGATCCGTTGAGACAAATACATGAGCCTACTTCAGCAACTCCGCGTTTGAGATTGTTTAAGCCCTTCCGATTGCTTCAAGACGCAGTTGTTATAATCTAACTTTTATTAATTGGTCTAATGCACTGGATTTGACTGACCAGAGATTTGTTTTTCTATTAACATAACCGCCCTATGTCAGCAGTCCCTCAACGTAAACGACTTATTATGGGTAGGGAATGAGGTAGAGTTCATCTTATCGCTATAGTCGCCGTCACCGATCTTGCCACTTTAGATGCGGTGCGTCACAAACAATTGAATAGGACTAGGCTATGATAGCGCGTTCTTGTGTAATAGAATTGCAGGTTGAAGAAAACAAACTCGTCGATGACACTCTGGCGTCTGTGATCGACTTCCTCTCGGTGAATAATAGCTGTTATGATGATATGCAACGAAATAGCGGCTGTTTAACTTGCAAAATCAAAGATGAAGGAGCAGCATATGTTGTCCCGGGTGGGAATTTTATAGGGGCTAATTAGAGCCTAACCCCGCTTAAGCGCTCAACGGCCTAAAGTTCAAAAAGGAGCGCCTACTCGGGGTGCACGAACTCGGCCGCCCGCTCCGTCATCTTTCAAAACAGTTCTTATGTTCGAGGTGGAGCGCCGAGAGGAACGGAGGACTCGGCGGCCGGATAACCGGGTCTTAGTCCGTAGAGAAACCCGCGCCGTTGTTGGTTATTTTGCATTTCCTTAGCCCTTTATTTCATTCGCTATGAAATCAATGGATTGCTTACCGATACTAGAGAGGTAGTCATCTCATTTACTACTTCTTCATCATGGTAGGATTTGAAATTTCTTTAACTTTTTTTGCCGAGTTGAGGCCCAATCAATCAAACCAGCATCGCAGCGAGTTAGATCGCCGTCCTTTTCAGTTGAATTGACGTTGAGAGAGCCCGCCGCTGTGGCAAAGGGTTGTGCTCAAAGGAATCGAGACAGGGGTTCGTACTCAATGACGTACGAGTCCTTACTTTCCAATCCTTCCTTTTGACCCCAATCTATTTTAGACCGCCCTTTCCATCGGGCTCTATTCTTTCAAGCCTCAGTGATCCCTAGCCTGCATCTCCAACTGCAGGCGGACTGACTCCTGCAAATCCGTTCGCCTGATAGCCGCCGGAAGATTTGTTGGTCCCCGCTATCTCAGCCTGCTTGGGCGTTTGGTTGATCATTAAATGACCAGTCATACCTTTTGAGTACATTCCTGTTGATACCAGGTACGGTACCTGGGTTCGTCGCATCTTATTACCTTGTATTTGCCACTGCGACCACTAGATATAATAATTAAATTCCCTTATTGAATACATGACCTTTGATCCCATGTCGCGGAGTGCATATACACCGCTAATCTAGTCAAGGGTTTAAACGACGTCGTTTTTTCCAGCACACCCCAATATGTCTACTTGGGAACATTTCGGTCGAGCCTTGTGTATGTATTGATTATAGCCTCGCGAAATGTCCGGATGCCGTCACGTGTGATGGCGGCTGCTGTCTTCACGATTGAAGCCCCCAAATTAGCTCAATCCTCCTGACAGCAAAATCAAACACGGCTGGGTCTAATAATATCAGATTGGTCGGGCGGCACAGTACAGAACAGCGCCACGTCCCGCTGGGTCGGAGGATCTAAGGGAGACATTAGTTACTCTGATTATATCGTCGCGATTTCTCTGTTCGATAAACTAGTTGTTTTACTTTTTGTGTTATTCAAGACGTGATGACTCGGATCTTTTGATACTCGTTGCTAGTGTGGCAGTCGTCCTAATTAGAAGCAGTCGCTATGCGTCATATCCCGGCATCTCAGACTGTGATGACGATCGCCATCCTCGCTCTTTTTATTGTCTTTGAACTTACATACAGAATTTCGTTCGACGCAGCAGACTCTCAGCATCATTCTCTCGCTGGCGACAGACCCGCGGCATGCCGAATTTGGCCAGATCTTTCTACGCTAGATCCCGCACAACCAACATACACACACTGCACTGGTACTATCATATCACCTCATCTTGGGGACCTCGGTGTGCTAGGCAGTCCGCAACAGTGTATGGGAGCTACTGCGCGTCTCGATCAATATTCCGATCAAGATGGTCGCAATTGGTCTCATGTGAAATGGGGTATGTCCACTGCCTATAATACTGTTACTATGCTTACATGCTTTTTGACACTAGGTGAAGTGCAGAGTAGATGTGCGTCAATGAATCACAACTTGGAGTTGCAAGAAGGGTGGGCTCAACAACGATGGCAACAATCCGTTTATCAACAAGATCAAGCAAGCACGTCATCAGAGGGGAACGACAGAAAAACTGCAGTTGTGCTGAGGACCTGGGATAACTACGAGTATACTCCCACAAGACTAGCTTGGCTGCGAGCCCTCATCGCCGAGGTTTCGCTCCAACGCCATGACGGATACCAAGTTTTCTTGCTAGTTAACATTAAAGACTCCGAGCTCCAGTTGGAAGAGAACACCTCTATCTACGAGACGGCCTTACGGAAGTTCGTGCCGGAAGAGTTCCGAGATATAGCGCTCTTGTTCAACGAGAGGACTTTGAAGTCGTGGTATCAACAGATACCGGAGCATGGGTAAGCTCACGCAAATGCTGGCCACCAGGCTACTAGCTAGCTGGCAACTAATTATCCTGATACTTAGGGCGCAAGACCAGATGTACCAGGCCCTTCAGATTTTCTCCCGCAAGTTTCCCGAGTACGGCCACGTCTGGCAATTAGAAATGGACTTGCGCTTCACGAGCCATGTGTACGACACCCTGGCGGCATCGTCCGCCTACGCGAAGGCCCAACGTCGCCGTAACCTCTGGGAACGCAACGGCCGTTTCTACATCCCGGCGCTTCACAACGGCTCATACGATGACTTCCTGGACACGGTGGACTCGGAGATTGAGGATACCGGTATCTGGGGCCCGGCGGCTACCTCTGACTTCGTCCCCCAGGGACCCCCACACCCACCGCGTGCCGAGCGGGACTGGGGCGTCGGCGAAGAAGCAGACTTGATTTCCTTCATGCCCATGATCGATCCCGTAGGGACAAGCTGGGTCTACGAGGCCGAGATACACGGCTTCAGGGGCGGGGTTAAGACGCCGCGACGTGCCGCGATCATCAGCGTGACGCGCTCCTCGCGGCGCCTTCTCCATCTCGTGAACGATGCGCAACGGCAGCGGGGCCGATGGCTTGTTAGCGAGGCCACGCTCGAGACCTTCTCGCTGCTGCACGGATTGAAAGCCGTAACTGTACCGCACCCCATCGCCTTCGCAGGCAATTTGACACCTGAGGAGCTTGATTTGGCAGTCCATAAGGGCCCACCTAGTAACAAGGCCGGCGGAAAGCTGCCTTCGATGCTATATACGAAGGAAGGGTGGGTGTCCGGGCCTTGGTGGGAGGCAAGCTTTGGTTCACTGGAAACGGGGCCCAGACCGTTTGGGAATCATATATAGGGGGCGCCCAACTACCGCCCATGTTACTTCATCCTGTGAAAGAAAGGTAAAGAATCGTTCATGTTTTACGCTACTGTTGTGTCTTGTATTGTGTTCCAACACCTTGACGAATTACGAGTATATATAATGATAATCCATATTTGTCGTGATGGTCATAAAGCTTTTTCAACTTCAGCCAGTTCAATTGATTCCTTGCAAATGCAATTCAATTCATGATTGGATATAATACAATATACGAGTATATACAAAACAAGCAACGCCGACCCTATGCATCTGAATCGTAGCGCTAGCTTTACTGATGACTTTCCTGTACAGAGGGGATCGTGGACAGGTGGTTTCTGAGACTGTTGTTGAACGCCTCGCTCGTGAGAGCCCCCACCCTGTCATCAGCCTCCTCCGCGCTGTTCCTCCGGCTGACATGTCGGGAGGTATTCCGGCTCTGGCGGCGGGATGTCGCGTGGTGACTTGTTTCATACGAGCTGCGTCGTGATTCGGGGCCAAATCTGGGGCGGGTTGGGCCTCTGACTGGGGGTAACATTGCGGCGGAGTGCTCGACATCCGCATCGGCGACGGCGGCCGAGGGATGAGCAGCCGTGCTCGAGCGACGCGTGGCATTGCTCACGCGGCGACCTAGGACCTCAGCCGTCCCTTTGGCCAGGCTCTGCGCAAACGGAGATCGCTTGCGGAGCATGGGGCCTTTCCAATACACCCAGTAGACGGCCGCGACAAGAATGACTGAAATAGCAAACAGAATGAGAGAGGGATATTCGAAATTCTTGTGCTGGGCTGCCCCGATATTGGTGTAAAATGGTGTGGCGGGGACAGTGAGGACACCGGCCAAGAAGTCACGGGCCCAACCATTACCACCAGTAGCCGACGCTGAGTAAGGGCCGTAAGCGCAAATCATGTAATCAATAGTTGCCATGTATATGGCGTAGTTGGCAACACCAATGATCGCAGTAGCAATTACAGGACCAATCCAGTGAAGTGGTGGTCCGGCACTGGCGAAGGCGAAGATGAGAAGGCCAATGGGAAGCAAAGGCGCCAGATATAGTAAGAGATACATCCTTGACTCGTATTGAGCGTGCTCGTCATCTGGATACTTCTCTCTTCGCTTCCTGTTACGGCTGAAAGACGGGATAAAGATAAGCCATGCCAACAAGTATCCCACGCCGAATCCAGTGAAGGCTAGGCCGATCTGCCAGCTGTTGAAGTCCCACTGCTTATATACGAGAGCGAGCGATTGAATCTGGACGAAAATAAGGGCATCGGAAAACCCGGAGAGCAGTGATAAGGACAGGACAATGGGCTCGGTTAGGAACATGCGGAATGGTCGCATCCAGGTGTAGAGGAGCTCCTTGACGGTAAAGCGCTGCCACAAGGACTCGATCTCGTCGGGGCCGTAGATATCGGGGTCCTGGCCAGTCTTTCTGCGCTTCTTGGCAATTTGGTTCACTGCGATACTCGGAATTAGTTATCTTCATCTGGAGCGTGATCTGGACAGACCCTGGAAGCCCCCAGACATCCCGTCCCACAATGGCAACCTTTCAGGTCTTGACCTTGGCATAGCACGGAAGAAAATAGATTGAAGACTTACTTAAAACAGTTGTTCGTGTCTCGGGGACAGTAAAGAAGTGTAGAAGTTGAACAGCACCGCCGAAGATAAGCTGAATCCAAATGCACCATTTCCAGGCTTGGCCGGGAGCCATAATCTCGACGAAGCCCCCAACAATAGGTCCGAGAACGGAGCCGCCGACGGACGAGAACACGCTGTAGATACAAGAGTCAGAGTTGAGCGATGACTAAATATTCGATTGGACACTCACATGTATGCCACAGCATATTGTTGTCGGTCCGCTTCGTACAAATCCGCAATCATACCCAGGGTCACACTACCTCCTGCAGTGGACAGACCACCTAGCGCTCTGCCGACGAGAAGTGATCCGAAGTTGGGGGCTAAGACAACGGGCAAATTCCATAGGTTGGTAAGGAAGAGTGAGAGCTGGAGGATAGGCTTTCGACCGAATTCCTCGGACCACGGGGCCCACAGCTCGCACCCGAAGGCATATGTAATAAGGTAAATAGCGGCGCCGACACGAGCGGCCTGCTCACTGACGCCGAACCTCCCGGAAATGCCCTCGAGGCCATTGGAGTAGAGCGACGTGTTAAAGTTCATAGAGGTCTGGACGAGGAAGATGACGGTCAGGATCCACCATTTCTTTTTCTCCGAGAAGGCATAGCCTAGCTCATCTTCGCAGTCTTCCTCCTTGATTTCTCGCTTGTCGGTCTTCTCTTTGGCGGCACCGTCAACGGCCATGTCTTGGCTCGAAGTGCCAGAGCTGTCTGGATTCGGGGTTGAAGTGCCAGGCGACGATTGCTTTTCCCGGACCTCCGCCATTTCGGCGATATCGGTCACCCGGCAAAAATATGTTGTAAGGGGGGTATCTAGTCTAGTGAGATGGAAGTACTACAAGGGACCTCTAACGCATTGGTGATGCGGTGATATGATAGTCCTGCTGGGGGGAGTCGAGAGCGGAGAGAGTATCTGGAGAAGAATATGGGAAGGTTTAGGGATGACGTTCGGGAACGATGTTTGGGAACTCCGGGCTTTTAATACGACGATACAGTTTAGTTACATGCTATCGTAATACGCCCGAAAAGCATGATGACAGTGGCTCTTTGTCAGCTCCCCGCGGGGCAGAATGGGCACATGAGCTTGTTTAAATGGGCGATGATGTACGCAGTAATTAAGTGGGTGAAGGAATCTCTCTCGGGCCCACCAGTTCTCGCTGCGGCCGACTATGCTATCGATTTCTCCGAAATCTTATGAGAGATACCGCCTTTCGAGGCGTAGACACTGCCTTGTAGTGTAGGCCAATTGAATAAGTCCGAGCTGGGGAAGTTGTGTTATGTAAGTAGTGTACTGCACTGCATTTGGTAGATCGTTCTCACGATAGGTACTACGTATTAGAGAAAAAGTTCCACAGAAAGCTTACCTGTGACGCAACCGCCCTGCCAAGGGGCTTGGCTACGTCATTGATCTTCCCGGATCCATTGTCCAATCCTTGCGTTCCCGTCCCGCCAACGTCTTGGTGTGCTCCACCTAGCACACAAATCCGGTTAGGCTAGGACAAATTGTTGGCAGGTGTGGGGTGGCTTCCGAAATAGGTTTAAACTTCCCTCCGAATGGTGCACCACGCTGTCCACTAAAACGTTCGAATCTGGGTGCTAACGGGAGCCTAGTGTACCTAGTGTAAGAGTCTTAGAACTTACCAAGAACCGACCGATTGAGGCTCATTGCGACCACACAAGTTCGCCCCTTGGCGCCATTGGACTGATTCAACTCCACGGTATACTCGATACGGACTAACCGAGGTCCTGCATAACTTCGAAATTCACAAAAGCTTCTTGACGGTATTCGTTGGCGCATCTACGATCTCTAGATAGCTCAAAAGGTATGAAAGTTGCGCTAATATTAGAAGTTATATGGCATGCTCTTGCTAAAGGAGGATAGGCTGAATCCTATTAGCGCCATCATGTGTCGGTTGCCCACCGTTATATAGCGACTGACACCATCATGAAACCGAGGAAAGATCGACGTACGGTCGTCTGAATGAGCCCAACTCTCTGACGAACAAATTGGTGAGCTTATGCTAGCCGGAATTCCCGAGCTTATGTTCGATTAGGGTAGCAGCGACCGAGTGAGCAAGGCGCAGCATAATGCTGTGATGAAGGCCGCTGTCGAGAAAACAACATGCAGCGTACAAGAAAGCCGCCTCTAGACTCAGGCAGCACGGTCAAGATGGGAGCGATGTCACACGTCAAATGGATTGTATCCTACTTGGCGGGGATTGTGAATGCCGTAACACTCTTCCGCACAAACACTGCCAACATGTAAGCGAACCCCAGACATCAAGAAATCGCCTAGAGGCCATCGTCTAGCAGTGGAGTGTTAGGCAATAAGGTCGCATGGAGGTAAGCTTCTATACCCTCGTGCGTAATTGTATCAATTGCTAATTACTGTCATATACGGAGTAGAGTCTCCAAGTCCTTACCCTATATTACCACTTATCCTAATACTCTGACATAAGGAAGGATTTGCCGCATAACACGGCTTGCCTTTAGCATTACCCTACAGCTCAATCATCCGAAGAAGCTGTTTATGCTGCTTTTCGAGACTTTGTAGAAAGATCTAGCTCTGAGCTTTTTCGGCCGGCTTCTCTCTAGCATATGACCACATACTAACTTAAGGGCCAAAGAATCACCTGGATGTCATCACGGGACTTCTATCCTGCATGTGACTACAGAACGTGAATGTATCACAGTGAAACGGCTCTCTGCCCGTGGCAGAATGCAAGTCTGAAATTCGGGAGGTCATGTATATTCCATCACAGTCAGCTGCTAGTAATAGTGCTTGAGCCAACCAATCCCTCTTTAAAACTTCTTCAATGCGGCTATATACGGCGGCTTCGGGTTATGTCATTGAGCCGGTGGCTGTGTGCTAACTAAAGAGCTTGTCCCATCGATGTTATGATCAAGTACAACCTAGGGGAAGCCGCCAGGAAGCCCGCACTGCCCCAGAGTTCTCCCAGGACACCATGCCGTGGGCCCGATACCAGGGATAGCGTCAAGCTCTACGGAAATCTCGATTAGCACTGCTATCGATGCAATACGGTGTACGACTAGCTCATTTCAACTTGTTCGGAACGCATCATGGGCTAGGGGTAGATATGTGAGGAGGGGAGACAATGGCCGGCGTTGGTAAATGTTCATGCCCCAGATTTGTGCTAAGATTTCAAGACGGGAAACTAAACTCACCTGTAGTGAACAGTCCGCGACCCTGTGAGTCGACGACCGCGATGAAGGGGAAGTTGTTGATGGCGACGGCGGCGCCGAAGACCTCGAAGTAGCTCGCCGTCGTTCCCGTCTTGGGGCTGACTCCCCCAGTTCCTGAGTTCCACCCGACAACCTGGTTGGGTTTACCATAGTTGATATACTATCATTATACGGGTAAGTAAGTATTGGCACTCATATGGGAATGATGTAGGCCATTCTCTCGAAGAGGTTAATTTCGTCGCGGATACAGGAGCCGTCACTGTGTTACACAGCAACGGCGTGTCGTTTTACTGTGACACAGTTCAACACTCACCGTCACCAAGTTCCCGTCTCCCTGTAGTATCAGAAGACAGTTGCAGGGGTTTGCACACGGCAGGCTGGGGTCCGAAAACCCAGAGTTGAACGTGAGGCCGCCGATGAAGTAAAACACCAAATTGCCGTCGGCCTGGAACTCGAGGTGGCTGCCGCTCGATAGGGATGCGACGGTCCCGGCACATGTGCTCCAACCGATACCGAACTGAGCGATGTCTCCGCTTACACCGCCTCTACTTCGTAAAGAGGCGGCGTTGGCGGGGGTGGTGAAGGCGCCTAAGGCGAGGGCAAATGTCAAGAAAGATAGGACTGTCATTTCGAAGCTCTCTGTCTGTTCGTACTAACTATGAATTATAATGATCGTAGAGCTGTGGCGCATACTCAAATTTACTACTATGAAGAGGAACCCTCGAATATATAGACTTCATTATTGTATTATCACCTATGATCGCGACCCACGAGTCTGCTCTTCGGGATCCGAGCGCATAGTAAGTCGAATGATCTCTAGTTAAGATATCCTGCTAGGATTACGTGTCAACACAGTCCGACAGACTTGAACTAGACAAAAGGAGAAGCTCATGAGATGTATATGCGCTTGTCTAAGGGTTTCAAGTGCAACATCGCACTCCGGAAGCTGGGCCGTTTAGACATGAACGTATGTTAGACAATCCTATCGGCCACTTTCATTTACTTAACAAACTTGACAGACTATGTTACACCAAAGTTCCCAATAGGCACAAGTACTTGGTCTTCACCTTAAGAAGCTTTCAAGCTTATATCTCGGGAAATATTTAGTTCTTGCTTAAGCTGCGCTACCAATTTTTGTAGGTAGGTCTTCATTGTTTACCTTAACGTTAGCATAGCCGGTGGCCGAATAAATGCTGTACCGATCAGTAAGGTACCCTGTAGAGCAGGGTTTCGAGAGCCAATCATCTTATCAATCAGATCTAGAAAAGGTAAAAATTGCCGAGTTCTCGTGCGGAAGGATCGGATTTAGTGGAGTGCTTCAGGTGCGGCTGGAGAATGGCAAACTTCGTATTCACCAGATCTTCGGCTCGAAGTAAGGACCTCCGGCCACAAGATAGGTTTGTGTAAGAAATTATATGGGGATATGTATTACTGACCGCTCGGTTGAAAATCATCCCGGTGCCGAGTTATATTTTCTCGAGTAAAGATTCATTCATCCGGTCAGGAATATGCATCTGATTCACGGCACAGACCTACCGGTAATAAGACTAAGAGTGTGGGTACACTTGTTGTTATATTATAGGTATTATAGTAGATGCTTAGTCGCATACTAATCTGTATAAATCTGTCGGTTAGGTGAGGTTAGGGGTTCGCTTCAAGCCCGAATTCAGTTATGCGGACGAAGTCTATCTCGCTGCCCAGGTACTAGCTCTCTAACGTCGGGATACAATATCGGCTAAAGTTGTCGTTGCCAGCACTCCGAGATCAGGATAACTCCTCCCGCTGGAATGGTGCCGATAATCAGGCTGCTCTCCGGCGACCGGGCGATTCGGGTAGCCCTATAAAACTAGTCAGTATACGCCTTGCGGTATCATAGGTGAGTGATCTACAGCCGTCAATTTTATCGGTCGCTGTGGGCTTGATCTTGTTACGACGTACGGGGACAGCGAAACGCTTTATATCATGAAGCTGTATGGGACACGCGAGACCCGAGGGCTTCTTATGTCTCGCCGCATGCCACCACAGCTCAATAGATAGAGTGCTTCATCGTCCTCATCGATTACGGTTCACCTCTCAAGTCGGCGAAACTGAACTTCCCCGCTCTTAGTTTGCAGTATCAGCGAGAGGTCGAGGAGAAAAGATACGAGAGCCAAATGAGTAGGTCACCTAGAGAATGAGTAGCAACTAATCGCGGCTGCGAGCGAGCTAATTAGTAACAAGCTCCTTGAGACCGAAGCGATTTTGCGATCAGATAGAACAGCACTATTCTCAGCACAGTGATGATTGATCTTATTTCCTAATTCCACAAGCGGTATTCAAGTATAGGTACAGCCCCGAGCTTCTGATTCTCAAAGCCTCAATATACAATGAGCGCAAAACGGCAGTGCGTATACATGCCATAGAAGTGGAGGAGGGGGCGCTATCTCTCTAACGCGAAAATATGTAGATTCCTTTATAGTTAGTCACCTCTTCTCGTCGGCCTCTTCGATTCGCACTACATCGACTATGATCCCGCCACCAAAGATAGATAGATGAATGAATACATGCATATATGCTCGCATCTCCGTCCTCGGCCTCAGGAACTAAACTCCAACCCCGTGATGATGTCGCCCCATTTACCGTGTATCAGGTCCAGTGGGGGGCTGACCTTGGGCTGCCATGGCCCGACATTGCCGTACCGAGGCAGTATCGACTCCGCGTGCTCGCTGTACGTCGACGTCAACTGCCAGAGCTTCCGGTAGTCACCCACTCCTTGTGGTGGCAAGCGGGGGGTCGCGGTCTCAATGTGCTTGGATTTCATGTGTTTCAGGAGCCGGGTGAGTACTGCGACGTAAATTAGCACATCTTCTTGCTGGGAGAGAGAGAGAGAGAGTCGTCGATGTCGCCCTCTATCGAATGCGATGATGTCTGGTGGGAAGCCCCAGTCAAGGCTCTGTTTCGCCGACGGAGAGAGAGGAGAGGGAGGCGTATTGAAATATAGGTAGGGAGAAACAGCTTATAATAAATGACTTACTGTGTGCTGTGGCGTCAGCTCCAAGCGTCCAGGAAGCATCAACATAACCGAGCACGAGCATCATGTTTGGCACGTCCTGGACCATGGAACCGTGCCACAGTAGCCGCCCGGCAAAGTCCACCTTCTCGCCGTTCACGGTCACAGCAATTTTGCCTCCTATCATCATTTGGAGGCCGGTTGCCGTCACGATGACGTCTGCCTCGACAGTGGTGCCGTCCTTCATGCGGATACCATCCGTCGTAACCGTGTCGATGTGGCCCGTCACGATCTGCGTGTTCGGCCTGTCACGCAAGGCCGTGTAGAAGTCTCCGTCGGGGGCGAGGCAGAGACGTTGCTGCCAAGGGGTATACGATGGTTCAAAGTGAGGGTCGTGGGAAATGCGCTTGGGAAGCTGCGGGATTGTCCTGTTGATGAATAGTTTGCGAGTGAAGTTGGGGAAGTATCTGGCGATCAAGACCACGAGGTACGCAGTGATCAGGTACTGTACGCGGAGCCATGTGTCGGCAACAGACTTCGGCAAGATTCTCGGCAGCCAAGCCGTTGCCGGGCTCCCGTTTGTCATGGCCACGATATAGGAAGGGCTCCTCTGCACCATTGTTACCGCTGCAGCGGTCTCCGACAGGGTGGGAAGCAAGGTAACGGCGGTCGCTCCGCTTCCGATGATGGCTATCTTCTTGCCACTGTGGTCGAAGTCTTGGGGCCAATACTGCGGATGGATGACTTTCCCTTTGAAGTTCTCCAGCCCCGGAATCACCGTCTTGAGTGGGTTGTCATAGTCGTAATAGCCAGTTCCCATTATGATCCATTTGGCCCGAAACTCCTTTGTCTGACCATCGTGCTGAGCCGTGATCTTCCACTGCTCGGTTTTTCTCGACCAGTCCGCCGCGAGGACTTTGTGATGAAATTGGATATGGCGGCCGAGGTTATATTTCGCGACGCAATTGTCCATGTACTTTCTTATTAGGGGCCCTTTCGCGATGGGCGTCTCGTAGGGCCACGGCTCCCATTGAAAGCCGAAGGTGAACAGATCCGAATCGGAACGAATCCCAGGATACCGGAAGAAGTCCCACGTTCCGCCTATGCTACCTCGTCCTTCAAGGATTGCAAATTTAGCGCCTGGGAGCTGAGTCTGCAGACGGTATGCGGCATTGATGCCGGATATACCAGCGCCGACTATGACGACGTCAAGCGTCACAGCTTCGTGGACCACATTCTGTAGACCCATGTTGAGCAAGGTATGCCTTTTATGAGCAAGTACGCACGTCTTGGAAGCAAGGAGAGCGAAAGATGGAATAAAGGCAGTACTTAAGCGGATCGAACCAGGCGATTGTGCTACCTTTATACGTGCCACGGCACTCCCGGTATTGCCTGCTCTCCTTCACCTTCCAGCGTCCACACTTTCGTGTAGGTATCCTCCCAGGTGCATGTGTTCAGCTCCCCACTGTTCAACCTTGGCCCACGGAGTCCCCGCAAAGCATCACGGCGTACTCTCTTCAATAGGTAGTCAACTCTGTTGTGCCTCGGTAACGGGTAGGAATCATTCTGATTGGGCCATTACGTCTTTTTCTCTCTACAATAGCCGTCTCTCGTCTCACACAACTGTGCTCTGATATTGCTGGACCATACTGAATCGAGACTTGATACCCCATGCATATACGACGAACCATGGTACTCCGTGTTTTGAGACGACCGCAGACTATCCATGCCTGCTAACCCAGCCACATATTCTACATACTATATAGCCCTCCCGGAGGGTCTCGTCTAGGGAGTGCTTCAATACACACACTACATCTCTCAAGAGATAATCGACAGGTCTTATTCCCGTTGCGAAGTACACACTAACACCAGTACAGCAATTTCTGTAGGGGTACGGGCCGGTACACTTTAGCCCAGTACGCAATCAATCGACATAGGAATTCTTCACGCCGTCGATGGTTTCAAGCAATTTATGTGATTTTGGAATAGTAGTACACAATACCGCCAACTTAATTCTTACGAGCGTGGCAGTGCATCTTGTTGATATCTGCGCTCCCAATTACGTACCATCGTGACGACATTCGGCGCTGCGAACCTGTGGTGTGCATGAATGCAACCCTCTCTTCGCAGGCTTGTTTCGGCGGTTACGGCAGCTGTTAGATGATAGACAAGAATACAAGGGTCGGTCTTAATGACTGTCTAAAGCCGAATGTCGTCGACGTTCCATGTGTCCGACAACTCGTTTGAAGTCCGCGGAAACCGGTGGGATAACCTCTCCGACCACTTATACACTACTTAAGTAGGTAGATATAGTAGAAGTTAAAGAACAAGATGGGATAGATAATCCTACCAGGCTTCGGCATCCCACTAACTCTAGTTTCGGGCTTGGTAATAATGTCGGCGCCGGTGCAATCAACGCTGCCGACATGGGCGAATCCGAAAGTTGCGCCTCGCTAATACTTATGCTGCCAATCAGGAGAGATGGGAAACGCCGACTTCAAGGTGAGGGATCTTCCTGATCCCATGAGACCGGGCACACCTGAGCCCACAACTCGCGGAATCTTTCTTGTCTTCCCCGCAGCTCTGAGCTTAATTAACGGGTACGTAGGTATCGCGACGATGAACTAACCCCGGATTCCATCCCGAAAGGAAGATACTAATCAAGTGACCTAAACTACACTAGGCGCCTCTAAATAAGTAAGTAGATATCCCCACGTTCTCAGCGTATCTATGCCTGCTTGGGACAAATTTCCCCAGGTTTTATAGCGAAAGGGCAATAGTAACCTGGAACTAGGGTCGGGAATTCTAGCACATTTGTGTACTTCGCGTCGCGGAGTGCATATATACCGTTAATCCTGTCAAGGGATTAACGGCGTCAGACTTCGTACTAAGCAGCCTATCAACTAGAGTACCCCAAAATATATACTTCGCGCGCCTACGGCACATATGGAACATGACAAAAAAAACCCCGAGGTCTTGATTGTAAAATCCCTGTAAGACTCAAAGCGTTAGACCACTCCATCGATAGGTCTTGAAACGCGTTAGACCAGGTACCTCCGATAATAGGTGGCTTTGTAAGGCTTTCTAATCCTCGCCCTTCCTATCTGTTCGGGCCTGGGGGCCTTTTACATCTACCCACTATCCTATTGGAGGACCAATACCACGGCGCGTGATGTTTGAAGGGCGCCCAGAACGGTTGCTGCAGAAGACTAGTTCGTCAAACCATCTACCGTAGCGTTGCAATAAAGCCCAATCGGAAGCTGTCAGATTCACAACGATCCAGACCAAAACCTTGGCTTGCATGTCTTAGTCATGGCCGCTTTCTGATTGATATATTATATCGGACAGAGAAACGTCCTCGCACCAGCCGCTAGAACCAGAGTAGCGCCTTTCCTATTCTATCCTAGCCATCGTATCCCCCGTATCAGCTCACTAGCGCACGCATCTCACAACAATCAATCAATGAATCAATCACGAAGACGCGGGTGGTGTCGTCATGCAGTGGTGATTCACACCGACAAGTAGGTTAGGAGAAGAGCCAAGTAGCCTGAGGCGCCACACCAGGCAGCAACGGCGAAAAGCTGGAGGGGGAAAAAAGGAAAACCAACGACAAGGAGAACTTCACTTTGCTCTCTAAATAAACATCTTCGCACTACCTGATCTGCGAACGGAACGAAAATGACATCCCGGGAAGAAATAGAAGCGAAAATAATTACAGATGGGGATAGAGACGGCGACGGCGACGGCGATGCAAATAGAGGGGAAGAAAGCAGAGAAGAGGAAAAAGAAGTAAGACAAAAGGCAGAATCAGAGGCAGAGGCAGAGGAGACCTTCGAGCTCAAGGCCCACTGCCTCTGCCGAGCCCACGCCTTCGCCGCCACCATCCCCCGCGCCTCGCTCCCCCTCGCGGCGTCCTACTGCCACTGCACCTCGTGCCGGCGCGTGACGGGCGCGCTGTACAGCTCCGTGGTGCCGTGGCCGGACGCCGGGGCGGCGGCCATCCGCGCCTCCTCGCTGCGCCGGTACGGCTTCGCCGCTACGATGGCGATTCTATTCTGTGGCGTGTGCGGCTCGACTATGTTCGCCGAGAGGCGGGGCGCGGGTGCGAAAGCAGAAGTGGAAGGGGGAGGGGAAGGGGAAGGAAATCATGGTATCATCCGCTACGCCGTCCAAACCGGCGTTCTCGTCAACGCGGCCGTCCCGCGCCTCTTCACCATCGCGCACCACATGTTCCTATCCGACACCCTCGACGGCGGCGCCTCGCCATGGCTCTACGACATCAACGCCAACATCAACGCCAACGGCGAGCACGACGATGAACCTCCTCCGCGTCTCTGGACGGGCCGCAGCGCAGAAAGCGAGGAAATATTCCCGGCGACGACGACGACGCATCTTTGGCCCACTATCCAGCCCTCCGCTGTCCCGGCTCCCCGCGAGATTCCCATCCGATGCCACTGCGGCGGCGTCGACCTGGTCCTGCACTCGCCCCCCTCGTACTTCGCGACCCAGCCGCGCGCATCGCTTCCCTGGTTCGTGGACCCGGCGTCCAACAAGTCCCTCGCGGGCTTCGACGCCTGCGATTCCTGCCGTCTCTCGTCCGGCAGCGACGTCTTCCACTGGACCTTCGTCCTGCTCCGTCACTTAGGCTTTCCCTCAGAACCAGAATCCACTTCCGATTCCACTTCCGATTCCGAGCCCGAGCCACCGTCTCCTTCCTTTCCCACGTCAAGCATCGAGCTCAAAAACGCCGTTCCCTCCACCTCCACCTCCACCTCTTCCGAGGCAGAGGCAGAGGCACCCCGCGATCCCCGCTGGGGCACCCTGACCTTCCACGCCAGCTCGCCCGACGTCCAGCGGTACTTCTGCGGCGCCTGCTCGGCTACCGTCTTCTACGCCGCCGACGACCGCCCGGAGCTCGTGGACCTCGCCGTCGGCCTCGTGCGCCCCTCCTCCTCCGCCGACGACGACGAGGGCGGGTCCCGGGCCGAGGGCCTGCTGTCGTGGGATTTCGGCGGCCCCGCGGTCTGGCGCGGGGACGTCGCGGGCGGGTGGCGGCAGGGCTTCGTCGAGGCCGTCGAGGCCGCCGCCGAGCGCTGGCGCATCGGGCGGGGCTATCCCAAGAATTGGCGGCGGGTGCTGAAGGAAGAGGCGGCGGCGGCGGCGGCGGCGGCTCGTGCTCGAGAAGTATAGGCTGGAGTCAGTCGTGTCTCTACTACGGCTCGCTTGTGAATACGGGCACGTGCTAGTTACGATGATATGAACGAAATATTTAAGGCGGGCGTCTACGATGTCCTGGTTATAGACATTCCTGACACGGCATTGTCATAGGAAGCTGTAATTACTCCAGGCTAACCTGGTATTATTCGATTGTGAGAGAGGTATCTTTCTACGTAGCTCGCATCTGAAAATCTACGCTTTTCCCCTTATTTTAGAAGCCGACATAAACCCGATTAATGCACCGCTATAAGATTATAGAGGAGAGAGCATGAAGTAGAGATCTAGAAACTAAATCTTAACCCCCCCCCCCTTGTCAATTAAGTCCATCACATGATGACCTCGTTGGCGACATCCTGCAAGTCAAATCAGTGACGTTTCATAGTGGGCGTGAGAGAGGACCGGGAACTGACCCTCTTTAACTCTTTGAAGGGCAGGCAGATGCAGTTCTGCACGCGGACCTCGTCGCCGACACCACACTCCTTGCCTAAGATAGTGATGCTCTGCACCTTCACACCGTTCTTGACGATACTAGTGCTATGGCTATTGATGGGCGTAGGAGTGCCCTCCACACGGGCCCAGGCGCCGACCCGGCTGTTCCAGCCAACGATGGAGTAGAGGACACAAGCGTCATGCTTTATCTCGGCGTCTTCGAGTACAATGGATTCTTTAACGCGTGCACCGGCCCCAATGATGGCGCGGGGGCCGATGGATACGTTGGGTCCAAGCTTCGCGGTGGGGTCAACTTGGGCAGAGGGGTGGATGAATACTGGGGGTATGATATTTGGCGAGGGCTTGGTCAGCTCTCCGGAGCCGCTCTGCTGGGCTTGTTGTAGGTAGAGGGCGTTAGCTGGGACGGCTGAGCCGGCCGTCTTGATCTGACGCCAAAAGGCCTTGGTCTCATGGACAAAGAACTGCTTGCTGTCGGCGAGGTCACTGAGAATGTCTTGTTCGAGGCGGATGACTTCGTTCTTGCGCTCCTCGTCGTCGTCGGCCATGAAGCTCGACTCGAGGTTCTCGGACGAGGGGTATGATACGAGGCGGGGTCGGTCCGTTCTTCGCTTAATGGCGGTCCTGATGCTAGGGAAGATGGCGTCGACGCTGAAGAGGTAGACGCCGCAGTTGATCAGGTTGGAGATCTGGCTCTCGGGCTTCTCGACGTAGTGCAGAACGCGACGGGAGTGCTGGTCCGAGACGATGCAGCCGAAGTTGGTGGCGGCTTCTTGGCTCACGCGGGTTCCCAGAATGACAGCCTCGGCGTCCTTATCGTCAAAGAGCTTGGCCATCTCGTTGAGGGGAAAGGAGCAGCAGACGTCCGAGTTGAGGACGAAGATGCGCTCGGGGCGGCCCTTGAGGATGGCATCTCGGAAATGGTACAGGCCGCCAGCGGTGCCCAGGGCCTGGTATTCGCGGAGGTACTTGATGGGCAGGTTGGGGAACTCGGTAGCGGCCTCCTTGATGAAATCCTTGAAGACGGACTCGTCGTAGTAGCCGATCATGCAGACCTCTTGGATGGATGGGACTTTCGCGACGGCGGTCAGACAGTGCCAAATGATGGGATGGCCGGCGACGTCAAAGAGAGGCTAAGGGAAGGGTTGATGCAGGCGTGAGTTTCTCGACATCTCCGAGTCCCTCGAGACGAGACGACGTGGACGGGGGCTGTTGTTGGGCTCACCTTGGGGACGTCTAAGGACAGAGGTCGAAATCGTGTGCCTC
Organism: Nemania serpens; assembly: GCA_022578855.1. NCBI lineage: Eukaryota > Fungi > Ascomycota > Sordariomycetes > Xylariales > Xylariaceae > Nemania > Nemania serpens. The sequence continues at coordinate 137,157 of MU396707.1, read as the reverse complement.
GGGAGGGACCGCCGACCTAGCCACGCGCGAGTTAGCAGCCGTCCACCTGCCCATCCATACATGTATCTATCTAGGTAGCCGTCTATCTGGCCGTCTGCGTTTCGTAGCGCAATGGCGATAAAGTGGTGGTGGGGTCTTTCTTTGGAGACGACGGGACAAGGAAGTGGATTCATCTAACTCACCAGGATGATAGCTTTGGTGTCCTTGCCAGCAGCACCATTGGCCTTCTCGCGGTGTGGTACTTGAAGCATGATGAATCTGAGTGCTTCGTGTCAAAGCACCTTCTGGGAGAAATATGTCAAAAAGAAAGTGGGAAAAAGATTCAAGGTTTGGGAAAGTGGTTGGTTGATGAATAGGAGAAGGGGAAGAGAGGCGGTGTTGAGAATAAGGTACGGTTAGTAGTGGGAGTGTGTAAGTACCTAGGTAGGTTTTACCCCACTGAATCGCAATATGTGGTTAGGTACCCAATTGGGACTAGATACAGGGACTATCCTTTGGATATTACTCCATAATAAAGTCAAATTGGGCTAGTCATAAAAGGGACTCTTGAAAGTATCTGCGTCGACTGATGTCAATGCTAATCAGGGCCGAGAGAAGAGCTGGCAATACGGCCTACAACTGATACTTTTCGGCAGGAGTGCCTGCAATACCATTATCATGCTCGGACTTTCTCAACATCTCAAGCGTAGCAGTTAGACCAATGACCAGTGCAAAAGAAGTCGGCCAAAGGGCGACAGACAAACTGAGGTACCTTTAAGTAGGCGCATGCTGTTTTCCAACACCGTATAGCTGTAATTAGGGTGCTTTTGGTTGTGTACAACGATAATCGGTAAGTGCGGTCGCCGCTCTACACATTGGAACCCTGATCAATTCGATAGACCCGAGAATCCATACAGCCATATACAGATCCAATTCCAGCCAAACGCAGCAGGCTATGTGCTAGAAGGACAGCATTTCCGATAACAGTACATAGTACTAAGCTTCTGCTGGGAAAAATAGTTTCCATCGCCAGATTATAACAGCCATCGTAACCGGAAGCAATACAAGTCTTGTTATGATATGAACGAAGACAATATATATGTCAAACATAGCATAGCAGATGGCATAATATAGTGTGCATTCAAGGTGTAGAGCAGAAGAATCTATCTAGATGTCCGGGGACCTGTACAGATTATTATCCTGATAGATGCGGAGTGCCCCAGACAGTATCTTCGACAATATACAACAAAACATTGCTTGGGGGCCATTAACGACCTAGTAGTATTTGAAGCCTCTCTTAGATAATACCTTGGCGGAAGCGCAGGGGATTCGTTCAAGGTCTTCCTCTTCATTTTCCCCCGCGTTGATAATGCTAATCGCGTAATCCTAGCCCTCTCCGTCCGGCTTTAGCCATCGTGCAGCTAACGTATCGTAGACAAAACCTCGAGCGAGATTCGCTAGCAGCCCACAACGGAGTGTTAGACTAAGCTAGGAATGGGGATGAATGGAAAGTGCAGATCCAAGCTAGGCTTATTCCGGTTTTTAATAGGCCTTTAACGACAAAGCCAGTTCAACAGCTCGTCAGGATCTCCTGTAGGGACGTCGGTATATTGAAGACGGCGAGGGAATGGCCAATGTAGCTGTGGTACAGTTTCTGTATCTATCATACCGGCTTCGTTTATTCGGTATTCCTTTTTCCATACGATGGCAGATGTATCTTTGACTTCTAACACCCAGGTGCCGCGTGTGTTACTATCCAGGTGGACTAGTTTCTCGATTCGTAATGGATATTCGCCCGGTTGTAGTACCCACCCCTCTCTCTTTTCTTGCTTGGGCTCTTGTTGTTCTTGACAATTAGTCAGCGATTGTCTCGTTTCCTTGTGGGAGCCCTCAGTCTCGGTGAATGCTATCTGCTCCTCTTGTGCTTCCTGTTTGTGCTTTTGTTGTTGATGTCTTGTAGATTTATCTTGACAATTTGTCGGCGAATGGCTCGTTTCCTCACAGGGGCCCTCAGTCTCGATGAATGCTGTCTGTTCCTTTTCTGTTTCCTGTTTGTGCTTTTGGTCTTTGCGTATTTGGCGGCCCTTTCGCAAATCTTTCCACGCTTGGCTGGTAGCTCGAAATGGCCAAGTCGTAATGTTAATAATATTAGACTTCATATTTGTTGTATTGGAGAAACAAGGGTAAGGCCAGTAAGGGTAGCGAGACAGAGCTAGCCTTTTCGATTCTTGAGATATTCAAATCAAGAGATAGCAGTTGAGATTTGATTGCGTATTGTTGGGCGTGAAATCGGGGACATAATGTCAATACAAAGCTTTCCAGGCTTAGTAATGGGGTTCAATGTATAAAAACGTAAGCGAGAGCCGAAAGGAAATGGGGAATCGATCCTTTTTATAAAAACCCACGTAACATGCGAGGTAGGTTTCTGTTTAAGTTTCGGCCAGGCTGAGCTTCAAACCTAGCAAAAATAGATATTCCAAAGTTTATTAAAAGAAAAGTTAATCATATCCAAAGAGCGTGACAGGACTACTTTCGGTGTAGCAATTCTATATTTTCGGTTGTGTCACAAGCGGCCACTGGGTCACTCCGCGCGATTCGGGTTGTGAGTTTGCGTCATCGACGTAGGCTTCGGTACTTTACTTCCTTGATTCTTAGTCTATTAAATATGTTTCATTGGATATGATGGTTTGTATATGGCCACGATATAGGGATAGAGAGTTAAGACTTAGCTCGGCTCTTTTCCCCCTGCCCTGAGGGGCTTGCAGTGCTTCAACCTTGAATCAATATGCAAGCCATATCATACCGTGTCTATTATAGTTAGTGTGGCCAAGTATGGATAGAAGCCTCTAGCTAATGGGAGGGCCGTAAACGCAAATATAGTCTTAAGGGTAACGGGTATGAATTTCTCAAGCTCTACTTTCCAAAGGTCAGGTCAAATCTTTCCAATAACCGCGCAATGGGACTTATAGGTAGCTACCAAGTCTTAGATAACAAATGCTAGGCCGAAGGGATCACTAGCATCACTAGGAACAAAGAACTGTACCTAATAGGCTGTCTGAGGTCTTTAATCCAAGAGCTTCTCCAAAGTAATTGAATCTAAATAGGGCTGGTAAATTGACTTGCATGGCATTCCGTAGCCCTCACCACTAAGGGGGTTATCCTTGGCTTCTTTAACGGCGATTTCGTCTTCTGATTGGAGCATCGGACCTGGGAATGCATGCCGTTCCTCCTTTCTTCTGCTTTGGGGCACTTGAGATTACGTTAGGCATGTAGGGTCGTGGGCGTCATCTGGATGGTGTTGCTTTTGAAATCATGTTCTTCCATGTGGGAACTTGTAACCCACCTACATAATGTCGGACAGGTCTGCATCCTAGGGTGTGCCAGATTTCTACTTCATTTCATTACACTACTGAATAAGGTAAAGTAGAGAATAAAGCAGGAGAAAAGATATCTTTCCTTATACTACCTTCGTTTTTCCTATTAACATATTCTAATTTACTATTTTAAATACTATTTTAACTCCTATTTTAAAAATTTAAAATTTTACCTATAAAGCGTTTGATACTACTTTATATACCAGTTATAACGGCTAATAAATTAACTTGCCCTTCGTTCAGAAGATCTCCCCTAACGGCGCCAACCCGCTCAAATAATTTTCAACCTCGGTTACTCAAATAGAGTTCAATGGTAATTCATATCGTGCAGCAGTGAAATTTGTCGAGTCCCACGAGTCCTTGGTCTTAACTCCGGGAGGGACTTACTCCACTTTCAACACACTATTCTGTTCAGATCTCAATCAAACGGCTGCACGAAAGGTAGGTTGAACGCATATATTGGGGGATAATGAGCCGCTATCGAGGCCTGGTCGGTGAGCTGTGGTAGCCGGCCACCCAGCCCAGGTCTCGAATAGCTGCCCAGACTAAAAATCAAATAAAAAGCACTACCTAATCGATCCTCCCCTCCAACCTGACCACCTATAAGCCTCCACCCTTTAGGCCTAGTACGGTGCGCTTTCGTTAGTGTCAATACGCGGTCGTAGCCGACCGCAATACTAAGCCTAAGGGACGGTAGGTGGGATAAAAACCTCCGACTACTGCAAAAATTACCCCTTTTGTGGGAGGTGGAAAAACGAAGTAACGAGGAAAATCCCTTACAACGCGTCCGGGGCGAAGGGGCCCCTAAATATCCTTCGCCCTAGGGCGTGCTAGCCTATTTAGGGGATAGAACCATTCATGCACGTGTTATACGTACAGGCGGGTGTCAATTTCTGTTCGGGCATCTCTTGCACCTTAGCTTGCCCAGCCGACAAGCAACTTTTCTTCGACATACTCGCAGAGATTGACAAGGCTTTTCTGTGGATTGACGATATCGAGGAATGGCACATCCACTTTGAAATTGTTCCACAGCCAGGTACGGAATTCGGCAGCTAGCATGCTGTCAACGCCAAACGACGGTAATGGCCTCCGCTCGTCGACCTGATCTACCGGCATAAGAATGAGGTTACTGAATCGCTTCTTGATCAGACGTATTATGGCCGTTGTCATTGATGGAGCTGCAACCTCTGAGCCGAATATCCCAACTGCGGTCGCGGGGATATCCTTAACCCATTCGGCAGCGGCAGCAGTGTTTGTGATGTCTCCTGCTTTCCCGGTCACTTGTGCGTCCTGTTCCGCTAGGAGAGATGCCGCGAGAATCGAGGTGCGGGGGTCTTCCATGATTCCATTGTTAACATCGAATCCCCTGTCCATGAGCTTCCGGATACCAAAAGGCTCCAGACCAGTCAAAATATGCGCCTGGTTCAATGACAAAGAGGCACCCCGTCGACCAAATTCCCATTCACCGCCACGACCAGCGAGGCCGAAATCCACTACCTGCAGGAATTCCTCCTCGTTCAACGGCTGTATGCCCTTACGAAGGAGCAGCGCCTCGATTTCTGGATTTTCATGCAGATATCCCACTTCCGAAATCATTCCTAGGCCTAGAGATAATCCTGGCTTGCCCTGAGCGCGCCTCCAGCGTGCGAAGGCGTCCAAGAAGCCGTTAGCTGCACAATAGTTGCTTTCGGTCGCCGTCCCGCAGCTACCTGAGAGTGACGAGGTCATAATGAAGAAATCAAGTGCGTCATCATGCCCTTCTAGAGCGTGGTGGAGATTCCACGTTCCACGCCATTTGGGTTGAATTCCCGTATGCCACGCGGCGTTGGACATAGTAGTAAATAATGCTTCGTGAAGGCCCATGGCGGCTTGTACGACACCACCAATACGTCCCTGCATCTCACAGGCCGCGACGGCTTCCCGTACGTGATCAAAGCTTGATACATCGCCTCGGACAACAGTGACTGCCGCACCCGCCTTTTGCAACCGGGATACTAGCTGCTGCGCTGTAGGTTTATCGCAACCTGAGCGTCCTAGGAACACGAACTTTCGTGCGCCCCTTGCCATCATCCATCGACTTAGGCTACGGCCCAAACCACCAAGACATCCTACGAGGAGATATGTTTTCTCCACGTCGAAGATGGTTGTATATGGTGCCGGTGCAACCTGTTACCAGTCGTCAGTAAAGTTTGTCGCGATCAATGATTTAGCAGGCGGCGTGTTGAACGAACCGGAACCAAACTTCCAGGGTTTTCCATTGACACTACTACTTTGCCTACGCGGTCCTTATTGTTGAAGTACCGATAAGCTTGCGCAATCTCGGACACGTCAAAGACTTTAATCGGAGGAGGCTTCACTTTGCCCGCTCGATACAAGTCCAATGACTCGGCGATGAGACTAGGATCGTAGGTCAGTGCCAAGCAAGGGTTCACAGACAGGCAAGGGGCATTGATAAGCCAGAACATACCCATAGAAAATATTGCGGTAATGGGGATCATCAGCATAGAAGAACTCGGACAGGTCGAAGGCTGTAAAAGTGCTGTTTCTCAGAAATACCTTCATGTCAAGCTTGCCAGCGTTGATAAGTTCTCGCTTGCCTATCTCGACAAAGCGTCCGAAAGGAGCGATACAATCCCAACTAGAATGCATCAAGTCCCCCACAAGAGAGTTGATGATGACGTCGACGCCGTGGCCCGTTGCCTTTCGTATCCCCTCAACGAATGACGAATCGCGCGAGTTGAATATACACTCTTCTGGTACACCCATCTCAGTCGTAAGGTACTCTCTCTTAGCCTGAGAGCCGACAGTCGTATAGACAGTGGCCCCCATGAGCTGTGCCATAGCAATAGCTGCGAGACCAAAGGCGCCCGCACCCGCGTGGATCAACACTGACTCGCCAGCCCGCAGCCTGGCCCGATCGCGAAGAGCAAAAAGGGCGGTGCTATATACCGTTAGTAAGGTAGGTAAGACCGTGAACTCTTCCTCTGGCAACATTTTATGTACGGATGCGACCGGAACGCGCTCCGTCGTACCGAAATGGTTCGGAGCTAAACCGACAACGCGGTCTCCAGGCTCCAAGTGCGTAACATCAGGGCCAACAGCTGAAACTACGCCACTAAAGTCCAGAGCCGTGGTCGCCGCTCGAGTCTCAACGCGACCACTCATGACGTATATGTCTTTCGCATTCAGGCTCACTGCCCGGAGGTCGACATCGACGTATCCTTTCGGCGTCTTGGACGGTGGCTCGGAGACCTGCTGGAAGCATATAGTATCGGTCACGCCGACTTGGGCAATTGAAAGCTTCGCTGGAGCAATCTTAGCCAATGTGGAACGGGTCCTTGATTCCAGCTCGTTTTGTTCGAGGCGCTCTCTGAATAGTGCGTTTAGATGCAGATCTGGAGCGAATCGACTGATGTATAGGAGGCGGTTGTCCAGTATGAATTCAGACTCATCCGCGGTAGAGCACGCCGCCAACACTCTTGACAAGTTCTCCCACATTGTCAATATGTCATCAGGCTCGGAGAGATCGGTAGCCCCAATATCGAGGACTATGAAGCGCAACGACGGGTGCTCCAACATCAATGCCCGAGAGAGTCCATTCGAGAGTGTGAGATCTGGATTAGGAGCTGCATTCATATTCGCTCCCGTGAGCCATATTATATCAGTGACGGTATCTGTAACCTTGCGCAGACGATCCATGTCAATCGCGCTCATGGTGGCTAAAAACTCTCGTTCAACCTCCAGGAGCGATATGCACACGACATTGTCAGACACGCTCATGAAATCTAGCTCCTCTGGCGAGACACAGTGCACTTGCTTAACGACTCCAGTACGTCTCACATGTGCTTCTAACGAGGTTGCAAGAGCGTCGATGGCGGCTGACTGTGCGGTGGGTTTCTAAAACAATCAGCAATGTGCTATTGTATGCTCACTATGGAAGCGAGCATTCTTACTAGGATGAGGACCTCTTTTCCTTCGAGGCCTATTACGCTCTGTTCGCGGATCCCAAGCAGGACCTCACGTGGTAGATCTACAACAACGAATCCAGCTTGCTTCAAGCCAGAAAGAGCTTCTTCGGTTTTACGGGTGATGACGACACCACGGTCAGAAAGTATTGATAGGATCTGAGCTGGCGCCTGGCTCCAAATACTCTGCGACCTCGCGTGCTACAATCCTTTAGTTTAGCATCCATCCATAAGTTAGGCACATGGAAAGAGTTTGTGAGAGTTTGCCTTGGAACTTACACTGGGCACCAGGATGACATCAAACGGGTCAGAGGTCTTATCTTCTGAAATGGAGAGGCTACCCGTATCATCGAAATGACCGTTTATCCAGGAGCGGCAATGAGGAAAAGCTGTGTCCTTCCCGAGCATGGCCATGCACTTCTGTGACATGCATTGGCATCCTTCTCCAAGCTCCAACACACGCATTCGGGGGGTTTTGTGGCTTGCTAGATCCAGCATGGCCCCGAATACCATTAATCTTTCGTCGTCTCTGAGGTCCACTGCTTGCCGAGCAGCGAAGTCGGCGATATAGTCGCGCAGGACGGACTGAGCACCGGGGTGCATGCGTACAATATCTGGCTTCCAGACTATGCGAAGACAGGGGTGTCGTTGCAGATATATGCTACTGGGCGCTTCTACGGGAGCCTTACCCGTGTACAACGACATGCGTACGTCTTTCATGTCGATGACCGGTGTAGCTGATGGATCTCGGAGAGTACAATCGACTCGTCGACTGGCAAACCCAGTCTTCTCCATGCGCGTGTGAATCGTGCAATCTTCTTCACCTAAGCTGGACGCACCGCCGTTGGGTAAAGTAATACGACACTCGCCAATAAAGACGGGGACATAGGCCCGGAGTGTACTAAGATTTCCCGCCGTGCCGCCCATGATCGCGGCCTGAAAACAGGCGTCGATGGTGATGGGATGCACGGCGTAGAACATACTCTCTCCCGCTTTCACCGAGGGCGGGGCCAAGCGAGTCGTGGCAATGGCATCTGCACTTGTTCGACTGCTATCTGTGTGAAGACTGGCGAGGGATTGGAAGTGAGGCCCGAAGTTGAGTCCTTCCTCACGGGACTTGTCGTACCAGCGACCCATTGACCAAGCCTCATAGCCGTCTCCATTGATGAACGCGGACCCCCGCTCCCACTCTGCCCCAAGCATCTTAACCAGGCGCACGCTACCGGAACAGTGATGAATCGTCTGACCAGACACCCACGATGAAACCAGAAACTCATACCAGTCTGCCGATGAGTCCGTGGTCGATATCTTGCGCTGACATAGAGTTGTATGTAGCTCAGTATGTTCGAATTTGGCATCCTGCTCATCGCATGGAAGGAATGGTGCGCTTATACTGATGTTTCGACCCTCGAATGACATCGCCTTGCCACGAATCAAAGATCCCTTCAGGTCCAGGATCTGAGAGAGGGCCTCGATGGCCATGGCGATATAGGCCGAGCCGGGAAGGACAACCTGTGACTCTAGTTTATGATCACGCAGCCACGGCATCTCAGAAAGCCGCACGATATTACGCCAGCTCCAGTCGATTCCATTGTCGGCCGCTGTTCGCGTACCCAGAAGTTCGTGTCGAAGGTGCTTCCGGTTACGGATATCAACGCTGGCTCGCGGTTCGTGCCACGGAAGCCCACTTGAATAATCCCATGGATATGGAGGGAGGTCTTGGTCTGGGAGCGAAGTCTTTTTTATGTTGTTCACAACCTTCCAGTCTAGTTCATGACCGTGGATAAACAACGTTCCGGCTAGTTTCTTCAGGCAGATATTGCTATCCTCCTTCCGAAATAGAGCGGACGAATAAGGCACTGAATCCTTATCGCGCTTCACGCTGTTTCGAATCTGGTCAATGGGCCCTTGAAGCGCAGCGTGAGGCCCTATCTCGATGATGTGATACTTCTCTTCAGAGATTAAGCTTGCCAATGCTGAACTGAACTGAACAGGCTGTTCGAGGTTACGACGGAAATAAGAAGCCATATTGGTCAAATTGTCAACCTCGCCAAGGTCCTCGGCGTCGTAACCAACGGTAGAGTACATCTTGGCTTGCATCGGCTTTCTCAACCTTTTCTTGTTGCTGCCGAAGTACGGTGCAACTAAGTTCTCGTACTGGTCACCGACAGCGGCCATCATATGAGAATGGTATGCCCGCCCGCCCGTCTCTAATCGTCGCGCAAACTTCTTCTGGTCTTGGAGCTCGGCTTGGAGAATCTCAATGTCTGCTGTTGCGCCGCTTAAGGTAACACTCTCTGGGGCATTAATGCAGGCAACGCGGACCTCGTTGAGACCTTTCTCTGCGATCATTGCATGTGCAGCCCTAGCAGACACGCCGGCCGCCATCATAGCGCCTTGGTCATGCATTTGGCCCACCACGAAGCCACGGAAGTAAGCTGCCAGCAGCGCTTCGGAAGCACTCAGCAGGCCAGCGCTATACGAGGCAACGATTTCACCAGACGAATGGCCAATAACGGCTTTCGGCTTTAACCCCCAGGCTGTTAACAAATCGACAAGCGCGATTTGCACAGCTGTACATAGAGGCTGGCTACGCGTGACGTCGTTAACTTTGCTCGTGGAAGGTGGGTCAAGGATGGTCTGTTCCAGGGTCCAGCTGGGGGCCTGATGAGCTGGCAATGACTGCAGAATTTGATCGAGCTCTTGGATCCTAGAGTAGAATGCATCGTTCTGCTCTAATAGCTCTCTGGCCATGCCGGCATATTGGGCACCCTGACCAGTGAAGACGAATGCGAAGGGAAGTGGCTCAGTGCCTCGCGTGGTCTTCGCGTCCGCCTCGAGCAGAGCTGGTTTTGGTTGTTCCGTGGCAAGAACAAAGTTCCGTAGCCGCAGTCCGTGCTCCCGCCGACTCAGAGTGTAGGCGAGTCGTCGCAAACCCTTGCTGTCAGATTGTTTTACAAGGTCAGAAATTTGCTGACTTCGAGTCTCGAGTGACTTGGGCGAGGCAGCGGAAAATGGAAGGACAAAAATCTCGTTTGGCTTTGGTGTGTGGCCATTCACCCCATTCGTCACTGAAGCGCCATTTATTCCATTTGCCTCTGACTTCACTGCCGGCTTATTCAAATAGCTGTCAACAGACTCAAGGACTAATATGTAATTAGTATGGGATACTCACAAAGCAGACTGTTGAGACTGGAGGGACTTCACTCACTGACGTGACCGTTAGCTCCGCCGTAGCCGAATGAATTGATACTGGCCCTTTGAAGTGCTCTGGGCCATTTCGCCAGTTCCGTCAGAACTTTCATGTTGCGAAGTTCCAGCTTCACTTAGGAAAAAGTCAATAAGATTCCTTGATAGAGTTTTACAGAAATAGCTGCACTGACGTTTGGGATTGATGTTCTGCACCCCGAATGTTGGAGGGATCAAGCCGTGCTCAAAGGCTAACGCAACTTTCATTATCGAGGTCAGGCCGCTGGCGGCTTCGCTATGACCCAGGTTTGTTTTCACCTAATTGTCGGGTCAGACATACAGGCGACTCAATTCGCGGTCAACAGACGAAGTGAGGGCTTAACATACCGACCCTATCATGAGAGGGGCACCGTCGCGAGCCGTGAAGCAGCTTGCCAGTGCAGACACCTCTACGGGGTCACCGACTCCGGTTCCTGTCCCGTGACCTTCGCCAAAAGATACACGGTCAGCAATTCTGTTCATATCGGCTATGGTCTTGGGATTTATGATGAGGAACCTTATGTGAGACAACACGCAAACGTGAGGACCTGGACAGGTGAAGAAGGATAAACTAGAATGGAACGGCGAGCTCACACTCGATATAGTCAGTTTCGGAGAAGTCGAGACCAGCATTTGCATATGTTTTCCTGATGACAGTTTCCTGTCGGCTTGCGTCAGGTAATGTGATGCCTGGCGTTCTCCCGTTGCTGTAAGCGCGTTCAATTTAGTAAACTAGTGTTCTATGCACGGAGAACAGCACGGGCCTGCTTGTTAATTGCAGATCGTGGTGACTTACGCATTGATGGCAGTGCCACGGATGACTGCGCGGATCTTGTTTCCGCTTTTCAAGGCCGATGACAAGGGCTTGATATAAATCGCATTGACACCCTCACCCCGTGCATAGCCATCAGCAGAGATATCGAAAGTGTGGCACGCCGAAGTCGGCGAAAGGAATCCTCCCTTCGCCGTACCCAAGTACTGCTCTGGTGATGTTATCAGGTTCGCACCCGCCACAATAGCCCCGTCACAGTCGCCATTCTTGATAGCTGCGACAGCATGGTGGAGGGCATAGATAGAAGAGGAACAGGCGGTATCCAGAGTCAAGCTAGTGATGGCAAGTCAGTCTGCTGACGCAACATGGGCACAATGAAGCACTATACCTCGGGCCCTGCAAGTTGAAGATGTGGCTGATGCGATTCGACATGATAGACGTGCCTCCACCGGTTGCTGCATACCGATGTAAGTAATCCGGGTCGCGTGATTGCATGGATTGATAATCGACGGTGAAGTTTCCAACATAGACTGCTGTGTTGGTATTGGACATTTCTTCCACTATATAATGCATAGTCAGTTTTGCCTCAGTGTTGCTTCAACAGTTTAGAAGCGAACATGTAGTGCTGTAGTAAGGGGCCAAGGGGTGAAAGGATGATCGAGATGTGTGATGAGAAATTCTCGAGTATGCTTACTCGTCACGCCGGCGTCCTCAAAGCATTCATAAACGACTTCGAGAAGCTTCCGCTGCTGGGGATCCATGTACGAAGCTTCCAGGTTGTTGATACCGAAAAATGCGTTGTCAAATTGACGGAGATCCTTTTGAATGAAATAACCGCCGTTCACGTTCATAGCTCCGGCTCTGCCTCCATCCTCGTGATAGAAACCCTCGATGTTGAATCGATCTTTGGGGATTGTTCCCTGGGCGGACTTCTTGTTCGCCAGGAAATTCCACAAGTCTGACGGCGAGGAGATCCCACCGGGCAGCAGACAGGCTGGACGGTATGCAGTTAGTTACCAGATACTTGAGGGGTATTGGACAATGGCAGACACTCACCCATTCCAGCTATGCATATCACATCGTCACTGACTGAGCCATTCACGTAGGGGTTCTCAATTGCGGAAGGCATGATTCTTTCGCAGTTGGCAAGGGTCCAGCCTCCCTCTTGAGATATTACAAATTGTCTAGTCAAGAAGGTGTTCGAAGATTGATAGAATGAGATAAGGCTTGATTTTGGTGCTAATAGAAACTGCATACTACATGTGTCCACTCAAGAGGTTGTTGAGCCTCTTATATTTGTAGTTCGTCACTAGTCACCTCTATTGCTGCCCCCACGGTTGTAAAACCTAAGCCCATACTCTACTATCAGTAAGCCTGCATACGACTAAGTTGTTACACGTTACATTTTGTTTGGCTTTATATAATGCTTGTAACCTTTAGCTTACGTTGGTGTTTCTGTAGATCTAAAGTGATACAACGGTGCTTTTGGGTACTAGTTACTTGCTACCTCGGTGACCTGGTATGCACTGGACCTTTGTTGTATCCACTATACCGTGATATCTTTTATATCATTAAATATTACGAGTAAAATCCTTAACCTAACATAATTGCATTCTTCTTTAAGTGGCTTGTTATTGTAGGTAATAGTTTATTTGGGTATGCTTTTTAATTTTTGGTTCCGCTTTTCATATTTATTGATCAAGGTTAAGCCTTCTTAAGTTTTCCTAATAATTGGTTCAGGAGGGGATTGAATTGGAATGTGGAGTAGATTTACCCCTATCTCTGGACTTTTACAAATCATTGCATATCGGCGACGCTTGTTCATGAACATTTGCAACTCGATAATTAGTATATTTTAAATGCAGTAATAGTGGCTTGAAGCCAAAGCATGGGAGATCAAATGCGAGATAAGAGTCATGGTTGACTGTCATTGGTTGTAGTTCAAGCGGTTTCACATGTTGCTCACCGTCATCCCTGTTTCTAAATCCTAATGCCGAGCCGTCGTTCAAAGTGAAGCAAAAGTACATTGCATGTGTGACCTGAGCCTCGCAGGTTCAACATGACATGTATTCCTCTTCAACGTCTATGAAGGCAATAAGGATGATCTTGCGAACCGGCGCTTCTGGGATCAACGCGCGTACATCTTTTCATGCTGTCAGCATCACCGCTGGGAGAGAATAGGCGTAGATAGGCGGTCTGATACCAAGGCAAGGGGCAAAAGGTGCAAGGTTCCCGGATGAGAAATTAGTACATTAACCTGCCCTTCATGGGGAAGTTAACTTGAATGTGCCTCTCTTTCCCCATTCTCTCAGCAAAACCACCAAGTCACCAGTACCTGAGCTGCATCACTACAACTACTCCCACTATGGACATCAATGGATACGCAGTGGTCGTGGGAGGGGGTAAGCTTTCCTCATGTCGGTAATCACATCCAGTACATCACATGCTAATAAATGTGTAGGAAGCGGCATCGGCCGAGCTTGCGCCTTGGGTCTCGCAGCGGAAGGTGCTGCAGGCATCTTTGTAGCCGACATTAGTCTTGAGTCGGCGACCCGAGTGGCTGCCGAATGTAAAGATGCAGCATCAAAAGCCAGTTTTGTGGCCCAGGCGGTGTACGTTGATGTAACTCAGCAGGCGTCTGTCGAGGACATGACCGACATCGCCGTGACGACGTTTGGGCGGGTCGACTATTGTGTTCATTGTGCGGGGGTAAGCAGGCTACTGTGACGTAGCAAATTCAACCCAGGAGTGATCATGTTGCTGACCTATCTCCTCGGTATAGATCGGAGTCGAGAAACAACGAGAGATTTCCGAGGCGGACGTCGACGAGTTCAGACGCTTCATGCAGGTCAACGTTGACGGAACATTTCTTGTGACGCGTACCATGTCAATGGCAATGAAATGCCAAGAAACCAGGCCTATCAGAGGCGTCGGGCGCGGCACGACCCGAGGATCTATCGTCATCTTGGGTTCTGGTTCTTCATTCGTTGCCACTCCCGCGATGGTGCAGTATACGGCGGCCAAGCACGCAGTCATGGGTGTAGCTAAGAATGCAGGTATGTCTAGTGTTTTCCTAGAATGTAAGACTTCGCGATGGTGCCACAAGATTCCCGGTGTGCTGACTGAATCTGGTTGCAGCTCTTGATAATGCAGCTTATGGTATCCGAACTAATTGTGTATGCCCAAGCTGGACAGAGACACCTATGATACAGAGGGCCAGGGATGGAGGTGTGGATATAGATACCTTTGTCAAGGCTGTGGTGCCGCTGGGCCGCATTGCTACGCCGGAGGAGGTTGCAGATGCAGTGATATTCCTCTGTAGCGATAGGTCTAGCTATGTAACTGGATGTGGGATGATCATCGATGGAGGAGCGACTCTAAGCTCTCACATCTAGGCAGTCTTCATTGGTGTCAGATAGCATATCATGGGCCTTCGCAGGTTTTGCTCTCCAAGGCTAGAGGTATACATGTTCGTTTGTTGGCTAGACAGCTGTCAGTTCTATATCTATCAGGGGTATGACAGATTTACCCGAACAGAAAATTGATGTTATCGTTTCCTTCAAGGCACCTCACATAATGCGACACTCTAGACATATCTGATACAAGCGTGGTTTGTGAGCCCTGCGGCCTTTCTGCCAATCCGGGATTTGGATTATGTATGTATGAATAGGTTCGAACGTGAACATAGCCCCTGCGTTAATATTGACCCATCATTGTTAGTAATACAATTACGGAAAGGACTCGATTTGTGACATTCTAGGTGCTAGCACTGACAATCTGTATGCTAGGAGTGCAAAAGCCTTGCTTGGAATAGAAACTGCAATCACAGAGCCTCATGACAATCAATGTCGATACCAGAACACTTCTCATTAGTGTTTGGGATGGCTGTAGTTGGTAAGACTCATGCAGGTCGTTGAATAGTAGATCAGCTAGGCAGTAAGATCTTTTCTCGGCTTGTTGCACATAAGACATAAGCTGCAGCATCACATCATCCGGACAGGTACTGCAGGCTAGAAGTGAGATCATCCCCATGGGGAATATGTGCCGTCGTAATGCCAAGGACCGGTGGCTACAGCCTAGTTAGAGTCCTAGTTAGAGTAATTTCCTTGTTGGAAGAGCCATTTAGAGATAAGGCCCCGATTAAATAGTCATTCATCTGGTCTGATACTGATCCAGTGGCATCGCTTCATCATTCCAAAATAGGAAATGATGACAGCAAACTAAAAAAGTAATGAGGGCAAGTACATTCTCAAAGTATAGATACAGAGCATCTTTGGGGAGATACTTTTTAGTCTTTTTTCATCCTCTCTCTGTCTAGGTCAGCCTACCATACAGTTCACTTCTTTCCCATCTTCTCATCTCTATTCACCTAACTCGACCATCTATCTTCTTCAGCTTACTCTTCACTATGGCGGCACAATCATCTTCATCAGATCTTCTCAAGACTAGTGCTGGGTACGTTCAACAGTTCCCTGCCCCAGGGCTTCGTCGGACAGTCCGGCATATCACTGGTCATAACGCAGAGGGTAAAGGCGTTTTCCTTGGCACCGACTGCGGAGACCATCACCGCATCATCGGGAACGAGCAAGCTATCGCCAACATCCTTTACTCGACTAAAGAGACACCTGTTGTGTTTGAGGGTGATCTCGACATCAAGTACGCCAAGGAAAATGAGGTACGGCTTCACCATCGTAGCTTTGTAATAGACTGTGGCAATCTCACATATCTAACCTTCATTTCGTAGCCCGGCCTCCATATCCACAATGGCTCCGTCTTTCGCATGATTGACTTTGGACCCAACGTATTGTCACCCATGCACCGTGCTGTCTCCCTTGATTACGGCATCGTCATTGAGGGCGAGTTCAAGCTCACTCTCGACTCGGGCGAGGAGCGCATCATGCGCCAGGGAGACGTAAGCATTCAGCGTGCATCGGCGCACCAGTGGCACAATATCACCGGCAATGGGACTCTGCCTGGACGTGTCGCGTGGATCTTGCTTGACTGCAAGAGCGTGGTTATTCATGGCAAACCCCTCGAGGAGGAACTCAACGAGTTGCAGCCGTACTATGAAGGACGTTAGCATCGTCACAATTATGAAATAAGCATCCGTAGCTATCTTAGATTGAATAAGTTCTTCCCTTAAAGCGGAAGCTTCCTTATAAGCTCGGTCACTTAAAAATCTCTCGAGGTGAAACCGCGTGTGGTGTTCCCATGATGAGCCTCACAGCTGCATTCTTGGCGCTCCCATCATCCGTTTTGAGCTCATCATAAATAACACGAGGGTTTGCAGTAAGTGGTTTGTTTGACTTATACGTTACTGTAGTGGAAGTACAAAGTCTGGATGTAATTGTATTTGAACTGGCCATGTATATTATTTGAGAGGCTCTAGTTGACTAACAGAACATCAAAATGCGGTACTGTACCAGAAATTCACGTCGATACAAAAAGCATTATGATGATGAAGACTCTCGCTAGGCCTGTAATATTTAAACACATCACATCGTCACCTCACTTAATTGTAGAACAGCATACTCAATTCAATCTCAAGATAATACTAAGACGTACACGATGCATCATACCCCGGCTTTCTTGCCAAAAGCCATAGCACGAACACTAGTCATCAATCCCTTTTCAATTTCTCGAGAAATGCATCCTGAAGTTTACCGAGCTTAAAGTCTCGCCAAAACACGAAATCCTGAAAAATATTGTAAGTTAAATTTTCAATCCAGTTCGCGATGATATCAGTAGCCACTTACAAAGAAAGTACGCCAGCCGAAGGTATCGAAAAACCGGATCACGCTAGTTGTTTTGCCATACCAGAACCATGCGGACGGCGATGGTTTCAAACTGTGCGCAACTACTCTGGCCGCGTATTCGAATCGATCTGTAGTTTCTGTGCTTATCGGTGAGACTGATAGAGCGCCTATGGTTGAACCCCAAACAATAGAAATGGACTTACGGGGTGTTCTCTGCACATGTTTCTCAAACTCCGCTGCTAGGGGTGCATAGTAAGAGTCTCAAAGATCATCAGTATCGAGAAACAATGAAAAGGGCATGACTAGGAAACCTACCTGCAGGCAGTTTTCGATGGATATCGCTTTTCAGAATATTCGTTCCGATTTCTCCCGATATAATCTTCGAGCGTCATCGTCAGTCTTAGTCCAACCAGGCATTATGAAAAAGAGATAAGGGCTCACCGTGATGACTCTGACACTGTGGACAATTGTCAGAATAACGACATTATCAACGTTGTTCAAATTCACAAATCTAACCTAAAAGGAGACATCTCAACACGTAGTGTATTGGACCAATGATGAAGGGCGGCCTTTGATGCATTGTACGAAGCTTTGGATACTTAGCTACTCGCTTCAATATTCTCATGATGGCAACACTGACACCCATATAGGTATGGAACGACGCCCCCAATAGAACCGATGTTGACTATAGTTCCCTGAGCTTGAATGATCATGCCATGGAAATGGTGAACCATTTGAATGGGCCCAAATAGGTTGACATCGAACATGCGCTTGACCGGTGTGATCTCGGTGTCAATTGCAGTCATCGTGTAGCCTGATAATCGGTTATAATGGCGGCTAACCGGCAACGTATTTAGGGACGCTCTTACAAATACCACTTCATTCAGGCCAGCTTGGGTTAGAAATACGGAACAGAGAATGTGTCTCATGTGAGATGAGATCCTTAACTCACGCATTGTTGACGAGAATGTCAAGGAAGCCATCGGTCAAGGCTTGGACTTTCTCCTTCAACGCAACCACGGAGTTTTCGTCCCTAAGGTCGAGCGTAAGCCAGCTTATTCCGGCATCAACGAGATGATCGCTAGATTCATTTGGAAGGATGGTTGCTATCGAATGGATGCCATAGCTGGTGTACTCTTTGACAAGAGCCTCGCCAATGCCGCCCTTGCCGCACCTATTGATATCAGCTCTAAAATTCACTGCTTGTAATTATAGGAGAGGCATGACTTGCCCAGTTACTAGAGCAAACTTTTGTCGACTCGACATTGTAAACTGATCACTACTGTTGGCGTAGAGCCGTATGAACACAATCAGGAATCTGTTAGATTGCCAGATTTGAGGCTCCTTCTCTACTGCTCAGCGGTAGTCCCCCACCCCCTGAGAGATATATGACCATTTAGTTCACCAAGTCTTTAGCCTTCACAGATAGGAGTGCCCTCGGGGACTGCAAGCTGAGCCGCAGCAGCGAGAGCAGCTCGTGATCCCCGGGGCCCAGACAAACTTCCGGCTCACTTACGCTGTCTGGTATGCTGCGCCCCTCAGCGATGCATGCAACGGACCTTTGTAGACCGCCTGTTCATGATGATTGTATTCCTGAATAGGGTAACATGGCGCGCGTCGCAGTCTGGCATGTATAGATAGCAGAGAGGCGGTGGACTGCGATAAACGGTGACATACACCGTAAAGACCGTAAGATAAATGCAGATGGGCGCCAGGCTAGATGCGTCGAGTTGTAGGATAGGGCGATTATGCATGCGCCGCTTGGTAATGCAATGCGGCATCACACGCATGTTGGTGATGCATGAAGCTCAGGAGGGGGGACTTACCAATGGGCGGCGTACTTGGGAGCCACGAATATATTGTTTCGCGCGCCGCGTTCTCTTGCCGGCTTTGTGTAACATGGCGTAAGCTCTTGTAGATGTGGGATCTGCAGTCAGCAAACTCCACCGGGTACTTATCATGTCTACTACCAGACGCGTGATCACGGCGTGGTAGAGCGGAATATTGTCGTGACTAGAACAATACAACTGGGATACATAATATACCTATCTTGAAATGAGGGAGAGGCTACTTTAATTAAGTCAAATTCTTCTAAATACGAAGATCGTATACACGCTAAAAAATACAGCCTTGTAAGCATCTTTCCCCGGACAGGTATTATGCATGTGAGCAAGCAGATAGGATGTTCGGTCATCTCTCTGCTCCCCACTTTGCAGCCAGAGGAGACAAGGTGGATATGATCGCAAGATGATGCGAGATTCCTCTCTTGGATTGAGAATTACAGTCGGATAAATCTCCAAACTATCCAAGAAAAGCGCCACAACGGCGTTTTTACCATGACCATAGTAGCAAATTCGCTAATGCGTGTAGACAAATTGATTCTCATCAAGTAAATTCCGGACACTTCCTTATTTCTGTCATCTTATCCGAGCTGCCATTGCACACTCGCTTGATCAGTCTAAGATATGCTTGACATCTTCATGAGTGCCTTCCAGTACTCGGTTCCGTGGCTTTTACTATGCCTTGCTATTGTTACACTTTTCATGTGGAAGGTTGGCATCATTGGGCAACGGCCGAGTGACCTCCCCCCAGGCCCGCCAGCTCTACCCCTCATAGGAAATCTTCATCAGATGCCCCGGCGCTCTATTCACCTGCAATTCCAAAAGTGGGCTCAGGTGTATGGGCCGGTATACTCACTGATACTGGGAACGAAAGTTATCATCGTCCTATCTTCTGACCAGGCTGTCAAAGACTTGCTGGACAAAAGAAGCGCCATCTACTCGTCAAGGCCTGAAGCCTACATAGCACAGGAGGTCATGAGCGGAGGGTTGAGGCCGTTGCTGATGGTGAGGCGGCCACTTTGAATACAGATGCACCAAGATCATGGCTGACTAGACTTTAAAGGGCTACGGGGCGACCTGGCGTATGGTTCGTAAGCTGGCTCATAGCGTTCTCAACGTCCGTGTGGCGAGGACTTATGTGCCATACCAAGATTTGGAAACCAAGGCGATGCTGATAGGGTTACTTGAGAATCCGGATGACTTCATCAACCATGTACGCAGATACACAATGTCTTTGACTATGCAAATGACATTTGGTTCTCGAATCCCCGCTAGCGATGATCCAGACTTACTGGAGCTGTTCGATGTGAGTGAAGTGCGGTCTCGCCTGTAATTAACGGTCAAAACATTTGACAGTCGATAACAGATATTTGAGAAATTCTCCGAGATTTCAACCTCGAAGGTAGGGATCCCAGGCCAGCTTTGTCTTCTAGGCCATGTGACTCTGATTTCTCACTCTGCATAAAAATAGGCTGCCTCTCTTCTCGACTTGTTTCCCGCGTGGAGACTAATTCCTGACTACCTCCTTCCTGTTAAGGCTGCTGGTAGGAGATTGCACAAGAAAGAGCACGCGCTATTCATGAAACACTTCTCAACCACGCGTGACCGGTTACGTGCTGGTGCGGCAAAGGTACTACTCCACACAAGAGGATACCGGCTCCTTTAGGCCGCCAGCCTGGCTAACGAGCACTATAGCCATGTTGTTGCATAGACCTACTGCGTCTTCAGAAGGACGTAAACTTCTCAGATGACGTTGCCTGTTACATGAGCGGCTCTCTACTCCAGGCAGGATCCGAAACGACTGCCGCAACATTGGTCGGGTTCATACAGGCCATGGTGATCTTCCCAGACGTGGCCGTAGCCGCACAGGAAGAACTTGATCGCGTCTGTGGTGATCGTTTACCGGATCTCAACGACTTCCCGGACTTGCCTTACGTACGTGGGTGTTTGAAAGAAAGCTTGCGTTGGATGCCCCCTGCGACCATGGGCGTGCCTCACGCACTTATAAAAGACGACACGTACCTTGGGTATCGGCTTCCAAAGAATTCGTCCGTCATCATCAACGTCTGGTAAGTTAGTCTCGACCGTTAGCCTCTCATGAGTGAATGGGGTCGCCAATTGATCAAAACAACAGGGCAATAAGCAATGACTCAGAGAGACATAAAGATCCGCGACGATTTGACCCTTCGCGGTGGGAGGGTGACAGCCAGAACTCAGCTGATGCAGCAGCGAATCCAGACGCCAGTAAACGTGACCATTTTGCGTTCGGTGCTGGTCGTCGCATCTGTCAAGGCATGCATATTGCCGACCGGTCGCTCTTCTTGGCAATCTCGCGCACCCTATGGGCATTCGATTTCAAGCGGGCCGTGGACCGGCAGACTGGCCAAGAGATCGTCCCCGACATGAACGATCTTGCCGATGGCCTCTTCACGGCTCCTAGCCCGTTTCAGGCCAGCATAGTCCCAAGAAGTGTGAGTAGGGCAGCGCTAGTGAGACAATACTGGGACGAGGCGAGTGAACTACTTGATGAGACGTTGCAGTGGAACACTGTTCCTGAAGGCCTGATTTGGAAAGATTATGAAGAGGCAGACGATGGCGTTGAGATGTGAGCAAGATCCAAGCTTGGCGCGTCAGTCAGTGGTCCTTGAGTAGCGTGTCGGTAGATTAGGTATGAGTATAGACCAAATGAGGATGCAAGTTTTTGACACGCCCGCGACATCAAATACATTTCAATTTTTCTACCCAGCACTCTCCATGCTCAATACACTTGCTATTTGACAACCATCACACATCTCACACCTCCTCCAAAATGACATAACAAACTTTAGGACTAGTAGTGATAGCTTCATGCACCTCATTGCTGGCAAGCTTCCCTTCCGGCTTTTTGAAACGAAAATTCCAGACAACCAAGGCGAGCATCATACGCATCTCAAGGTATGCGAGCCGTTTCCCTATACCACCATTAATTGGAGCTCTTCAACATGTTTCATCGCAAAGTGTTTCAACATGTCGCGAGAATTGATGAAAAAACAAAGCGCACTTACCAAAGCAGCTACGCAGCCCCAATCCAAATGTGATCATAGGGCCTGCTTGGGAATCGAACCTCTTACCCTTTCCGTCCTCGGCCGTCCGAAGCCATCTTTCAGGTTTGAACAAGTGCATGTCGCTTTCGTCCCACCGCGTTGCCCATCCCTTTGCGCGAGCGGTCGCTGGGATGGTCTCGTCATCGACCGGCACAGCGGGCTTGGTATAGCCTGGACCAACGGCCGGCATTAGGACATTTGTGCCCTTTGGCACGTGGTGACCCAGCAATATGGTGTCGACCATGGTGGCGCGCATCAAGAGAGGAATCGGCGGCGCGTATCTCAGCGACTCCTCGATCGTGGCATCGAGATATGGGACACTGGTAACGGCGATCTCCGATGCGGTAGGCTGACGCTTTTCGGCGGCAGCTGAGGCATATGCTTCTTGTAGCGCTGCCCTTAGCGAGGATTGCACATGTTGGTGAATTGAAAGTAATTTGATCATCCCTGAATCTCCTGTGTTAGCCTGAAATATGAAAGATAGTATCTGATTCTAACCGATCGGGGGTGACTGACATGTCAAAGCAGTGGCGCTTGTCTCGTGGCCTGCAACAACATACCCTAGTAGCTAGATATCGTTAACTGACCGACAAGAGAAATAGCGGTGGTAGGTATGTATCATATTTACCTCGTCATAGATTCTTCTTGCATGGAATTCTGGTGCCCGTCCTTCCTTTATCGACGCCGCTTTCTCGCGCTCGAGTAGGTGGTCGACAGCAGAGATCATGGAGGCTTCACCACGCTCTAGCCTAGCGAGGCTTTTGTCGATCTCGCGCGAAATCACCTGATTTTTCTTTTTCACGGCCCTCCTTAGCCGGAGATTTGTTAGCATCTTCCATCTGTCCTCTAGACGCGGCATCAGGGAGTTGAATAGAACACCGACGTGCTCGGCTAGAATCTGGCAGGCCTCGATCTCTGGCGGGACAGTCGACACAGGGAAACAAGCGACGCCGTTGGCGTCGATGATTGGGAAATTCTCCGAGTCAACATGAGAAATGAGATGGTCTAGTTGCACCTTGATGGTACTCAGATTGTCGTCGAACGCAAATGCCACAGCCATGATCATGTCAGTCGCGACACCAAACACATCAGATAGTGCTTCAAACGGCCTCCCTTTGGCAAGCTGTGCTTTGAGTGCCCACAGCTTGATGAGAGTCATGGACTTGGCATGAATCTGGGGCGCCGACAACTTGACACAAATGTTAGCTATCTCGACATTGTCGCAAGTATAAGCGACGAGGCCTACACCGTGCAGGAAGCTTGGAGCCATGAGGTCCCTCACAAGGGCCTTGTTACGCTTGAAGCGCGGGTCCGAGCTCATCATAGCGATATGATGCTCTGGAATTGAGCCATGAAAGGCATCGCAGCTTTGCGAACCACGATGAAATTCCTTAGTGCGTCGCAAGAAAATGTCATAGTCTTCATCACATTGAGATAATATCAAGACTGGCTTGCTAAAGGGCGATAGCCAAGCTTGGGTCAGTGGCGCTCGATACCTGATGGCCCGTTCAGCGAACCAAGATCGTACCTCGCCATGGCGTTTCTTGTAGGCTACGATCTCCGGCACGTCACCCCATACGCTCCTAGCAGCAGACGGGTTGTGCGGGATACCAGGGATGGGCCTCGGGAGGGCCCATCGATAGAGCAGACTCAGTCCGGCGACGAGTATACCCAGAAGAACTATCGTAGATGGCTGCACGAAAGGCATGATGATGACCTGAGCAGGTATAGAAGCTCAGTTGCACGGTTGGAACTCGAACACAGGAATGGACAGCGTATGATCTCGTAGAACGGAGCGAGCACATAAATACTAACCACCATTGTATTGTCTCTTGGGCTAATGAGGGAGCTTTCGCTGTCGTTGTTCATTCTATAGCTAAGCGCTGCATAGCTTCCGCGTCATCTGTACCTCGACTTATACATCACTTGTCCGCCTCTATCTGTCTCTGTCGCTCTCTCTTGCGACATCGGCGTCAACTACAGACTCGTCACCGGGAGCGACCAGCGATTAGAAACACTGCGCGGTGTTGAACATGCCTGTCCAACAATCGAAGAACATGAACAGGTCTGGGGGAGTTCGGAACCAGCACGATGGCGAGTGCTTGGGGCGATTCCCGTCCGAGGCTCCCACGCCCCTCCCATAGAAAGACCTACTTATCATCACACAGATATGCCGTCAGCTGATTGCATGCAAGGACGAACCGACGGGCTTTCCAAGACACCGAAGAGGGCCACGGCTGTGCCATTGAGATAGATAGGGGGGCCGTTGCCAAGAGCAACCAGGGTTAGGTCCGCACGAGCTAACCCATTACGCTTAGTGCGGGGTAGCAGCGGGGCCTGCCCTTTATGGTAAGTACCGGATCGGGTAATTGGTCTCCAAGCCAGCGATCGACCCGGGTGCATGCTGAAATGGAGAGTATCACCTTGGTGGACCATTCGGCTGCAACACTTATAAAGTGGAATATAGGGCCCGCTCTATATTTATATATACTTCCAATAACACTATTATCCGAGCATTGTATTGGGTGCACGTAGGTTATGTGCCTCTAGATTCCTCCTAGCCATTTCCAGGAGGCACAGTTATGGAGCGGCTTCAGTATTCCACTTTTCATGTATTGCAGCCGAATGGGCCATTAAGGTGATACAATTTGGGTAAAAATAATAGACCATCTGAGCTGGCCCTGGCCGTTTCTACGATAGCCCGAGGCTGCCCACTCCGCCCTTTGCCTTGATCTTTTGCTCCAGCACGTCCAGCTTCGAGAGACCCTTGATCACGCCATCGAGTGTCCCGACTGGCAACAGTGACGCCACTCGCACCTCCGACGCATGGCGACCGCGCCAGACCCAGTGTGGAGGGTTGCGCTGACTGACATCCTTGACCACATCATCTGCCCACTTGGCCGCCTCGGTGCCGTTGGCGGCCGTATCCGCTCCCGCCATGGCCTTCTCGATCTCTTCTTTTGCTATGTTGTACATTGAATCCGGCGGGAGCACGGCAGTGGGCGCATTATCAAAGAAGGTGGACTTGACTCCGCCAGTGAGCAGGTTGATGACTTTGATGCCAAAGGGACCCAGCTCGAGGCGCAGGCCCTCGGTGAAGCTGCCGGCCGCCGCTTTCGAGGCGTTGTAGGTTGATTGCCAAGGTACTGAGCCGGCGGTGAGCGATGCGGCCGAGGTGTTGTTGATGATCATGCCGCCGTGCTTGGACTTCAACAGGAGCGGGACGAACGCGCGCGTCACCCGCAGGACCGAGAAAACATTGAGGTCAAACAGCTCGCGGGCTTTATCTATGTCGATGTCCATCAGCGGCAGCGAGTATGCCGCGCCCGCATTGTTGACGAGGGCGTCGAGCGAGCCGCCGGTTAGCGTCTGGATCTGGGTGGCGGCACTCGCTATTGACTCGTCGGAGCTGACGTCGAGCTGTATAGAGGTAATGCCGGCAGCTTCAGTGTCGCGCAGCTTCGCTGGGTTCCGTGCCGATGCAAACACGCGCCACCCGGCCTTGTGAAAAGCAAGAGCTAGCGCTGATCCTAGACTGTGGTCTGAGCAGCCCGTGATGAGGATCGTGCGTGTAGAGGACGCCATGGTGAAGCGAAGTGTAAAGATGAGATTGCAATGCGCTGCAGATGTAAAGCCGGCCCTAAGAATTAATCCACTTATGAGAGAGTCTGCTTTTGAACTGTTAAAATGGCACCGATGCTCTAAAAGACACGTTATAGGCTTCTAAGTATAGCCAGCAATTTTTCAAAATGTTTGACTAGGGAGAAACACATTACGTACCTACCTAGGTGCTGGAAATTTACAATATTACGGCACAGCGTTCAATGAAACCTTTTGGACTCCTCGGCGACATCCTTCGCATCAATATTACCTTGAGCAGCCTAGGGAGCAGCCGCTGTATCACCTCGGAGGGATTGTTGCGCCGATGCGGCGGAATTGGAGGTAGCGGCACAGCGAAGGCGGGATTGGTCACAGCAAAGGAACAAACAATAACAAAGCAGGCTGGCGCCCGCTGACAGCAGCAAGCTCATCTTGCAGCTTGGCGGAAGCGACCCGCACGCAGCTTTCGCCATGTTTAGTGACTTATATCGATGGCATGAAGCCTGCGGCTGAGAATCCACGGTAGTGTATGTACATAGACTGCATTAAACAATTGCACATTCGAGCTTATCATATTCCATCTATTATACAAGGCCGGAATGATCCGGTATCGGACACAGAAATATGCCGACACAATCTAAACGACTTCTAACTCCGCCGAAAGGAAGGAGAAAAGGCAAAAAGAAAGAGACTGATGCTGGGTACAAGCACACGCCCTGCCAATCAGCAGCAAAGCGAAAAAAGAAAATAGTATGGTACAGCTACTGAGTGTCCACGCATAGCCGGCACGTGTCCTCCATTCCTCTCACCAAGTGACTAATGTTTCGGAACATAACGCGACGGGATCGCATTGTTGAAGCTGAAGGCGTTCTTGGGGTCCCATTGCTTTTTCAAATTGGAAAGACGTGGCAGGTTCTGCTTGCTGTAGATCTGCTCTAGCGTCTCGTCGCCTCGCGCATAATTGACGAAGACCCTTGGGCCCTCGAACCCAGATGTGGCCCGAAAGTCATCGCGGAGCTCCCGTCCGAGTGCCTGGGCCGCCTTTTGAGTAACAGCATCTCCAGGGCCCCAGATCATGTTGGGATTTCTGAACGACAGTGCACTGGTTAGCCTGTTTCCAATAGAACCACACACAAGGAACTTTACGGTGCCACTCACATGTAACCTGTTGTTTGTCTCCAGGGCCATGCTGTCCTCTCAAGCGGCACAGCTGCCATGGCTTGATTGGGGAAGTATTCGAACTGTAAGATGCTGGTACGTCCTCCAGGATATGTCGAAAAGAAATCGGACATCTTGGAGAATGACGATGCAGCGGTGGACGCCGAATAGTTTCGGAGATTCAAACTATACAGGTCGCGTACCAAGTTATCTTCACAGGTTGCGGCCTCAACCCCTCCGCCAGCAGTAGCCACAAGTCTGTTCCATTTTACCACCTGAATATTCGAGTAAACAGGCTTGAGTTTGATCAGCGGGGCCAAGACCTTGCGGCCTTCTTTTTCGGGGCCCAGGTAGACCCAATTCGCCCCGACTTGCGTCTACGGGTCGCCATCAGCATCTTGACAACTCGGGATACCATTAGAAGGAACTGAGACGTACCGCATTGGTAGAGCTATTCCACATGACTATGGTAATGGAAGCTAACTCCGCTGGCAGTTTGTGATTGAATGCCTCGACGGCTTTGAAATACTGAGACGCCTTCTCCGCGGGGAATAGGAAGTCTGCGCTGAGCACATCACCGCGATTCCGGAGTGGGTGAACCTTGAAAGTGGCAGACGTGACCGCGCCGAAGTTTGCGCCTGCGCCGCGAATGGCCCAGAATAAGTCCGAATGGGACTTCTCGGAAACCTCAATCACCTGGCCGCTAGCGGTGACCATCCTTGCCGAAACGAGGGCATCGATGAGCAAGCCATAGAGGCCGGTAAACCTCCCGACTCCTCCCCCGAGGGCAACGCCGATCAAGCTTGGGCAGGAGGCACTGCCGGTTTCTAGTTCATCAACATCATGGTCAGTCCTCGATACATCCAAGACGAGTGGTAAAGGATACGTACGGATTTCAAAGCCGGCGTTATATAACGGGTCGAATATATCTCCTGCCGTCACTCCGGGTCCAATGGTGACAGTCTCAGCAGCAGCATTCACATTAATCGAGTTCATGCGGCTGAGGTCAATGGCCAGACCATCTTTAAGGCCACGCAGAGTAGTTGTATACCCATGACGTTTTCCAGTCACAAGGAACGGGATGTTATAGCTTGTGGCAAGTTTTATCTGGGTAGGTTGAATATTGGTTAGTGACAGATCTTCAACTAAAGTCCCCCAATCGTTTACTCACGGCTTTTCTAACGTCTTCCTCTGTCTCCGGGCTGATAGCTGCTTTATAGGTAGGAGGGCTGAAGACTGTCCATCTCTCGGTGGCATCATTGAACTGCCGAGTTCCAATGAATGATAATGTCGTGCTTGGCGCCCAAGCTCTTGCAGGGTCTGTTAACAGGGCTCTGAGATCAGTCTTGACAGCACGAGCATCCGTAACCCCCGTGAGGAGAAGGAGATGCACGAGCATCAACCCCCATCTTGACATCGCTGGTCTAAAAACTGGAATCATGATGTAATTTTTCTCAATTGAAGTGTTATCATTCTTATTTCTCTTCGGATCGCATGCCAAGCCAAACGTAGCTTGTCCTGGGTTTATATACACGACATTGCACCATTGAAGCCAACGACTTGGGAGACTGTAGCAGTCGAGTCACCCTTGAAGTCCCAGACACTCACCAGGCTGATAACGTCTAGGGCGCAGCCGTAACATAACCGTCCGGTGAGGCGAGAATCCCACGTGGATTTTTTCCTTCAGCTAGCATATCAAATCCTTTCTTTGCAGCCGCAACCAAATTAGAAACCAAGGGGGCGACTCCTCCAAAAAGAAGAGGTATGCGTAAGAAACTATACAGGAATGTATAAATCTAATACCATGCTTGTTACTTTGGATGTCAGCCCGTTGGTCTTCTGACAGAAAAGATGTACGTACTGCTCGGGTCTCAGGGGTGATCAAAACCTTGTCCTAAATTAGGGCAAAAGGATACGAGACCAACGCCATCTTATTGTGCAACTCACGATGAAGGCTCACCCTCTGGTCTGGTGACGTAAGTTCACGAAGACGAACACAGATTAGGCACTTGTGAGAACTTTGATTGACTAAAAAGTCGGAAACGGCTGAGAGTAGCTAACACGAAGAGGTCAGCGACAGTAAGTTCTTAAACGGTAGATAGGTGAACAGGACATTGCAGCGGCGTTGAGGCATTGCTGAGAGTCTAAAAGTAAAAGGAGCCCTGTCAAGATGAGGCGGCTCGGCTGCATACGATCCACGTGCTGTGGAATGCATATATGTTTAGCCTCCCAGGCTACAATACTATAATAAACTTAGATTTCTGGACAAGTCCGTAGGATTATCAGGCGTTGTCTTTCGCACGCCTAAATTAAATAGCTTGAAGATGACACACGGGAAGGTTGCACCTGATCAGCACTCTGACCAAGCCCTCAGCTCATCATCACGTATCTATTCTGAACATGTCAAAGTCCTTTGATGCAAGTGGTAAGATACATGCGACATTGTACTTGTGGTGCGGAGGGCATAATCCTCCTATCTCGGACTTTATAAATCTATTATAGCCGAATCGGGCAAAAATCTCGCCGTTACCTTCGTCCGACAGGCCGCATCAAGGGATGAGCTTCTGGCTACTTGGCATGCGACATCCAGTCACACAGAAGGGCGGGTTTTACGTCAATCGCTATCCCCCAATAAATAAAACAACAGGCTGGCCATCGGAAATCATTATGAGCTAGCGTCCCTCATCTAACTAACATAACTCTTGCATCTTTTTATCGCCAACACACATCATGGCTGCGATACCCAAAACCAAGATGACGCAGCAATTTGACATCTCGCCAGAGCAGGAGGCGAAGATGTCGCGGTATTTCTATCGCCAAT
This sequence comes from Nemania serpens, assembly GCA_022578855.1. Lineage (NCBI taxonomy): Eukaryota > Fungi > Ascomycota > Sordariomycetes > Xylariales > Xylariaceae > Nemania > Nemania serpens. The sequence continues at coordinate 107,580 of MU396707.1, read as the reverse complement.
TTTTCGTCAAAACGCCACCCCTGAAGAACCGAGAAGGGAGTCTTCGGGGAAAGACAGCCATAATTACTGGATCCAATACTGGACTTGGGCTAGAAACAGCAGGCCAACTCATGGATCTAGGACTGAGCAAACTCATTATCGCAGTGAGAAGCGTGGAAAAGGGAGAGTCTGCTCGTGCGAAGCTTCTCGAGAGACGAAAGCAGCCGTCGGAGCCGTACGACATCGTAATTTGGAAACTAGATCTATCCTCATACCAATCCGTCATTGACATGGCTGAGCGAGCCAAAAACCTAGAGCGCCTCGACATCGTGGTTCTCAATGCGGCCTTGTTCAGAATCACGCAGCGATTCAACCCTGAGACGAAGGTTGACGAAGACGTGCACGTGAACTACCTTGCGAATGCACTCCTGATGGTCCATATCTTACCAACACTAGCTGCTAGTGCTAAAGCGAATCAGCAACCAGGCCGCCTTGTTCTGGTCTCATCAGACGCGGCCGGCTGGGCCAAGTTCACCGAACGCTCGCACAGACCGATTCTCGACGCCTTCAAGCTGAAGGATGAGAACTGGAACATGCAAGAGCGCTACGGGACATCGAAGCTGCTCGGTCAACTTTTCCTCGCGGAGATAGCTCGAAGAGTGTCGCCTTCGGTGGTCACCATCGACGCCGTGAACCCGGGCTTCTGCTACGGCTCCGAGCTCAGCCGAGACGGCGACGGCTCCTTTCTGGGCTTCTTGTTCCGTATCTTCACGCGCATCGTCGGCAAGCCGCTGTGGATGGGTGCTAGATCCGTCGTGCACGCCACGGCTGGATTCGGACAAGAGGTGCATGGTCAATACGTAGAAGACGGCTTGATCCGACCGTAAGCATTCCCCCCTGACTAACCTTGCTGCACAACCTAACATCATCTAGCATGGCGCCTATTCTTTATACCGAAGAGGGAGAGGAAGTTTCCAAACATCTCTGGAATGAAACGATGGCAGAGCTCGCGTTTGCCAATGTGGAGGGCATCATCAAGAGCGTCAGCGGTGTTCAGGCGTAAGAGTTTCGCTTAATGTAATGCGGCATTTCTTAGAGGTAGATGTCACCGTTATTCCCGAGCGTTAGCAAGTAATTAGGCATTTGATATAGTTCCAACGCTTTACATTCAGACTACTTGAGCTAAGCCCACGCCAGATGTGAGCCCCCCAATATTCAAATTTCTATCCTCGCAAACCCTGTTCATACCGGCTTGCTATACTCGGGATACGTCTCTTGATACCTTTGCTTCGGTCAATGTAAGGCTACATGTGATTTAGGACACGGAGGTACAGTACCCTAAGAGTGGCTTCGCTATCAAATAAGCCAGGGCATAATGCACCATCTTTAGAAGCCACAATGGGGTCCAAAAGGGTGGCGTGAGAACGGTGTCACTTAGGCAGCCAAACAAGGCAAGCTGGAACACAGAGGGCGCAAGATTCTCCCTTTCGCAATCCCGAAGGTAGCCTATGGCATTGCGAAGGTAGTTCTCGGTAAAGCCGTGCTCTTCATCGTATGGTCTTGCGCGCACCGTGAAGACCACGTCATCCTCGTTGTCGGGGTGTGCCCAGAAGCGATGTCTGAAGTAGCTCTCAGTGTAAGTGCGATAGTAGCTTGCAAACCACAAAAGGGGGGGGTGAATTACCGTGTGCCGGGTGATATCACAACCACCCCCGTGTTCTTGGTTAGTACATGTTCGCGCTCATTTTTCACAACGACCAACGCGCCCTTCTCTACCTCGAAGAACTCAGTCTGATCCAAATGAATGTGGCTTCTCGGAACGTAAGCTAATGGGCGAATTGTAACACCAAAATCTAGGAATAGCAGTCGTAGGGTAGCTATGAGTACTCACAGCGGGGGGCCCGACAGACCAGCTCTCACAGCAGGATTGTTCACATAGTGTGTCTCCCTCACTATCAAGTCATGGTCATCATTGTAAATGAACTCATATAGGGCAGCGTCATGCGTTGAAAGAAGTCGTGGCTCAGCAGGAGTCAGAGTGCGGAAGGCTGGGCGTGGCGAAAGCCACAATTGCCAACCCCTGACCATATTGATGAGTAAATGTTTGAGTCGGGCTCTGGTCTTAGTGAGTCCAGCTTACAACACAATAATCCTCTGAGAGATAGCGGAAAGTAACGTCCTAACATGGTGTTATTGTAGGTCTCGGTGGATTCATATTACAACACAATAATCCTGCAAAAGATAGTGGAGATCCGCGTCCTAACGTGGTGCCATTGTTGGTATCAATGGGCAGCTGTATTACGTTGGTCAGCCATGTTAGACTCCATTGTCACCACACCACACAAAACCCCGTAATCTGCATGTACTGGGATGCAAGTAAGATTCGTGACCTGGCAGGCCCTGGCTTTCCACGCCCTCGGCTGAAATCCTCCAAGCTCCTGATTGACATTTAGATACAATGCTCTACAACAATTGTGAACGCCGTTTTCGGTGAGTATGTTATGCTAGTACATGTCGTGTACTTCCTCAGATGTACATCTTTTCGCTCAGATGAGCCCGTTTATCTTTCCTCGCGTCCTAATTACATCCACTTCGACTATTTCGATAAACGATTTTGAATTCTAGCTGAACCTTATTACCACTCTGGATTTAATCAGCCTCAATTTGTCATAATTGCTTCCAAAATAGATTCTTGATCCCATCTGCGTGCCCTCGTGCCCATCTGTCTCGTGCAGTTTTCCCTGCTGATGTTCCACTTAGTAGGGCCAAGTCCACATTGGACACGCTGAAACTTTCTTTGGCGATACTCAGGTGTTCGGCTTCGCCACTCTCAAAGGAATAGTATTTCTAATTCGAGTGCTATTAATGTGTAGGAATGATGCGGCTATGTTTGTGAAGTAGTGTGCACTATGTTACCAATAATAGAATTGGAACAGTCACTGCTAGTAGTCAAAACAGATCAATACAAAATGGAGAACTCTCTTAGACTTGCTAGCTATCACGTTGATCCGTGGTCTATTATCCCTGATTCTTTCCGACTGCTACTCTTTTTCTTGGTGAACCATGATCTCTTCTATCACCCGCTTCATTTGCGGCTTGGTTCTCTTCCAGGTATCCGGAACTGTCACGGGGCTGCCCCGGAGCACCGTTCCTAGTTACTTCCAAGAGCAAGCCTTCACTCGACGTGGCTTGTCAGTAGCAGTTATCTGCCGAGAATTGGGACACCTTCTATCCAATGGAACCATTATCTTCGGCCCCTCGGCCCCTGGTTTTGACGAGGCCGTGGAAAGATGGAACATCGACACGGAGCCGGATGTAGAAGTGGTAGTGCAGCCAGCAAAAGAATCAGATGTCTCCAAGATTGTAGGTGTCACCAACTCATACCCTCTTCACCAGAAATTGCCAGCTCACAGAAGCCCTACAGGTCAAATATTGTAACAAGAACCACATAAGATTCCTGGCAACTAACCGCGGGCACGGGGCATCTCAAGCCATCAGTACTTTTAAGGGCCTACAGATTGATATAACTGGCCTTAACAGCATTAAGATTCGACCTGGCGGAAAGTCGGCTGTAATACAAGGGGGAACGTATATCGGTCAAGTCATCCCAACTCTATGGAATGCAGGCTTCGTCACCTGTGAGTCTTCACTTACTCAGGTCTTAACTCGTACATTCACTCACTGACCTGTTACTTAGCCACTGGAAGTAGCGATTGTGTAGGGTTCGCGGGACCTGCTCTGGGCGGTGGACATGGACGCTATCAAGGTCTCTACGGCCTCGCCAGTGATAACTTTATCAACCTCAATGTGGTTCTAGCCGATGGCTCTGAGGTTTCCGTCAACACCAACAGCCACAGTGACTTGTTTTGGGCGATGCAAGGCGCGGGCCATAACTTTGGCATCATCACGAGTGCAGAATCGAAGATTTATCCCCGCAAGATCGATACTTGGCACTATCATAACTATGTTTGGACACAGGACAAGCTAGAATCAGTCTTTGAGAAAGTGAACCAGTTCCATGAAAATGGCAAGACGCCCCCAAAAATGGGTGTCGGGTTTGGTTCTTTCACGATCAACCCATCTGTCAGCATAAGCGAGGTAAGTACTCTAACCCTCACACGGCAATTATCATAAGACGAGCCCGATTCTAAAGTTTATAGCCTGTCATTACGTGGTTGTGGGCCTACGCAGGGCCTGCCCACGAGGCCGAGCAGCTTTTGGAGCCGTTTAATGAGATAGAGTCTATCAGTAGTGATAGCGGAGACGTGCCGTATCCAGAAATCCCTGGCGTGCAAGCTATGAGCGAGGATAGTCCGGAGTGTGATTCCCACGTATACGTTGGGTCTTCAGCTGGTTTACTGTCGTATAACGTCACCACACACCGGGAGATCTACAAACGTCTCAACGAGACATTGGCCAGGTATCCCAGCCTTGCGCCAGGTTCAACGGTGACTTTCGAAGGCTATTCAACCAAAGCAGTCCAAGAGAAGGATCCCAAGTTGTCAGCCTATCCTCATCGCGATGACCTGCATTTAGTGTACGTGGGACTTCAGCTCCTGCATCTATGTGAAGATGAGCATCACGCTAACGTCGAGCACAGATTCTATACGGCAGCTATCTTGGATCCAGCAGTCAAGGCTCCTGCACAGCAGCTGGCGACGGAAATTCGCGACCTCTGGTACACAAGTCAGCCGGGACGACAACCAACGACTTATGTGAATTACGCGCAAGGGGGCGAGAGTCTAGAGTCGATCTATGGTTACGAGTCGTGGCGCTTGAAAAGGCTTTTGAAACTGAAGGCTAAATACGACCCCAACAATCGCTTTCGATTCTATGTTCCTCTAATTTCACAGTAAAACGGTGGATACGTCACTTCAGGGGAGAGCTAAGGCTTCACCATACTGCTTTTACCAATCCATTCTCTCGCAACGATTTCCTCGTGTACAATAATACTCTACGTTTGCTTCTTGTTGTATATAGTTTATTTGTGACATTTAAATTGTCAATTGAATCTTGGTTGATCTATCCTTGAAGTGGTGAACTCCTGTTCCTAAAACATTTGTTTGTCCGTCGCAAAAGTTCGAGATCGAGATCTCAGAAAATCGAATGTGACTTCGATGTCATTATGAATTTGTATCCATCAAGTAGTTCTTAACACGCATTTGAATTCGTGCGCTAGTTATGCGAGATTATGAGCTCCGAGGTGTTGCTGCATATGTATCCACAAGTATAATGTCTGACTGCAGTCTGCAAATGCATCGTTCTCCTATCCAGTCACAATCGTGCATCGTACAACCCCTCATTTGACCAGATTTGGTGGGAAACAGTACCACGATAGGTATAAGATGAATGACTAAAGTGATGTTCACAGTGGGGTAGAAGAGCATTTCTGGGAACGCCATCAATCGACAATCGTCCAGGGAACGAGCAAGCTGCAATTACACGACCACAGCCTTGGAAAAATATATTCACGCGTTTACATGATACGTAGAATTGAGTAAGATCGTTCTGATCTTTCACAGATATCCAACCTTCTGCAATATTACCATGTCTTCTAAACTGCAAAGCGAGGCAGCTTTCGAAAGCACAGACTTTGGGTTCTTGTACCGACAGTTCACAACACCCAAGCCACTACCATCCGATATTCAACTTGACGGCCAAACCGCCATAGTCACGGGCAGCAACATCGGCTTAGGACTATCAGCATGCCGTCAACTGCTCGAGCTTGGGCTTTCTCATCTTATCATGGCGGTTCGGTCGCCAACGAAAGGCGGAGAGGCGGCACGTGTGCTACGCCAACAATTCAAGACTGCCGTGATATCGGTTTGGCCATTAGACCTCGAGTCTTACGAATCAATCACCGAATTTGTCGAGAAATGCAAGAGTTTACCACGTATCGATGTCGCTATTTTGAATGCCGCATTGATGAAAGCATCGCATACCACTATTCATACTACCCAACATGAAACCACCTTGCAGGTAAACTACCTCTCAACGGTTCTATTGAGCATTTTACTGCTACCTGTATTGAAGCAGAAGAGGCCAGACAATGCACAGAGACCACCAGTTCTAAGCATTGTCGGGTCTGATTTAGCATGGCGCGTCGATATCGAAAGCAAAGGCCCTGTTTTTGAGCAGTTCGACAAACCTTTAGGCTACAACAAAATGCTCTGGTATGGCAGGACAAAGGTTCTCCTCGTTTTCTTCATGTCCAAGCTTGCCGAGGTTGTCAGCGCCGATGATGTTTTGATCAACATGCCAAACCCCGGGACCACGAGAGGCACAGCGTTTTTCCGCGAGTCTTCAACGCTCGCCGCCAAGTTGATAGCTATACTACAGTTCCTTGGGGCAAGGCGTGTAGACGTGGGGGCGACCACTTATCTCGACGCAGCACTGGTTCGGGGCAAGGAGAGTCACGGATGCTTTCTCAGTGATTGGTCAATCAAGTCGTCAGTGCCCCAAGATGGCTCGTCGCGAAGCCCTCCCCCAAACGTCTGCTGACAAGAGCAGATACCCTAAACTCTGGTACACTTCCGAGGGACAGGCATTCAGGGAGCGCCTATGGGAGGAGACGTTAGAGGATTTAGGACTCGCGCAAGCTATTTCGGTGATAGAAAGCATGGGCAAGGCTCGGCCGTCGGGTCAATAGGCACTTGCGCAGCCGGTGCTTTCGTTGGAGGGATGATCACGCCAACTACGCAAAGGACTAGTCGATGTATCATGCATAGGGTCTCAAAACATGATGATTTGTTTTGCACTAAGCTGTTATCTACGACTATAATGCTCTCTACCTATCTACCTAGTCGGCAGTCTCGTCTCATTCGTAATGCAGCTAATCCTTGGCACAACAGTGAGGCTCCCGCTGACGTGTGACGTTTACATGTTAGCTTTACTTGACATATTGGTCGGTTGTATGCATTGGTCTTTGCTGTCATTTACGGCCATCTGACCAAATGTAACCCCCCTTTCAACCACTTCTGTGGCGATGTTGCGGTAATGTTACACAGCGCATGCAGGGTTTCATAGGCTGCGAATACATATTAGATACACGCTGCGGGTGTAATCAGTTGAATTCAGTGCCGTTATCATGCACTTAATTAGAGGATAAACACCCGACGGCGAGATGGTTCATCCGTGCTCTGGTCAAAGACCTATGCTGCCGCTTTCAACGTGCATTTGTGTCTCAGTACGATCACCGACGACGGCATTTCTATTGCCCCGCCGGGCTTTGTCCTGTCCTGTCCCCCATTCTGTCTATTGTTGAGAAACTAGTTCGCGCCACGTCCTTGCGTTGCTCCGGATAACAATTTATGTCGTCATGTTCCTGCGCCAGCTAATCCCAAGAGTATTGTACAGTTGGCTCGGTGCCCCCAACCCCGCGACTGATGACCGTGACCGAAAAGTACATAATATTATGTAACACCTAGAGGAGATCTCGACAATTTTCACGGAGACTTTTTTTCGGAGATCATATACCCTCGAGGAGTCCGTTGACTTACCCTACAAGCATCAATAGAACTGTCCCGGAGGCCTATCTGTTAGAGCGAGCCCGTCTCATTAGGATTTTGCCCGAAGGACTTGCGCAAACTGCTGAATGATATTCTTGTATTCCTACGTAGGTATTTACGTTCAGACGGAGTTCTCCGTAAAAGTCGTATTGTTCATTGATGAACGCTATATTGAGGCTGCCGAGCCCCCTTAACTCTGACGCCCTACTTGGTACGATGTCTGATAATAATAGTGAACAGTTGAGATTTCATCATCACGCTAGACTTCATAAGTTACAATAGAGCTACTCTCAAGCTAGCAGCCATTTTGTTGATACCTCAGTTTCTCATATTCCCACTTCACATCTCTCGCTGTCAAAGCTCGACCTCCGCAATTCGCATCAAAAAGATATGGATGATCCAGCTTCCACACCAGAAAAGGAGGGGAGGCAGTTCAACTTGGGGGGAAGTATAGAAACACATCTAGGAGATCTCGATTCTACGGAGATGCAAGAGACACAAGACACAATAAACACCGCCAGGATCCCTAAGTCGACGTCTCTGCCGTCCGTAAGAATGAGCTGGCATGGCAGCAGTGGAGGTGAAGACAACCTCGAGATGTCCTCTCGGCCCGCCAGCGCGCGGTCAGACAAGCGGTCGTCACAACACATTGCGCCCCCTTCATCTTTCCATCTTCCGAGTATGAGAGGTAGCCAGTTCAGTTTTTTGCCTTCCGAAGATACGCTTCATCTTCCATTCTCTACTCCTGATGCCATCAACCCTCCCGACCGATCTGTCAAACAATCTCCCAGCGACGATCCGCTCATGCCAGAGGCAGACCTGCCCAAAGGGCTCAGACTATTAATGGTTCTCGTCGCGCTGAATCTCAGCATCTTTCTCATTGCATTGGACAATGTGAGTGTGTCCGAATCGCATATTGTCGCACGCACTCTAACCACCGTAGACAATTGTCGCAACCGCCATTCCATCTATCACCGCTGAGTTCCATGGACTGCAGGACGTAGCATGGTACAGCGCTGTCTTCTTCATGACGGCAGGGGGCTTCCAGTCCACGTGGGGCAAGCTGTATAAGTTCTTCGCCCTGAAGCCCAGCTACCTAACAGCGATCTTCATCTTCGAATTGGGCAGTCTTATTTGCGGCGTGGCGCCTTCGTCGGCATCGTTCATCGTCGGACGAGCTATCGCGGGCGTCGGCGCCGCAGGTGTCGGCTCCGGCTCGTACACCATCATTGCCCTCGTTGCTGAGCCTGAGAAGCGAGCGACTTATACGGGTGTCCTAGGAGCCGTCTATGGTGCGGCGAGCGTGCTTGGCCCCCTGATTGGCGGCGTGTTCTCTACTACTGTCACGTGGAGATGGTAAGGGCATCTGTCGCACGGTTATACAAACGCACAATAATGCTAACTGATCAGGTCGTTCTACATTAATCTGCCGATAGGCGCTGTTTCGGTCTTCGTCATCGTGTTTTTCCTGAAAATGCCCAAGTCTGCCAAACCGCAGCAAGCAAGTTGGCGAGAGAAATTGCTTCAGTTAGATCTTATCGGCACTGTCCTGCTGATGGGAGCTATCGTGACCTATCTCCTCGCGATTCACTACGGCGGCCAGATTAATCCCTGGTCCTCATCCCTCGTCATCGGACTCCTGGTCGGCACGGGGCTTCTCTTCATCACCTTCGCGGCAAACGAGTACTGGCAAGGCGAGCGCGCCATGGTAGTGCCCCGCCTGATCGCGCGCCGTGACCTAATGTTGTCTGCAATCTATTCGACCTTGTTGCCGGGTGCTTTCTTCGCAATGATCTACTACATGCCGATCTACTTCCAGGCCATCAGAGGCAGCAGCGCGCTCATCTCGGGCGCTCAAAACCTGCCCTTCATCGTATCGGCCATGATCGGGGCCCTCAGCGCTGGCGCCTTCATCTCCAAAACCGGCCGACACAAGATCGTGATGCTCCTCGGCGCAGCGCTCGGGGCCATCGGCTGCGGGTTGTGCTACACGTTCGATGAAAACACACCCATTGGTAACTGGGTGGGATACCAGCTCATTGCTGGAGCGGGACTAGGCGGTTCGTTCCAGGTCCCCGTCATTATCGGACAGGCAATTGCTGGGCCAGAGGATCTATCGACAACGACCTCCATGCTTCTTGGTTTCCAGACCGTTGGCGCCGCCCTATTCGTCTCGGCAGCGCAGGCTGCGTTCGTTAATACCTTGCTAGTGTCGCTCTCGACTCTGGCGCCTGGCGTTGACAAGGCACAGGTGGTGGCCACCGGTGCCGGACAGCTACGCAGCGTATTCTCGGCCCACGATCTTCCTGGTATTTTGGCCTCGTACCTTGACGGTTTGCAGGTGACCTATCTGCTAGAGGTCGGCCTGATTGGAACCTCTTTTTTGTTAGCGCTTGGCATGCCATAGCTGGAGGTAATTATGCGAAAAGGACTGTCTTCATTGATTGCATTTATTTGAAATTCGCGTACATAGGGGCAGGGTGAACTCCGGTAGGCCTTCTGCTTTTACCCATACATTCTGTTAAAGTAGCACTCAGCCTTAAGACTAGCATTAAACTCGATTACTCTTGCACTCTTAGTAAGAAATTCCACTGAAGAGACGCCCCCTAATGAACTTTCGTCATAGCAATAAACTCTCTTTGTAGTCTTTTCTTACCAGCCGCAAGCTGCACTACTACCACTATATATACTATACATTTTCTCATTACAACGAATCTCCAGGCCACTGCCTTGCTTGAGAGGTAACAGGGGCCCTATGCCATCATTTAACATACTTAAGGCGAAGAATGGACGGGCATAGAGGTCTATTCAGCCGAAGTAAGAAATCGTCAACCTTGCGTAAGATTACTCGGTTTAGGCGTGGGGAACCGAATGATTATCCCGAATATAAGTGGCTAGGCAGGCTAGGTCTAAGACACCATACGATTAACAGTGTAATAAAGAGCTCATAACCAGCGTCTGATCTATGGGGATTCAGGATTCGAGTGAAGTGAAATCGTTTATTAGGATACAGCTTGGAGATATCTAGCTAGCACTCCAAACGTGATCAAGATATGGCATTGTCAACAACCTCTACCGCCAGTACAATGATCGAGGTCTTCGCATCCATGAGATCTAGCATACTAAATGCTCTTTCCGAAAGCAACGTGCAGCCAGTTCCGGACCGCCGCTGCTAGAAGGCTGTCAGTCAATACCGTGATCTTGCCACCGTCTTGGGCGGAATTGACGCTCGTTGGGGTCCATGAACAACAATGTATCTCGGCAACGGACGACCTGATGGCGCTCGTGACGAAATGCGACGACCTTCGCCTTCTCGCTCTCGTCGAACCTGCGGAGAGAGGAGCTTGTGGACAAGTACCTCAAATAGCTGGCGTAGCTGCGCCGCGGGCGACTTTGTTCGCCTGCGTTGTCCCAGCCTTGACCGTCTCGTCTCGACCGCCACGTTTCGCCCGTAGGCTCACGCCATGCGTCTTCCATAGCATGCAGCATGTGCGAAGGCGCGGGCGTCGTGGTACCAGCGCGGTACGGAGCTGGCCCGTCGACCTCAAAAGCACGACAGGGCTTGCTGAAGGAACGACCCGAAAAAAACAACAGAAGTTTTTTATAATCTACTTGGCCTAGGACGGCGAGGCTAGCTTCGTTTGATAGAAGACACAATAGATGACGGTGATACCCTCTATTATGGATGACCCGAATCCTACGAAACCGACTCGGAATGCGTCTGCCGTCTGCTTGAGATGCATCTATCTTAGTCCTATTCATTTAGCTTAGCCTGGTCTGATGTAACATAGGAATAAGTGTAAGGCTACCGGAAATTTGGCAACTGAGCGTTAGCCTCCTGTAGAAGACTAGTTGTTCCTGCCTACTTTCACTTTCTTGGTTGCAGGGGCATAAGCTCTCAAGCTTCTCTCTCAGCACAGCGGCTGCACCATTCCCGCCTCGGATATGTAGCATGTGGGGTTACTTAAGCTTAGGGATTAGAAGCCTTCATGCTTCATGCTTCATGCTTCATGCTAAGATGCCTACCGAAAAACACGACTGCTTCTATCTGTCCGCCTCTGCCTTGGTACACGTAGTATGCGCCTCAGGCAAGGCAGGTAAGGTACATGCATGTAGGTAGTTATAAGAGTGAGTACTTGGGTATATGTGCCCATGAAGTACGGCTAGATCTCGAGTAATTTCTTGACTTGTTTATGCGTCCTGTCCCATCTCACGATCGATGTGAGGTGTTCTAGCGCAATCTATTTTGCAGCACACCTAGTGCCGAGGATGGCGGAGTTCACAACGCCCAGGCCATGTCCTCAAAATAGGTATCGTTACAGTTATTCTTTTTCTGTTCTACGCTCCATGTCTCGGCCCAGCCAATGCGCTGATAGGTACTCGCCATCTTATTTGTCATCTGTGCTTTCATCCTTTGCTAGATCGTGCTCCTTGAGAAGTGCTGTGATCTCGTCCGCGCTCCAGAGTCGTTGGTAGATCTTGCCGTCCTTCGTCTGTCCTACCGTGGCAAACTCGACTGGACCAATTGTGTCAGTTATGAAATCTGCGGGGAGAGTCCTGTTTACGGGCTCGGGGTCACGGGCTTACTCTTCTCGCTGCTGAGCTTGGTCGAATCCATAGTTTTACTAAGCACCTTAACAGCCATACCGCATGCCTCCTTCAACGTACAGTCCTCCTTGTAGTCTTGCTTCAATAAGCTGTCGGCGCTGGCCTTGTTCGCGCCGGCACTCGTGGCTTTCCAGCCGCCGTAGTTGCCCGACGGATTGCTCAGGTAGAGCTGGAACTGTCGCTGCGGGTCCCAGCCCGCGTAGATGAAGGACACGCCGAACGGCCGGAGACCGCCGTGTTGCGTGTAGCCTTGCTTCAGGTCACATAGTCTTCGCACAAGCTGCTCGCAGGGGATATCTTCGTTGTAGGTGAGGAGGTACCGTTGGGCGGCTTGACGGGCGTAATTGATGAGGATGTTGGCATCCGACGTCATGCCGGCCACGGCGCAGATCATGTTGCTGTCTCGGGTCAGTTGGTCGGTTCGCGGGGCACAGGCCAGCGGCGGGGGCATACGGGACTCACTCGTTTAGAATGTACAGCTTCTCGGCCGACGTATCCTGCTCCAGCAGTTTCGACGTAACCTTGCGCTCCGCCGCGAGGACGATGCCATCCTTGGCAAGAATACCAATCGCCGTACCAGCATGAGAGATGGCCTCTAATGCATATTCAACTTGGTAGAGACGGCCTTCTGGGGAGAAGATGGTTGTCTACCCGGGTATGGTCAGCTCGTACACGGAGCAAGAGGGTGACGGCTGTCAAGCGTACTCGTGAATCGTAACGGCGAGACATGATGGGCGATGTAGCCGTACAAGGCGATCAAGCAACTCGATCAGGCCAGGTCTGGATAGAAACGTCCGGCGTGGCAAGTCAGTGCGTCTATTGTATCGTATGGCTGGGGCTTCGAGGGGGGAGAAGCTATCGGGACAGAGAAGATCGACGAAGCGTTGTGATGGTTGGTCGAAATAATGCGTCTTGAAGAATCTCTAGTTGTGCTTGTGAGGTTGCATTGAGCAAGGCCGAACCTAGAGCTGGTAGGTAAGGCTAGGCAAGAGCTTCAGACGCGTACAGTACCTACCTGGTTATGTAAGTACCTACCTGTACTTAGCCTACAGCACTAGCCAGGGCCTGGCCTGACGTGGCCCAAGCTTCGATCTAATCAGACGCCGCTATCAGATACCTTATCCCAGTCGGCGGGGAGGTTGGTAGGTACTTGCAGTGTGTACATGTGAACCTGCATGTACATGCGTTAGTACCAGCACTCTCCACCCAACCATGGAAGCTTGATATAGCAACAAGTTCGAGCTCTAGCATCTATCTCTCACCTCATCTCCCCGACAAGCAAATTTCCGACGATTAAAACAGATCGCATCGCATCACATCCACTGTGCCAGGCCCGGGAAACGCAACGAGCAGGGCTGTCGACCCTTGTTTCCGCCAGCGCGCGCGGCAGTCCGAACTCCACGGTACAAACCGGATTGGCGGCCGCCGTCTCTGAGTTGGCAAATTAGGCGCGTCCGTCGCAGCGGTCGCCCTCGTCGTCGTCGTCCGTCTTCGTCTTCGTCTTCGGCGCTCCGTGCTTCGCCATTGGCCTCTTCGGATGACGCGGTCAGGATACTTGCCTTGCATCCATCCATCCCGTGGCGTCGACACCGACCGGCGTTAAGAAAGAATCGACCGACCCTCCCTCCCTCCCTTAACGAGATCCGAGCCTCGAGCGAGCGATTAATAACTCCCCACCCGCCTTCGAAAACGCGCGCGGCACGCACACGACGACTGGGGTCCTAATAAGTCGAAGCGCAAGACGGTAGAATAAATCAATCACTAGAAAAATAAGAATGGCCGCGACCACGATGACGGGGACGGGGACGGACTCGTACGTCTACGACCGGCGGGTCGCCCGCGTCCATCGATACCACTGGCCCGCCATACAGCTCAACGTCTGGATGATCGTCATGCTCGCCGCCTCGTTCCTCATCATTGGTGTTTTCGGTTCCTTCATCGATATGCAGCAGCAGCTGGACCTCAACGTGCCCTGGTACGGAAGCCCCACCTCTTTCCCAACCCCCCCCTGATAGCTTGTTTCGCCAGATGAATGGACATAGATCTGTGTGTGCGTGTGTGTGTGTGTTAGAGGGAGGAAGGGGAGATAGCACGTGAACAAATAGATTCAACCTGCGGCGGGAAAGACGCGGATCGCTAACCTCGGATGCCGCAGGTACTTCGCCTACTACATCACCGTCTCCGGCCTCACTGTCATCTACATCATCCTGCTCCTCTGGCTGATCGCCCAGCGCCGCCTGCTCCCCACCATCGTCATAATAGGCGCCTTGATCCTCTTCGTGCTCTGGCTCGTGGGCCTCGTTGTCGTCGGCATCGAGCTCTGGGGTGCCGCCGGCGGCGTCAGCGTCAACTGCGACAGCCTCGTCTGGGACAATCCGCAGCATGGGAACAACGCGGCCACGCTCGCCTGGCTCCAGCAGCGGTCTATATGTGAGTCATACAACGTGCGAGTTAGTCCTGGTTGATGGGATAAGCGGCTGATGTGCGACGAATCGCATCCAACAGGTCAGCAATGGCAGTCCGTATTCGCATTCGCCCTCATTGGCAACGTCTTCCTTATTTGGATCATCATCATGGCCATCCAAGTATTCTACGACGACGTGTAACGACTCACTTATTTACCCTTGGGAGCTAGAACGAGTCGCGAGCGAAAATATCGGTTAACACCCCTGTATGATTTGAAATGTGCATATACGATCTATTCCATATAGAGCATAGGGTAAGAAACAGCATGAATTTGGCGTTTAGGTATACGTGTACATTTAGGGCCTGACACGTTATTGTGTCTATCTCTTTGGCCTAGGGACGAAGACAAACGAGCTACGGCACATGGACGATTCCTTGATTTGTTGTTGGGGTTAATGTAATATTTTTGTTACCATATATTAGTATAGTTATAGAACCACCAAACCAGGCCACAATCTCTGTGCTTCCGTCATGACCACATCTCCTTTACCATAGCCGTGACCTAGTCACCAGTCACACCGCTAACGTAGTAACAATCCTACGCATCCCATGTTAAAGACACCAGCTCATTGGCCGTCGTGCTCCCCTTCCCAAGTCGTAATTAGGATAGACATAAAGAAACGATTGAATAGGCGAAAACCCCTTAATTGGAGAATTTCTCAGGGACCTTGTTTCTACACGATAAAACAAGACATGATTAGCAAAGCTAGGACTAGCTGTATTGTAGAGGGGATATGAAGGGGGAAAAGGTTACGTACCCGGTCGCCTTCTCGAAGCCCGCGCGCGCCGAATCCGTCGCCTTCTCGAGCTGCTCGTGGCTCAGCTTGTTGCCGAAGTACTTCTTGTTGGCGAAAGCGGCGCCTGTTTTGGGGGTGCATTAGTCTTTATTATTATTATTTTTTGAACATCTGGTGACGGGGGAAGGAAGGGCTTTGTTGGACGGGGGGTGGGTGAGTAAGTGGGGGAGTGAGGAAGGGCGTAAGTGAGTCAATGAGCGAATTGAGTTGTCGCCGAGGGAAAGTGGCAGAGAGATATGAGGAGGAAGACTTACCCTTGTCACCATAGTCGTCTTTCTGGCCAGCGACTCCGGCTCCGGCTCCGGCTCCAGCTGCGTTGGGTTGCGCGCCGCCGGTGCTCTGCTTGTCGCCGCCGAGAACTTTCTTGAAAGCGTCCATTTTGGGTGGTCTGATGGGATTGATTGGTTCGTTGATGAGGTCTGAGTTGGAGATAGTGGGTAGATTTTAACCTCTAGGTAACTTTTTGTGTAGGTGGCAGACAATTGATGTTGGGATGATAGAGATGCTTTGGCAGGTTGACAGGATCAATAGAGATATGTATGGCCTACGTCGAACTCTTTATAGGCACAAGAACATAGGCACCTACATGTAGGTAGGTACCTACCAGTGTTTGCTTGCGTATCCGCGACCATGACGCCTATCCATCCTATATTGTGACACAAATTCGTTCCCATCCATCCGTTCCTGACGCAACCATCGCCATGACATAGCCGATGACGTAGCGATTTATCGCTGGAGCTTTCCTATGTACCTGGTCCGATCTAGCCTAGTCTGATCTGACTTGATAAACTTGATAAAAGCTTATTTGGCGGGGAAACGCTTGTGTTCTTCTGATGTGGGTTAGTACGAAGTATTGCCCTGCACATCATTTCCTTCCTTTCTATTGTTCCTGCGAATGAGCATGTATGAATATCAGATCTACCTAAATTACTAATCTCAGAGATAGATGGTATTATACATGGGCTGGTTAGTTAGGAACTAGGAACCACTAGATAGACTACCTGTGCTTTCTTACCTGTGTTCATATTGCCGGGACCTTTGTTTGATTGTGATAGCATTACTTTGTACCGACCAGTCCTAAAGTTGGAACTTGGCACCTAGCACGAGTCATCAAGGATGCTCCTACAAAGTACGTATGTACCTACTTTAAATCGATGATATGTAGGTCATTGTTTCTATAATAGAGGTACGCTTTCATGTAGATATATCACAGCCCAGTGAAATGCTTTCAAGTTTATTTCTTTTTGCACACACTTTTGTTCGACCCTAACATATCGTAGATAGCTATAATCGTTCATCCGAAAATACATCGAATGATTTTCGAAAGATGAAGTCGCAAGACACAGTAGAAAAGCATGGCAAGAACTGGGGTTCCCAGCTCCTAAATAAATGATGAAATTGTTGCCTTGTCAAGAATCTATGCATCTCGTAAGGCTGAGAGTACCTCCGAGACCAACGCCCAATATGTCTCTGGTAGTATTGATACATAAGTGTATAAGGTAGTACACGCTCATAGTCGCGGACGCCCATCCACCGTCATAGGTAGATAAACATCAAATGCGGTAATGAATATCATGCCAGCCGCAGGCAGAAGTGAACCAGCTCTGCAATGCGATGAATGCGATGCACGCGCGCACCTGTGCTTCTGCCTCGACTCTCGCGAGGGTATAGCCCAAAAAATCCCTCGTTACCTCTTTCAAGACTGGCCATGACCCTGCCTCCTGACCACGCCCCATACTCATACCCATGTTAAACAAATACGCCAAGAAGAAAAAACGCCATCACCCGTATGATACATCCATCCGTGCCGCCTTATACACAGGTGCGGATTCTCCTCAGTGACCCCGCGGAGTATGACATGGAGCGAACCCTTCCTAAAACAACGTTTCACTCATCTCGTCTCGTCTCTTCATGATTTCAGATCGTCAACCCATCCCATTTTCTCCCTTTTGTCGTCAGAGACGCGGGCGTACTCGAGTAATAGCCGGAGGACGTAGATTTGCATATCTTCCTTTCTGAGCACCGCCTCGGCCCAGGCCTTGCCCTCCATGGCGATCTTCTTGGCGGCGGCGTCGTGGCCTGGTCTGGCTCGCACGTATCCCAAAAAGTATTCCATAATACCGTAGTAATCGCCAAAGCGGTTGTCCATAGGCACAAAGTGCTTCCAGGGTATGAGCCGGCTGTCGTGCCACTCATGCCACATGGTGCTCTTGATGGGAACCCCGGTACTTCGGAGGAAGCCGAGATACCGCCCGGAAAAAGAGTTGCCGTCGACATCAGGCAGATACTTGTACCCGAATTGGTCTGCTAGGTCTATGCCGTCAAGCACTTCAAAATGCTTGTCGACGTACGGGCACTGGCCTTCTTCTGGCTTCGGTTCGTAATCAGGGTCACACATCAACTCGGTGAACCCGACATTAGCCCATTGCGATATCCACTCTCCCAGACGGTCCTCCTTGACTGCCATAAGGTCATAGGTAGAAGCGGGCAGTTCAAAGTTCTCCGGCGGTTCGATCTCCGCGTCCGCAAGAGCAATCTTTGTCCCGTTGTTCATCGCTACGAAGCGGTGTCGCTGGAAGCCTCGCCAATTCGATTCTTGGTTCAAACCTCCGGTGGCGACGCCACGCCAGACGAGCGGGCCGATTTTGTCTTCCCATTTTGGGCCGTGGTCACCCCCGCCCGTAAATCTATCCTCTTCATTCCAGTACATGGGCGCGGGTAGGAGGATTTCGTTATTTGTTGCGAGCTTGCTTCCTCCGAATAGCGGGAACAGGACTCGCGTAGAACTGGTCGATAGAGGATGGATGAAGATGCCCTCGAGGCCTTGTAGGTCGGGCTGGTGGCAAAACTCGGTCGCAAGCGAAAAGTTGGAGACGTAACCCTCGTATTGATGAGGTGTGGCCCACTCCGGCGAAAAGGCGGGCGGATTATTAAAGGAGCGGACAGCACCCAGGCGACGAGCATGGCTGTCAGGGGAACAGCCGCGACGTGCAATCAGCCAGAAGGGACCTATCGAGGGTCAATATATGCTACTCGCTACCACATGCCGTGATATGGCCGATGAGCCTTACTTGTTTTTTCCCAGTTCTTTTTCCTCGTGGCTGGCACCTTGGGCCCCTCTTTAGGGGAAGGCAGATCGTGGAAACCTGCTACAACGTCGGCTACGGGGGTAAGTTTACGGGTGCGCTCGGCTTTCTGCATATATCCAGCCACATCTTCCCACGGCACCACCAATCGAGGCTCATCCATGGCGTTGAGGGCAATGTCCATGTCGGGTAACAGATGCTCGATGGTCTTGATCATCTCCAGCCAAATCTTTGTCCAAAACCAGGTACTTCCCGCGGTTGCATTGTGATTGCGAATGTTGATGGTCATCTCGAAGTCCCAGGCTTCTTTACGGATGACCTTTGGGTCGAGACCCCAGAAGGGGTTTAGGTCGTGATAGATGCGGTCGAAGAAATCCTCGACTATAATCGCGTCATGCTCCTGTGCGAACTCGAACCATTTGTCAAAGCCGGGAGGCGGATGTCTGCCGCGGCGCTCGCGATAGACTTTGGCGGCTTGGGTCAGATTTGTTGATTCTCTGGCGAGGATCTCCTTGAAGTTCTTATCGGCATTCCTAATCAGCTCATCGATGGGGTGGTCACGAGGGGTATCCGGCCCTGCCTGTTCTGGCTCTGTCGCCATCACAGGCGCAGAGTCCTCGGCTGCTTTGCCAGCACCGGTCTCGGTCTCCACAGATTCGCCGTGGTCCTTGCTATGGTCCTCGCCAGCGCCGCTCTTCGCCTTCTCCGTCTTCTCCTGATCCTCGTGCGCACTGCCAGAGCCCCCCGTTGTTGTGGTGCCACCTTGTCCTATCGGTGACTTGGATGGCGCTTGTTCTTCTGCATGTTCTTCTACATGTTCTCCTGCGTGCCCTCCTGTTTCTCCCTTGTCTGTGGTGTCTACGGAGTCCTGGATCTTGGGCTCTTCCGGTCGGTGTTCCTTTGGCTGTTCCGGCGAGGGCGGTGATACTGGCTGCTCTATGGGGACCTTGTCGGGGGTTTTGGCATTGTCGACGGGCGGGACGTTATCGTGGCCGGGAGAAATGGGGGTTGCAGGAATGGGTAGGCGGTCGGAGTCGCTCGAGAGGTAGTAGAGGGCGCATATCAGGAGGAGGAAGGGGAGGGCATAGCGTATGAGGTGCGATGGCCGCCGTGGTGGGAAAGCGGCCGACCGCATGATCAAGACAGCAAGGCCGCCAGCACGGCGATTGGAGAGTTTGGTAGGTTAGATACCGAGAGGTAGATGGCGAGATGGCGGGATGGCGACTGGGGAAAGGCGTGCCAGGGGCGTGTAATTGAGTTCGGTTTGCGCTTAAAGGGGCGCGACCAGCTGGGCCAGGTACCTCAGTTACTTATTCTCAAGCCGACGGATGCAGCAATACACTGCAGGTAGGCAGATTCCATGCATAAACGGGGCCGCTGGAGGGATCTAGGGTGAATAGGTTACTCGAAAGGCAGGTCGTCCAGGAAGTCCAGGAATGGAGAAAGTCAAGAGAAGCTGGACGGGAGGAGATTGAAAGGTGTCAGATAGATACTTTGTACCTCGCGAAATGCAGGTAGGTAGGTTAAGTAAAAGCACTTGGCTACCTTCAATAGTGCTAGTTCAGGCTTGGTACAGTACTACGGGTCATTATGCGGTACCTGAACTCACCAAGGAACTCCACTGTTTCCCCAGAAAGCTGCACTAGAGCGGTCTAGAGTTGTGCCATACTGTTAGGCAGGTACAAGAGACAGTGTATAAACATGTGTATAGACATGACCCCTCACGGTGTCGGGACATCTTACCCTGTACCTACTTCACTTACCTATCCCTTCCACTCATGTACAACATGCTACCACTCCAAAATACTACAATGCAGCTTTTAAGGAATCCCTCACGGATAATATTGATTATATTTACAATGTTACCCTGAATTTCTGTATGCATCTTAGAACTTATCCACTCAAGTAAACCCCATGATTTGCTTGGTGCCTTATGTTGGTAGCGCCGAGGCTCCGTCAATAATAAATAGTACAATACTTGTGTTGCTCGAACTTATCACGCATGTTCCTTATCCATTGCCCATCATGAGTCGGGCGAACTTCTTTATCAAAGTGTTCGCTCCGCTCCGCTTTGCGTGGGCTGAGACTAGGCCGGCATAGTTCATTCTTTGCAAGGCGGAATTGCCTGGACATAAGAAGGTAATCGGGTTTGCTTGCTGTTGGCATATACACTACATCTAAACTTCACAAGCTCTAGGTATGCCATACTGGCGACGGATAATTGCTGGATCACTCTAAAGGCTCTAGTCCGTGTAGACCTTATAGGAGTCAACGAGTGATATCAGGACCGTCTAATTAAGTCCACAACAAGTTGGAAGCATGCAACCATTCCAATTTCTGTCGAGAGAGTTTATGAGTAGTCTCATTAAAGTGTATACTTATATAGTAATAGCAACTCTCATATGCCCCAATCGTACATAATTGGAATAACTGACGCCGAGGACAATAGTTGCATTTTTAGTTACAGGGCAAAAGATACTCTCGGTAACTGAACCAGATATATGGCTAGATGTACCAAATCGGAGATTCCTGGACCCTTTTCACTCGGGAGGCTCCGTTTCAGGCAATGTGTAACCCAGAGTGAGGTTCAAGCCTCTAGCTACCGCCGTCCGCCCAAGTATGAACATCGATGACCGCATTCGCGAAAGCCTCCGGCGCCTCAGCGGGAAACGCATGCCCGACATCAAACACCCTACGCTCATGGCGTCCCGTGAACATGCCGTCGTGACCAGCCGAGCCGCCGGGCTTCAGGGGATCCTGAGTGCCGTCCAGCGTGACGCACGGCACCGTGATCTTCGGCCTCGTCGCCAGTATCCCCTCCAGGTCATCGAGCGCCGGGTCGCCGGGCTCCGCGCCGTGCACGAACCTGTAGCAGTGCACGACGACGTCCACGAAGTCGGGGTTCTCGAAGGCCTCGGCCGTGCGCGCGAACACCTCGTCCGCGAACGCCCAGCCCGGCGACCACTGCCGCCACAGCATCTCGCAGAGCGCCCTGCGGTCCCGCGCGAGGCACTTGCGCCCGCGCTCGCTCTGGAAGAGGTGCTGGTACCACGCGACGCACTCGAGGGCCGCGGCCGCGGGCTCCTCCCGCTGCGCCGCGACGTCGGCGACGTCGTAGCCCGCGTAGCTGACGAGCCCGGCCACGCGCTCCGGCCACAGGGCGGCCGCCACGCACGAGGCGAGGCCGCCCCAGTCGAAGCCGGCGAGCGTCGCCCGCCGGATGCCGAGCGCGTCGAGCAGCGCTATGATGTCCGACGCCAGCGCCGCCTGCTGCCCGTTGCGCATCGCGCTCGCGGACAGGAACCGCGTCGGCCCGAAGCCCCGCGTGTATGGCACGATGACGCGCGCGCCGCGCGACGTGAGGTGCGGGATCACGTCGTCGTACGCGTGGATGTCGTAGGGGAAGCCGTGGGCGAGGACCACGGGCCACCCGTCTTGCGCGCCGTGCTCGTAGTAGGCGATTTCAAGGAGTGGCGTCTGGATCTTCTTGAGCTGTGCCATGATTGTAGTATCTACCTACTTCACCAAAGTAATCGATTGCAGTTATCTTGGTAAGGCAAGACGTGAATGTGATTTGTCATGACATTCTTTTTTTTTTCTTTTTCCTTTCCCCAGCGATGGTTGTATTTGCCAGTAGATATTTATACCGCCTCCCTGAGCCCCGATATTGCTGGCTATCAAAACATACAGCAAGAGTGTCGTTGCAAGGGCGCAGTGTCAAATGTCAGTGTCATACAATACGCCGTATCAGTGCTCGTATTCTACCCAATCGAGCTTACGCCGCATAGAAAAACCTCCTGAGGGCCCTAGTGCAGTCGAATAGGTAGACCGCACAGGCATTATTATGATAGAGATAGCAGATCGGTACAATTCAAGCCTTAGTACTATGTGAAAACCCAGGTAGAAGTATAGGGCGTGTGTGGCACTAATATTTGACATCTAGATAGTGTATGCGGAGTTTCCCCATGGGGAGATCTTCGCGCGGAATGCGGCGGGGGCGCGACGAAAATCACGTCGAGGAATACGAACTTCCTCCATATTACGCTAACATGAGGACTCCGACCCGTCGATGCCCCCGCTAGTAGGGTCGGCGCAGCAACTCGAGAATAGCGACATGCTCAACTACTGCTACTACTACTAATACCGCAAGAGCGTGCCCCGGGCCTTAAAAAAGATGTAGCTGCGCTCTTGTTTTGATCTACTCGATGTTACATCGTAAGGTCGTCCAGAAAAAGGCAGCGATGCCCGTCGAAGCCTGCCGGACATATTGGTCCCCCGGATTGGATATCGGCGCGACTTCCGTCCGGAGATGAGGCCAAACCCAATAGCACACGTTGACTCTAAGGGAAATTTTGTATGCGCAGCCTCTGGGACTGTGCTACCTACGTGGGTGTGCTCTCTAATATTACGAGAAGTTTCTGCGGTGACTCTAGCTTCCTGGTCTCCGCGGTAAGGGGGAGATTCGGAGTGTGGGACTATAGGAGTGAAGATGGAGATTGAGATGGGGCGAGGGTCGGGATTGCGTGTTACGATACGGGCATAGCGGCTGGGAGTTGAATAACCAGTTATATTACAAGTAAATTAGATTGATATACAGCTCTGCTTTGGGCCGACGGTATAGTTTCTGGCCTAAGTCTGTAGAGTGCCGCAAAAGGAGGTGTATTAGATTTTAGATTTTAGGTTACGTCTCAAGGGTAAGGCGTTAAACTTACGTGCATGCTATTCAATTTCAATGGCCGCTTACGCTCCTAGATCATGTGCGAATCTGGTCTATTGAGATCTTATAAAATGCTCTCTTCATTTAAACGTGAATCCGACGCATTCTGCGAGTTGAATTACGCTCAAGGTCTGAGGATTATCCAGCGCAAACATATCATACATTCTCCACCTGTTATGAGCCGACTGCTTGTGGCTTTTGTAGTTAAGACCCCAGAAGGCCGCCATTGCGGTCGAAATCAGGTTTTTCCAGGGTATCTCGTCACCAAGCGCCTTAGCCACCATGTCGCAGCGCACAAGGAGCATCCAGCAATACGTGAGATAGGGTACTAACTCTTCCCGATTGTCTCGATGAAAAGGGTCGTGGGGTATCTTGAGTCGTCTTTGCGCCGTATACCCGGCGAGATCCATAATATCCAGCGCGAGCTCGATGGGCAGCCCTTTGGCACAGAGCGTCCAGCGGACATGGCCTAGATCGGCGGCGTGAGGTAGATACGGGGCGCGAGCGTCGTGCTCTAAGAAGCGTTCGAAAGGCATGTGAAGGAACGGATCCCTCATGTCGTCTGCTGCCTGTGACCCGATATGTCCCCAACGAGTGGCACCCCAGACGGTCAAATGGCTCTTGAATTGGCCATCAGCTATGCCGAAGAACTGTCGATGTGGCAACGCGGCGAATTCCGACGTACTACCCGACGCGGTACACCCCCTGAGTACGCGCCGGTAGCACTTGGTGAGGCGGTAATCGTTCTTGGCCGTCGCCCCGGACTCCGGGTCCCAGATTTCGGGGAAGCAGTACAGGGTGTTTAGACACAGGTACGCGTCGAGGGCGTTCTTGCAGATGAGATCCCAGCCGGCGTCGTTCGGCCCGCACTGGCATTGCCCAACGCTCCACCAACTGCGGAAGCCGAAGTCCGGGTGCGCGCACAGGCGCATCACGGGCTCAATCTCGCCGTACAGGATGAGCGCCTTGACAATCTCGACGTCGAAGAAGGCCTTGCCGTTGACGCTGTTGAACTCATAGCACACGTTCCTGTAGCGCAGGTCGAGGAAGGCGGACACCTCGCGGTCCGTGCAGGGTACGGGACACGCGCAGCGCTCGTCCTGGCCCGTGTGAGTGCACGGCTTGCTCGTGAACGTGTCTGCGATGGCGGCGGCGCGGCGCCAGTTCCATCCGCGGTACAGGCGGTGCAGGCTCGGCGCTATCTTCTTAGAGGCGGCGTCGGAAATCACCACCTCGTCCGGGTCCGGGGGCGAGGGTGAGGGACTTGCGGGATATTTGCGTCGCTCGTATTCCGAGTGCTCTGTGATGGTCCGCGCGAACGCCTCGACGAAGTAGTTCAGCTCCTTGCCCTGCGTCTCCCGGAAGCGTAGGAAGAGATTCGTCACGCCCCCTAGCGCCGAGTTGGCGTGGACGTACTCTAGGTTAGATGCTAGGACGTTCCATGGAATGTTGTGCGCTTGATGCGCCATGCCTGTTATCTATATGTGATAGGAATCTACCAACGTTCTCGATTCTGGTAAGTGATTGTTGAGGAGTGCTAGGTATGATTGCTCAGACTAGCATTTGCCCCAGAGGTAGTATGTGCTTATAATATAGCGGGCGCCACATCAAGATCATCTCCTGAGCAAGCTAGGCAGCAGACCAGTGCGGATTACTGTTAATTGAAAATATTCAATCTGAATCAGTCTTATTGATTTCAGCTCATTTAAATCTGAATCCAATTCACATACCACGAGTTTTTATGTTCCAAGACTTTGATGTAGTAAGTCGGGAGTGTTGCGCTGCACTCAATGCTGAGTTCAAGCCTCATTGACCCACCAGCAAGCTTATGATACAGGCATCGGACAGTGAGGTTCCAAAAGAGCCAAAAAAAAAAAGATGCACGTATCAACTTCCATCCCCGCCTATGCCTAAGAGTCGTCCAAAGAAATCCGGCCTCGTGTCAACACATCTTAACTACTTCTCCAGATCTAGACGAGGCCTACGGCTGTTGCAGTAAGGTCTCTATTGGTGCTTGTTTGCTCTGTACTGATAGCCGTTGTTGGATATCCCACACATCTCAGGACACTTAGACTCATGATTAGGCACCCAGCAGAGGAACGCCGCCAAGAGAGCGAGGGTACCCCAGATTCGTTGCCTAGCGCGAAAACTGAGCTGGTGGTCGGTCCATTGAAGAAAATGAACACGACCCCCTCCCCTTCTCCCCCTCTCCCCCAACGACAGCCCCCCACCAAAAAAACAGCATATTACAACACTTGAAGCTACCTCGTACCATAGACGAATGAGCAGAAGAAAAGGCGACTCGTTACGAAGCCGTAACTTGCCTGGCCGCAATAGAAGGACGATCTGACTGACCAATGACGTTACTCCCTGATTGAACGACCAAGGGCTTAGAGGGAATGGGGGTACAACTCCTAATATTACAGGCCATGTGTAAAATCGAAACGCTTTCTCGATGTGCATTATTAGTCTAGTGAAAGTGACGGCGATAACATTGCCACTGTACGGAAAACTCCTATTCATCGTCACTTGAATTAACCAACGCTCTCTTGAACCAAAGCTCCGACGGAGCTAGGGCAGCAGTTACTTTCTAATCTCGGTAATTACTCTGTTATCTGGTATGAGATACTACTAGAAATAAAAACAAAGTGATCTAATACTTCTATTTGTTTATTCTTAATTAAATTCGCAATTATTTAAGACGGCAACCCAGCGTCGAGAACGGTCCCAGCTGAGATGCGTGAGTAATTAAGGCACCAGGACTTAGGAGTGGGACTGCGGGTCCTCCATACACCCAATAAAAAGGTGTATGTCGGTGTGTTTATAGTCCTAGTTAAGTGGTGTAGGGAAGGGACTTCTTCAGCGGGCAATACCTCTCCGAAGCACACATGTGCCTCAGGGTATAACTTGTAGTGTGCCCACATGAGCACGTAGTGGCCAAACTCTCCTACTGAGATGCAGGTGGTGGTAAGTTGGGCGAGGCAGTTGTTCATAAGCGCACGGGCGTGGGGAGGAGGGGGAGGCATATTGAATGCGGGGGCTAGATCAAATGGATGGTTCATGTGTGGGTGCGTAAGGTTGGTGAGGTTCCATTTGATGACATAAATACTGACCTCAGGCAAATCTTGGCTCTGGCGAACCTACGGGATCATCTAATCACTGGGGAGGAATGGTCCATAATTTCGCTATATTGATTTGATATCTCAGACTTTATAGGGAGGGAAGATGCCAACTAGAGCAACAGAAGCCTCAGATAAGGTAGTAGGTGCCTTAAACGAGGCCAAACGTTTCAAATATTCCTTAATATAAGAGAAAGCGATAGGTCTATATGCAGTAATACAGGGAATAATATAAAACAGCTTTTTACGTATAATTAGACTTTAAGCGTTTAAGTAAACATTATACAAGATTTTTTAAAGAAGGGACCTTTTTACTAGGACTTCAGCTTGTGTATTTTGGGCTTTTTTCCCTGTAGCACTATAACGTAGTTTCCTTGCTTGATCTTAATGCTTCCGTAATTATATATAGCCTGTGTTTAAGCTCGAACGTGCTTATAATCAGATCTAACGTCTTCTAGTCTTCCGTGCTAACATCTAATGTGCGTAAGGACGGCCTGTGATTGATCCTCTGGGAGTATCTTGTTTTCTTTTAATATAGCTACTTTCAGCGAATTCAGGTATAGGTTGGGTATACGGTTATGAATGATCCTCGAGGGAGACAAACCTTCCCACCCATTGAATCATGCAAAAGGGTCGTCCGCGTCATCAACAGCCATAGTCACAAACAAGTCTTGATGCCGGGCAAAGGCCTCCAAGGCACCAAGTGTCTCATCTCCGAGGACCACATCGCTTGTTAGCCCTTCAAGAACATTGAAGCGCTTCATCACTGGCTCTCCTAGGAAACTTAAGTCTGCATCGACGTATCCTGCCAGTTTTACAATTTCTTCATCTGCCAAAATGACGAAACCTTCGTCGTGAGGTAGGGGAGTGATATACCATTTTCGAGATCGTGCGTATTTTAAAGAAACCAGATCGATGTCAGATCCAGTGTCCGCGTCGGCGAAAGCCATCTCGTCACTACACCTTACATATCATCTTCTGATGGAAATTTTCCATCAGCATCAGTCGCCAGACCTTCTTCAGACTTTTTCCGATGGTGCCTTTCACCTCTAAGGCTGCTTTGATGAGACGATGACTGAATTTTGTATAAACTTCTGCCATGCCAAGAAAGGATTTACCTAGTACCAATGGTGCTGCGCATGCATTAATAACAGCGAAGATGCACCTCCACGTCTTGTCTGGGTCGTTTGGGAAGGAAAGGTCAGTTGTGGTGGTTCCCCGTGATAAGAAAGATTTCCCAGCTGCATTTTTGAAACTACGCAGCTTCGACAGGCTCAGTTACCACCCTTATTGACGAGAAAGGCAAAAAACGAATCGCAGTAGCCATACAAGCATCAGACTACGTATCCTTGTCTAGCAATCAAGGATCAGACCTCCTGACGAGTTTTCTCAAAAACTATTGCTCGCGTTTATTGCGAATGCGGGAATCATCTGTTCTTCCTCAGCACGAACGCGACACCATTACTCATTTACCAAAGGGACAGGTTCGGCACTATTCGCTAGCAAGCGTCAGGTTTGCAGCGTCGTTCATAGCGACATTGACAGCTGCAGTTCTACTTTTTTTTGCCGATATTTGCGCTATACCACGCAGCGGACGCGGGATCAGCTTTGACTATTGGGCTAATCGCCTTGTTCGCTGTCTTGTTCGCCTGTGCTATTTTCCCCATGACGCAAGCTAGGCGTGCCGAGATCTTCGGAGGCTGTGCCGCTTACGCAGCTGTCCTTGTTGTATTTGTTAGCGGTGATTTCGCCAGCAGCAATAAGGGGACTGGGTCGTGAAGGCAGTAAATCTTGTATCTATATACTCATCTAACATCAAAACCATACCTCTATTCAGGACGTAGAAGGCTAAGAGACAAATAAAATCATGATCGTGAGGTCAGTGACAATGGGATTCGTGCTAGTATGAGTCAATAAATCTAAGCCTAATTGGGCCACCTATTGTCGTGAACAGGAGCACTGTTGAATCTGCCGCTAATAACCGCTCTCAAGTCCTAGGCGCTGGGGTCTCGTTTTCCTATTGGTGGCTTGACATGTCAGAATCGAGTCTATAGTTGAAAGCTGAAAGACAGAGTCCTAAGCTAATTTTAAATATATCAAGAGTAATCTCGTTAGACCCCTCAGTCTAAAACACCAAACGGAACCGGTTTGCTTGCGGCACACCGCATCAAGCTACGCCAAGTCGTGAAATGCCAGACCTTGCAGACCTCAAAGAAGATTTGGCGGAGGCTGCCTTACAAACAAGCAGGACGATCAGCAACATCGTAAAGCGCCAATATCGGTTGCGCCTGACGAAAGCCTGCCGGGTCTGTAACAACTTGAATCTCCAAGGTCATGACGAAACCTTTCCGATCGGTAGACTGGATCTGGGCTTCACGGATGTTCGATCCGCAGCCCGCTCCAGCTGCCCTTATTGTACTTTGATACTTACTTTTATAGAGCAACTCCCTCCGGGCCTTGTGAGGGAGAAAAAGGTTATGCTACAGTATCATAACGATGCTTTCCTTGAAATGGCGTTTGCGTTTGATGAGAAGTTAAAGTTCGAGATATTTCTTTCTCCAGGTAAGCCCGTATCTACTGCGACCGAGACAATTTTGTCTATATTGCTCTACGGTCCGACCGTCCGAGGTACCGTGGCGTGAGCAAGACCCCGGCAATTGTTTGGGCATCTGGCCAACCTCACTTTAGGAGTACAGATACCATCCTGGCCACAGTTGCGAAATTCAGGTACCCTTGCACCCCATTCTGCTCGTCTGGAGTGCTTCGAGTTTATCAAGAAGAAGATCCGTGACTGTGAGAACCACCCAGAGTGTAGTAGGGCCTCATCCTTCCTGCTACCTCATCGAGTCTTGGATGTAGGACCCCCCACTGGCGATGTTATCAAAGTTGTTGAGAATTGCAAGGACCTGGGCCAGCGCTACATTGCCCTCAGTTATTGCTGGGGCGGTCACTTACCATTGAGGTCAACCACGTCCAATATTTCAGAGATGAAGAGCGGAATATCCTGCGATGAGCTGCCACGAGTATTTAGAGACGTTGTTTATGTCGCCTGGATGCTCGAGGTTCAATATGTCTGGATAGACTCACTATGCATCATACAAGACGACAAAGATGACTGGGAAATTGAAGCCTCCAAGATGGCCGAGTACTACTCGCAAGCCTACCTTGTTGTTGCCTGCTCTACATCTCCGAATCCGACTGTGTCATTCCTGGCGCCCCGAGATTCTTACTGGCTTCCTATCAATCTCAAATTTACTGACAAAGCTGAGGCCTCTCACGACGTGAAGTTCCAAAGACTGCGTCGTCTGAGATATATGACATATACGGCAATGGACCATAACAAAGACAAAGTGCACGAACATGATTTCGGATTGCTAAGTAAGCGGGCATGGGTGTGGCAAGAAAATGCTCTTGCTGCTCGCATCGTTCACTACACTTCTCATGGGCTCGTCTTTGAGTGTAAAGGGGATAGCGGGGTATACTGCGAAGAGATGCCTGACACGCCTCTTCCCCTTGACTGGATACGAAGTCTCCCTTATTCGTTTGTCGACCACTCAGGCGACTCTTATAAGCAGTGGCATGAACTCGTGAAGACATACTCGAGCCGCGAGTTGACTTTTCATGCGGACAAGCTTCCTGCTATAGGCGGAGCGGCAGCGCAGATGAGTAAAATTATAGACTCTAATTACTTGGCCGGACTTTGGCGGAAGAACCTTTTAAACGATCTCCTCTGGAATGCCGACACTTGGGGAATTGAGAAGACCGGGGCGTTTACACAACCTCCACCCACTCCTCTGGATAATGGCTCGCCATCTTGGTCCTGGGCTTCTCTCAATGGGCGCATAAGTTACAAGTTCGTTGATGAGCCATATTCCACGTCTCATGAGTTTGCTACTGTTCGCGATTTCCAAGTGGAAACGTCCAAGCATAGCGAATTCGGACAGTGCCGTGGCGGCTACATCGTGCTCAGTGCACCTACACTCCGGGCCCGTGTGTCCGCCACTATACCGACAGGTTATTACGGCTACCACCTGTTCCACCTAGAGAGCAAGCGGGCTATCCCGGAGTGTTTAGCAGACACAATTCTTGAATTAGGTTATATCGAAGGCGCCTCGAATGAACCCGGGACTATCCGTCGAGCAGGTCTTAATAATGATGATTATTATGGAGCTGTTCAGGGTGAGGTTCTCTGCGTGGTTTTGCAACAACGAGACGACACTATTTTTACCCTCCTGCTGTCTCGATCTCAAATTGACCCAACATCATTTGTGAGGGTCGGTTATTCGCGAGTGGATCATGCGAAGCTAGATGTTTCACGTCTTTCAGTGATGGAGAACATAGTTATTAGGTAGACGCCGTATCAACAGGGGTATATATATATGCTCTCTGTTTCTTTACTTGGGCGTCTGGGAGCGTTTCTCGTGCGTATTTTACGATGGTACGGATGATTATATTCCAAAAGGGGATGGGTCACCCAGGCTTTTCATCATTTTCGATACCTAATATCGCTATTCACGTCACTATTTAGACACGTGGGCACCTCGACACGCAGTACTATCCTTGTTGATATTCCGGGTGTGTTTGGAATGATCACATTTGAGGCTGACCGCCTATCTGCCAGCGCACCGCCCGTAATAAGACATAATAGGCATATGCAGCTCAAGTTAGACCCGGTGAAAAACATGCATAAAATCTCCGGAGTTTTTCGAGATAATGGATAGCGACGGCAAAATAATTATGCCGCCTAGGTCAACGCTGCCACGCCTATCTGATACCGGTAACTGAATTATTACAAGCAAGTATCCGTTAGCCCTTGCTTGTTATGAATCACCGCAGCGGATAGTCGAAGACACGAGACAGCCATACATGTGGACCTGGGTGAGACAAGCGAATCTCCGCTCTGAGACCATTTGATTTCATGACCATTAGCTTCGTAGCCAATGATATT
This sequence comes from Nemania serpens, assembly GCA_022578855.1. Classification (NCBI taxonomy): domain Eukaryota; kingdom Fungi; phylum Ascomycota; class Sordariomycetes; order Xylariales; family Xylariaceae; genus Nemania; species Nemania serpens. The sequence continues at coordinate 76,352 of MU396707.1, read as the reverse complement.
AGTAGCTCGCCGCCGTGTTTTGATTGTAAATAGAATCATATAAGGTCGTTCGTAGTTCCAGCACCGATGGCAACTAATTATTGTCAAGTCCTGTGAAGCAAGCACATGTTCTATTAATGCTGGCCTAAATCATCAAAATCTCTAATAATAACATATCAACTCTCGGCCTCATCGCTCCCCGTCTGACTAATCCAACATGAAGTGCGCGACACTTATACCCTTCCTGCTCAGTGCGGTGGCCGCCGCGCCGTACGAGTTGATCTCCAAGCGCGAGCTCGTCGATCACGAATGGAGCCGCAGCAAGAAGACCGGGTGCCCGGCCTATCTCCAAGAGGGCCAGTTCGAGTACCCGCATTACATCACCCAGATATCGGCGAGCAAGCCGGACAAGGCCTTCGGCCCCAAGTTCAACGGCCTCTTCACGCCCAACGACATCTCGACCATCTTCAGCTTCGACATCCCGGCCTCGCGCCGCGACGCGAACTGCACGCTGGAGTTCCTCTTCCCTCGCCGAGACCAGCTGAGAACCTCGTCGTTCACGTACAAGGGCGAGGGGACGTTCTCCTTCACGGGATATAAGGCGGGCAGCTGTCCCGGCCCCGAGACGACCTTCAACAACCAACCTGCTCTTGGCCCTTATCCACCTTTCCCGCCCATCCACATGGAGCCCGGATACGCCTACACGATTGATGTCGGCCCGTGCTTTGTCAGTGCTGGAACATGCGTTGCTGGATGTGAGTGGTTCGCCTATATTCATATCGAGATCGATGCAAAGCTAACAGGTAGTTACCTAGTCACCTCGACTAATGACACGTACTTCTCTTACTTTCAGGATTTCAACGACTGTCCCATTGGTGTCTATACTTCGTACAGCTACGGCCTGCCTTGTGAGCCGCCCTTCTGCTAGATGGGTTGGTGATCTAAACCCCTTCGAAGCAAGTCAATCAACTGCCTATATCTACCTCCCGCGCCGTCATATATCTGTTCATCATAGTTGGGGACTGAATGGGCACTTCTTTTGAATTTCACGTCGCTCGCTGAGAATACGTTTGAGTTGTGTATAATTCAACGGCGTGGTATTACTCGATCCATGCGCGTCGGACAGGCGTCATCACATTTACATGTCGCATAGTTACATAGAAGCCCCTGTTACTAGACATTTAGAGATCTAGAACTAGAGCACTTCTAATATATAAGACTTATATTCACAAAATAGACTTGGAGGTTTCGAGGTTGTAGTCCGCTCAACCAGGTAGCCAGATTTGAATACTTATTGCATGTTGGCACTGGACAGGAAGACCAGACAACATTGGGGTGGTGTCGACGTCCAGATCCCGTCCCACATGCTTCTAAGGCCCCAAAAGCAGCGGAGAGTTCCACGCCTCGGTAGTTTTTCTCATTGTGTTGATTATCTGACAATGTTGAACTCTTGTAGCAAAGCTGGCCCCAACTATGCGCAAGCCTTACCTTAGTGGGAGAAAAAGAGCTGAAAACTGCGCAGCTGATAAATATTAATGTTGACTTCGACTGTTTACTGATTCATATATTAGGCTATAAGACAATATTTGACGTAGGGGGCCTAGATGAACCATGCGAGACTGTTTGGGGCACGGGCACCGGAAAATGTCTCTCTCGAGGCAGGCAACATATTTTCTTTATTCTATTATCTACTTGGCGGCTACTATATACGTTCAGGCTCCTACAGGACTGTATAATGGTGAGACTTTCATCCCGGCGACGTCGCCATCGCTCCATATTTCACGTAATTACCGAAGTCCAAGGTTAGGTGGTTCATGCAATCAGGCGAAGCCCAACTTGCGGCTGAATATTTCAATATGTTTCTTGCGGCCTGTGTTGTGTTGTGTCATATGACTAGTGTCGAAATTATCAAAGGCCGGACGCAAAGCACCTCTCACAATAATACCTCCTCTTCCTCCTCGCCCTCCTCCTCCTCTACCATCGCCCCCTCCCCCGGCTTCATCGCCCTGACCTGCACGTACCGCCAGAATCCGTAGCCGCGGTACGCGCCGACGCCGGCGACGGTATTGACAAAGTATCGCTCGAGGCCCAGCAGCCTGATGATGTAGAACGGCACGATGGCCAGGACGTAGAACAAGCGCGTCATGGGGCGTATGTGCGCCGACAGGTCCCGCACCTCGACATCCACGAACCCCGCGCCCTCCAGCATGCGCCTGTACGCGCCGGGGCTCGAGATGGCGTTCGTCGGCATCGCGGACCACTCGTTGACCTGGCGCATCGCGCGCCGGAGGTCCGTGCCGGGCGCCTTTCCCCCTTTCCCTTTCCCATCCCCATCCCTATCCCCGTTCTTCTTTTTGTCCCCGTCCGCCTCGCCGCTCTTATCCGCCGCCTCCACCTCCTCCAGCACGTGATCATACTCGTGCATCGCGATTCTGCCGCCGGGTTTCAAGACCCTGAAGAAGCCCGCCAGCACCTGTTCCGGGTCCGTGGCGTGCACGAACGTCTCCATCGTATACACCGCGTCGAAGCTCTCGTCCGCCAGCGCCTCGAGGTGATGATAATCCATATGTCGGACCTCTAGTTTCCCAGCCTCTCCCTCTCCCTCTCCCTCTCCCTCTCCCTCTCCCTCTCCCTCTCCCTCCCCTCCCTCTCCCTCCCCTCTTCCTTTCCCCTTCCCTTTCCCTCCCACGTCCCTCCTCCCCGCCTCCCTAGCAGCCGTCTCCCTCGCCTTCCGCAAGTGCCGCTCCACGACGTCGATGCCCGTCACGCGCACGCCTTTGCGCACCATGTACCGCGCCACGTGTCCGTATCCGCACCCGGCGTCCAGCGCGCGCGGGCGACTGCCGCCGTCGGTACGCAGCCGCAGGGCGCGGAACAGCTCCTCCTCCATGCGCCGCAGCGCCCGCGAGATCGGGAACGGGTTCAGCGTCGCCGCCGAGTCGTAGTACCCGAAGTGCCGCGTGCCGCCCAGCAGCGCGTCGTAGCCGAGCACCGACTCCAGCGACGCGTAGTACGACTGCAGCCGCGGGTTCGCGTTGATCGTTGCCCCCGTCGTCTCCGGCTTAGGTTCTGTCGCCGATTTTCGGCTTTTTCCTTCCACCTGCCCTGCCATTTTTATTTTTGAATTTCAAGCTCTCCTGTCCGTCTCTGTTCTGTTGCTCTCGGATGGGGATGGAATGGGATGAAATGAAATGAGAGGAGGGGAGGGGATCAGGTGTCAATCTAGCTTAATTCAAGGGATATGTCAAAATATATATAAAGATGACAGACGCCATATAATAATACTGTACCGTTTGTACTTCGTATGTACCTAACTTGGGCTGTTCAGTCGCGGCAATTGGGTTTTGGCGTAGCGGCGCCCCATAATCCTTGCTTCTTGGCCCACATATTCAGTCGTACACTACGTTAGAGATCTTGGGATAGATGGCCGAGCCTGTTCAGGTTTTTTCATATTAGGTATCATATCAATTCACATCGAGCAAAAAGGAAAAAAGCAGCGACAGCGGGTTTTAGTCAGTCTTCCATCTACTTTACTTTATATATCTACCGCGCCGCCTCGGCACATCGCCTACCGACCCCGGGCTTTATTTTTCTTTTACTCTCTACTCTACTCTACTCTATCTCGAGCCACGCTCCGCCTTCGCCTCCTTCTGCGCCTGGGCACTGATATAGATCGCCTCCTTCAGCTTGGCGATAACCTCAAGCTGCCCCCCAAACGCGACCGAAAGCTTGCCGTCGAGCTCCTTCTCGGTCGACATCGCGGTTGTCTGCTGCTGTCCCCTCTTCCCGGATCTCGGCCCGTTGATCAGCGCGCCCCAGCGCTGCGTGAAGGCGTATATGCTCTGTCGCAGGAGCTCGTCTAGCTTCTCGTTCGCGTCCTGCTCGGCTTGCGCGTGCGCGCGGTTCCCTGCGGGCTTTCCGTTGGCAGGCGTGCCTGTATTTGACACGGAAGACCAGAGCCCGAGGGAGAGCGTGCCGCCGAGCATGCCTCGGAACAACCCCATCCAGTTCTGGGGGCTCAGCGCGTCCCAGATCTGACTGAAATATTGCATCGTTGCTGGCTGTGCCCTGACGTCCCCGATTTCAAGCGACACCAGCCCGTTCTTAAGGATTAGCAAGTTTTTGATCATGAAGAGGTCGGGATCCGGATCCGGGTTCGCTGCTTTATTCGTCTTCAGCCGCGCCTCGGCGCGTTGTAAGGCCAGGATCGTTTCAGTCACTATGCGATAGACCACGGGACTCGACCTCTGCTGCTCAGCACAGTCAGCATTTAAAAAAGTAATTCGATCAAGGTAAGAAATCACTCACACTTCGTTCCTTGGGCATGGCTTGGTCATACATGGCCAAGAGTTCAAGCGCGCGCTTCGCAATGGGATACGCGTTGGACGTTGCCGTGTTATTGGAAACCGGTATGGCTTTCAGTGACTCGGGCGGTATGGGGGCTTTTGATATGGATTTGGTGACTTCAGCCTCGAAGCAGCTGTCCACGAATGGCCAGAGGTGATCCGTGAGGAGCCTCGCTGTCAAGTCGTGACAATGCACCGAGTACTGCGTCTCTTCTTCTTCATATTCTAGTAACAGATACTCATTTGTAATCCAGTCCAGTATGTTGCATGTCGTCTGAAGGTCTGTGGTTTGGAGCAGAGGTTGTAACGTCGTGGTCACAGGGGCCAGGTTCGCGGTATTCACGAGGGCTTTCTGATGAATCTTCAAGGCTGCATATGCCGATTGGCTATCGGGATGGAACTGTGGTTCTATAGAAAAGACCCTCAAGAATAGACCTGCCTCGTTGAAAGAGCGTTCGTAACATTGCTTGATGAAGTTACGACATGCTGATTCAGCGCTGATCTCCTTGGCCTCTTTCCGGAAAGTGTCCAGGTCGTGCTGCGTTATGGGACGTAAACTTCGATCCCGCATGTCCACGTAAGTCGAAAAGAGGTTCACGGCGGTATTGGAATATGTGTCAAAATTGTCCCCAGATATCGGCTGTCCAAACTGGTCATAGCAGCTGCGAATGACCTGCTGAACATTAGCGATCAGCCCATCGGCCTCCAGCAACATGTATTCGCTGCGGCCGTATGCCAGAGCATGTCGGGCCGCTTCCGAGTGAGTTGCGAGAATTTGCTTTGATATCTCCGAGGAGACCTGTTCGAGGTGGCTGGAAAACCCGACCTCAAGGAGATGCAGAGCCTTCGTCTGGAGAGACTGATAGCGTGCCAGGTAGGATTCGGCATCGCGGTAATCAGGCTGTGGCGTGTTAGTAGCAGGTCAAGACATGGGACGTTTAGAAAAAGGGACACAGGGTAGGCGACTCACATGTTTCGTCATGAATTCTATGCAGGCGTCTAGATTGGTGAGAATCTCTCCAAAATTCTCGTGATTGACGAGACGGCTCGCGCCGGGGGCGTTCAGTCTCCGATTGACGCCGTCCAGGTATGCGTAGTAGTGCAGGTCCGTACCAACCTCATCGGCCAGCTTCTGCAATCTCCGCTCTTCGGACAGAAGGTGGTCGCACTGGGCTTGGAAAGAGGAGGTCTGGGACTCGACGGCGCGGAAGTTATCGGCCAGGGACGTCAGGAGATGCAGCGCGTCGTTCGCGTCGGCGACTAGCCTATCCAAGTGACGCTCCGTCATATGAAGCTGATCCTGGCATAGCCTTGACAGCAGTCAGCCGATACCGTATGCGCGTATGTATGTGTATATGTGTATATGTGCCTCTTACATGTACTCCCGCTGACTCGAGTCGACCAGCTCTGCGTCGGTCGACCTCGAAGGCGGCAATCTGGACTTGGACTTGGACTTGGACTGAGACTTGGGTATCGGCAGGCTATCCTCGGGATTCGTAATCATCAAAGCATCGAGGCCAATCCTAATCCCTCTGTCCTTCCGTCTCCTCCTCCTCTTGTCCTTGTTCATCTTGGCAGCATCTTTATCCTTAGATAATTGCGCGCGTACGATGTGGTAAAAGTCCGAGTATGATTTGGGTCGAGGTCTCAAGGTCGGTTCGGGCGGTCCATTCGATGTCTCGGGTTCTTCGAACAGGCGCTCGAGAGGCTGGCTATCGCCAGGCTGCCGACTCCCCTGTCCGGTCACATCAGTTAGCCGCGAGTCAATCAATCAATCAATCTCCAGAGGCGACGAGGCTTGACATACCGAAACACCGGTAGCAGTAGGATGGTGCAATAGGGACTCTCGTCTTCGGTGACCGCTAGGAAAAGGCTGCGAGGTCGAGGGGTTCTTCTTGTGGGAGTGATCCGGCACTAAGTTGTACCAAGATTCCTCGTACATGATTGCGAATTCTTGCAGCTGGACTGTGAGAGAGGAAGAGGGGTTCGTTCAATCGAAACCTTGCGATGATGAAGATGCGCACCCAGCCTTCGACTTCCAATATGACACAGTGTAACGATGTAGGAGGTACTTCTATTGCCCCATATTCGTAGGTATCTTCCACCGTATCTTAAGTGATCCGCACTGTCTCAATACAGCAGTACGGTACCTATTGTACATGATGAAGTACCCAGGTAGACCACCATCCACTTACCAAAGTAGGCTTAGCTCGGCCTATTACCCCACACGGAGCCTCCCGGCTTTTCACATCTAAAGAACTTCGATACCTACCTAATTGAAGAACACTGGGATGAGAAATCCCAGGGTTCTAATAGGCCGAGCAAAGAACAAGCTTCATAAACGGAAGCTGATGATCTCATCCCATCATCTTTATTTCCGTCCAGAACAACCGAACGTCCGGATCCCAGAACTCGCCCTCTCTCGACTCGACTCCCGTATGACTGCCTTCCAAGCATATCGCCGAAACGAGATGGGGCTGTAAAATCACGAATCGCTCCTAATCGCACTTGCACCTAACGTCTTTTATAAGACAGCCACCAACCAACCAGCCAGCCAGCCAGCCAGCCCACCCATGGCTATGGCATCGTACCGACCCGTGCTACGCCAGGCCCCGCTAGCATGGAGGTCGCTTCGGCCGCGGCCGACAGGAGCATCGCTACAACCCTCGCGGCACATCATCTCGCCCAGCGAGGCGCAGGAGAAGGGCAGCAGTAGCGGTCGTGGTAGCGGTCGCGGTGCCAGTCGAATAGTAGGAGGTCTACTAGTAGCCCTCATAGCCGGCGGCGCCGTCCTCGCCTACCCAGCCACCACCACGAAGAAGAACCCACCCCTCAAGATCCCCGAGGCGCACATCGAGTACGAGAAGCCCAGGCCCGCGCCAGAGGCCGACGAAGACGGCAGGGGGCTGCTCAGCAGCCAGCACCTCCAGGTGCAGAACAGCTGGGCGCACCCGGGCGTGTACTGCTGGGGCTCGAACGCGGGGCGGGTCGCGGCCCCGGATTCCGCCGCCGACGCCGTCGTCAAGACGCCCCGGCGCATCCCGTACTTCGACGGCCAGCTTATTCGGGACATGAAGCTGGACAGGGAGTTCGGCGCCGCCATCACGGAACGCGGCGACCTCGTGCAGTGGGGCACCGGGTTCTCCGCCGAGAACCCTGCTCCGACGCCCACGCTGAGGGGCAAGGACCTGGTGCGCCTCGAGATCTCGAAGGACCGCGTCATCGCCCTCGGCAAGGACGGTTCCGTCTATTCGCTCCCGGTCGCGCAGGCGGATCAGCGTGCCAGCAGCGCAACGGCGGGAGGTTCTCCGGCTTCCTCATGGTCTTTCTGGTCGGGGCCTAGCGATACGAACTACCGACGGCTTAAGCCGAATGGGCTAGGCTGGGGCGAGCGCATCACGAACATCGCCAGCGGCCTAGAGCATGTCTTACTCCTCACCTCCAAGGGAAGGGTGTTCTCCGCCGCGTCGAGCACCTCCGAATTCCCGTCCAAGGGCCAGCTCGGGATACCCGGTCTCACCTGGGCCACCCGTCCCCAGGGTCCCTTCGACCAGCCCCACGAGATCCTCACCCTCAAGGGCTTCAACATCTCGCAGATCGCCGCCGGCGACTACCATTCCCTGGCCTTGGAGGACGGCGGCCGCGTCTTCGTCTTCGGCGACAACTCGTCCGGCCAGCTGGGTTTCGAGGTCGAGAGGGAGATCCCCTTCGTCGACGGCCCCATCCCCCTCCCCGTCTCCAAGATGTATCGCGGCACGCACGAGAAGCCGCGCGTCACGTCCGTCGCCGCCGGCGGGGCCAATTCGTTCTTCACCATCGACGCGGCCCGCATCGCCGATTCGAACGACGACGAACGCAGCCCCAAGGCACCACCAGGTAGGATCACGTCCGACGTGTGGGCCTGTGGCTCTGGTATATGGGGCAGCCTAGGAAACGGAAAGTGGACGCATGTCTCGCTCGGCCCTTCCAAGATCAAGAGCCTGTCCGGCTTGTCCGAGTTCGACGAGAAGACGAACTCGGTCGTGCCGATCCGGCTCGCTTACATGAGCGTCGGCAGCACCCACGCCGCCGCCGTCATGAGCAACGTTACGCGCACGGACGCCTCGGACAAGACGTCGTCGGCCCAGGACACCAACTGGGGCGCCGACGTTCTGTGGTGGGGAGGCAACGAGTACTACCAGCTCGGCACCGGCAGACGAAACAACGCGGCCACGCCCGTCTACATCGGACCGCTGGACGGCGGGAAGGCCGACGCGGAAAGGGGACGCGGAGACGAGACGCATCGACTGCAGATCGCGCCCAGGGCGACGGTCCGACTCGGCGAGGGCGGCACGGGCAGAAAAGCCACGGTTGAGCAACGAGTGGAATGCGGACGTTTTGTCTCTGCAGTGTACTCTGCCCCCTGAAAAGCAGGAAGAGAGAGAGAGATCCTATATGTATATATATATTTGTATACTACAAAAGCGAGGCCACCCGAGGGATATGGGGCTTGGCCGTGGCTACGAGTTTATATGGATTCACAAAGGAAAACGTCACGTTACTTTGTCTGAGATTGCTCCGGATATATAGATACCCCCCTCCTGTATACTTGCTATATTCTGGTCTCGACAGGAAAATCATTGACGGTTTATGTTTTATGCTTCTCGACGTTAATTCTTCATCCGCAGTATGCTTAATCTAGTGGTGTGATACGTATGATTTCCCTCTAGATGTCCTCACCTATCACACTCGAATCGCAATCGTACGGAGTGCTCCGACAGTACGGTACCTGCTTCATGACTTGGCTGAGGCCTCTTTTCATACACTAATTGTGAACAATTGCTATGCCCCTGCCTGAGCTTGTACAATGCATCTTGTTACTCATGTTAGTGGGTATGGTAATGTCGCTGCTGCGCATCGAAGGATAAGTCGGTATCTCCCTTTTGAGCCGTTCAATTCCACTCATTTAGATTTTCTCTGATAAGAATGCGTTGCATGACGGAAAGTCCGACTTCAGTCATCATCCTCGTCATCGTCCTCGTCGCTTTCTTCCTCGGCGTTCTCGAGCCACTCGATCAGTGCCTGGCACTTAGCCCGGACAACCGACATTACCTCGCCCTCCTTGCCTCTGGCGTCTTCCCACCAGGCAATAAGTCCATCCTCTTCCAGGATATCCAAATCGTACATTTGTTGTAGCATGGCAGCCAGGAGGTTTCCGGCCTTACCGACCTCGATGACCTTGGCACTACTCGCGCACGCTCTCTGTACCGCCAGCGCGAATTCCAACTGCTCGGACACGGAATCCCCGCCCACACCGACATCCGCAACGAAAGCAGACGCACCTATCCTAGAGGTGAGAGCCTCCTTGGCGGCCTTGACGGCATCGAGACTACTCGTCTCCGCGTTCATTAGCTCAACTGCACGACGGACAAATGCCGTTGCTACTGCCTTCCGCATGGCCACATCCGAAGCGTTATTGGCTAATCGCAACGAGGTAAACTCGAGCTTCTCTGAGTCGAAGTCGCCCACGGAACCGCGCAGGACCTCCAGAAGTCCATGGACGGCATCGGCATGGAACGAAGAATAGTTGGGTGCGCCAGAGTCATCGGAGGCAAATGAGGAGAGTCGAGATCGAGCGGTCGGTTGACTAGGCGTGGCTGAAGCGCCCTCAGAGTCGTCCTCGGAGAAGTCATCGTCTCCAAATGATGAAACTGACGAGCTGTCGAGGTCGAATTGATCCAAGTTATAGATGAGGGAGTTTTCTAACCTCGCAAGCTCCTCCGCCCCAGCTTCATCCTCTTCTGGGTATTGGAATATGGCACCCTTGCCCTGCTCCCCGACAGCCTGCGGCTGCGACTCGAGGGGTTTATTATTGTATGCTATGATGGAAAGCACGGTCGAGGCTTGAATGTCTAGTTTCTCGCCAACTCGAACACCATATGACAACAGTGAGCCTTCGTGGATAGCTGTTTCTTTCCCTACATAGACCGTGTCTGCGATGAGAGCATGTTCGATAACTGTATTATCGGCAATCTCGACATCATCCCAGAGAAAACTGTTGATGAGCCGAACGTTGCTCCCAATCTTGCAATTCCGGCCTACGATGCTGTTCTGTATTATGCTCTTCGAACCGACGTACGTGTCCCGTCCCAAAACCGCGTCGATGGTCACGGCGTCATCCCCAATGAGCACATCGTCCTCCTGGTAGACGTTATCACCTCGAAGATGATAGGTTTGGCCCTTCAACAGATTACAGTCTGGGGTAAAGGGGTAAGCCCAGCCGCTCAGGACGTCGTGGCTTATAGCATCGTACATTTGCAGATTGGTGGCTCTCGCGCTGTAGCCTTCGGTGACAATCTCGGTATGTATGAGTTTCCCGTTCAATTCCCAATCCTTCAGCACCCCGTGCAAAAAGTTGGCTCTCGGAACCTCGTAGTCAAAACTCTCGGACCACAAGGCAAGCACATCTGGCGTGCATATGTCGATCTGGGCATCGATCAAATCGGTCCGCGATTCGGCCTCGGCGTCCTCCAGTACCGTTGGGTCTAGGTCGACGTAACGGTCTGCCTGGAAGGGATCCATCTCCTCGTAGTGCAGACAACGGTTTTTCCTTGGATCTACGATGAAGATGGGAGTTATGGTTCTCGCTTTGGTGTGATGCTCTGCCTCGCCAGCCTCGCGCAGAACCATGGTCATGCAAGAGTCGCGGTTCGCCTCTCTCCTCGCCTTGTGGGCTGCCAGGGCACCTTCGAGCGACATGTTCGAGATGAGGTCCCCGTGTACCAGTAGGAAGTCCCCGCCAATTATGCCGCGCCCGTCGAGGTCTCTGAGGAAGTCTCCCACGGAGCGCGCATCGGCGACGCGTATGAATTCGAGAGTGGAGAAGGGACATGATCGTGATATGGGCGACCACCTGGAGTTATGGATATAGTGTTCTATCTGTTCGTGGTGTGCGCCGCAGTATATGAAGACCTGCTGGACGTTGTTCATGACCAGGAATTCCAGCGTGTACTCGATGAGGGGCGTGTTGGCGAGCGGAAGGAGACACTACAGAGGCGCCGTCCATGTTAACCACGGACGATGTGAAGGCCCATTATGGCCATGGCATGAGCGTAGAAGATGGCGCAGAAGATGGCGCATAATGTCTTCCAGGAGACGACGGATGGCTTGCTTACTCTTGGTTTATCGAGAGAGAAGGGCAAGAACCTGTTCTGGAAGTCGTCTGCGATGAGCTACACCAGCGGTGCCCGTGAGTCAGCGGCGTCACAAGAAAGAAAAAGGGAAAAGGGAAGAAGAATAAACGAGCATCGACGACGACATACCACGGCTTGTAAGGCATCTTCCCTCTTCTCTTCGGCTACCGGCTTGCCCCCCTTCTTCCCCTTCGCGGCAGCAGCGCCGCCACCACCACGGCCGCCTTTGCTCTGCGACATCGCGCCGCCGTATGCCGAAGCGTTAGGGGACTCGGGCGTGGTTGATATAAATGTCCGGGTATGATCGGTGGAGGGGTGGATGTGCCTTTTTATTTTTTATTTTATTTTTTATCCCTTTTTGGTACATTATGTTCAGCATAGAGGAATTCGATGACTCAACTTGATTGATGGAGGGGCAGCAGCGCGGGGACTCATAGCCACCAGCTGTTATGCTTTCTGCCATTTGGCTGATAGCTAGCTGGCAGGTGGCATCAGAGCTACCATGTCCAGCCACCTCCCGCTAGCCGGGCACCCGCACCCTCCCCACCGCGACGTTCCATTGGTACTTAGCCACACATACACTAGCCACATATAGCAATCGCATTAAGGTACCTAGGAGATACTTTGTTCCTATGGTGCCTATTGTGCCTCTCCAAGATTTCTAGATCGCATTCTGTTGCCGATGATCGACAGATAGGTACCTATCTGATGATAGAGCCCAGCCTAATCAGATATAGCGCTACATGTAGTGTGCTGTTGTTCTATCTATTACTGCCTGCAACATACCTAGGTATGGGCCTGATGCCTCATGAAAACTTTATAGGGGTGGGTAGGGGAGGGTAGGGGTAAGTACCTTATGTAGGAATCCAGTACCTACTTATGCTCTGTACGAAGTACCCACTTACAGCTAGTCCGTTCCGCCTCGACGGCCTACGAGGTTCTAGGCTCTACAGATCGGCATATTCTCCGACGCCTGCATGTCTGTAATGTAAGTACGTTCGCTGCTACAGTAGTGTACCAACGGATCGTAGGTATACCTATGTGTATGGCATGTATGTATACTTCACCGGACTGCATGTAGACCACGTGTGCTACATACATGTACATCGTCAAGGTCTCAGACAACTTCCATATACCTACATGTATTCCATCCATACTCACTTACAAGCGCCTACTCCCTTTACGACTTGTCGAGGAGGACGACGCTTATACGGGGAGCGTTTCTAGGTTATAGTTTTCAACTAGCAAGCTAGTCAGCTACATACTCTGTCCCTCTTTAAGCCAAATCATGGCGCTGTACGAGAGGCGTCGTGCCGGTAGTAATGGTTTATATCGGTCAGACCACACACGATGAGGCAGAGCAGGTACCCAATGTACACCGGTGTAACTCACAAGCTCCCAGACCATGTCAGCTCGAAGGGAGCTTAGTACACTATACACCCCGGCGATATACGAGGTACTCCGTGCTACACTGCCGAGCTAGGTACGCTAGATGGATGGATCGGTGATCTCGCAACCCAGGAGTGCAGCAGCATGGGTCCATGTCGAAGGACACTCTCGGCAACGGTGGAGCCAGCCTAGACTCCCGAAGGAGGGGCCATGGCACGGGCGAGGCTCCTCTCCCCGGTCTAGAGCTGCGTCTAGACCCGTCGACGAACCCGCCCAGCTGTGGGAATCCCACGGGGGTCCATTCCACATGTGGGCAGACTGGGAAGTCCGAAGCCGGTACCTACCTACCTGCTGTAAAATGGTTACAACAGTGCCTCGTGGTTTTTTTCGATGTAGTGTAGACGACAGACTGCTTGTCCTTGGCGTCGGACTAGTTCAGCTAGGCTCGGGCTGACTTAGAATAAATAATTCCGTCTTGTCTTCAGCTCATTGCCGATAATACTGTCGTCGACGAACATTGTTTCGTAGAATAGCCCACATCTACACCACAAGTACCTATAACTACTGATAGCTATCGCCCGGGTAGGTGAAACTTGAGGGGTCCAGCGTTCCCTATTCGACTTACCTAAATCTACCTACGTGACCCAATAAGCCTCAGTCTCCGGTTGAGCTTTATATAGGAGTGGAGGTGGTGTACTTAGCATAAACTACACCAAGGGCTATCGTCTCTTAATCCACATTATTATCGTCAATCATCTCCAGTTCGAGACAAACAACCATCGTCATCCCCAGTCCCGCCGACGTCCACATGCATGCTTGATTGAACCATCCCTAGTACATACGCCCTTCCCGAGAGACCCTGCCTAGCGCGGGTACTCGGTGTGGCAGGTCTTATATATATACTCTCTACAACCAGTATACTTATACCCATACAAAGTAGGTATTATACCAGTCCATTAAGCCATCTGGTACCTATGTTGATCGATCCGGGGAAGTGGGTAAGAATCAGGCGCTATTCAGCTACCTAGCTACCGAGCTACCCATCTTTCACGAAATGACACAAAGGGCCAGCAGCAATTCATAATGGCCAACAGGATTCGTCCTAGTGTCACAGCCGCCCTAGTGTGGTATAAAACCAGATGGGATGGGGCAAGGGGTGCCTTAGAGCGGGAAGTAGTGTCGTGTAGTGTAGGACGCCGGTGCTCTAGAAGGACGAAGATCTCAGCCGATCGCGAAGCCTAGAACTTTATTTCGCCGGAAACTATATACTAATATACTCACACCGTTTTTGATTGCCAGACCGAAAGGGCCCCCACTCCGTGTCACGTACATTTGTCACAAAACTCCTTACTGCTTAGTCCTTAGCACACCAGCAAGCAGGCCCTTTAATCTTACTCGGGTTTCTAAGCAGATCCCACGGCCGGGGCGATGAACGGCGAGCCCTCCTTCTTGGGGAGTCGAGACGATGATCACCAAGGATGAATTGCCGATGCCCGACTGCCTTTATATATCGCGGGATCCTACCTACGTAGATAATAGGGCAGATGCGCTCAAGTGCCCTTCTAGTTCTGTTGTTATCCATTCATCCATCCATGAGTGTCACCTGGTTTATAAGACAAGCTATAATTGTGACTCGGCCGTTCTCGAACGATTGGAGCCCGTGTGACGGACGGATTTCTCGTTACAAATATCTAGAACATAGACCTTAGATTAAAGCGTATGAGCTTCGACTAGGCTAGGCCGGACCAGAGCTCATATCGACAAGACCTAGTCGTATTTATCATCCCCAATTTGCTCGACGAAACGACCTATCAAGCCTAAGAAGAGAACCGGGAAATCTTCATCATGAAACATAGCAAGCGGCTATATCCTTCATAACCGTCGGGGCGAAGCCCATGCGAGCATCAGAAAGGGCGGAGAGCACACGGGTAGCTAGATCCAAGCCGAACACGATACGTCCGTATACTCAGCTTACGGCCCCCCGTTTGTAAGTCTAGATTGTCAGGCAGGTAGGTAGGTGAGGCCCTATGACCTAGGTATCCTATCCTATCCTATGTAAGTAGGTACCCGGGCTTAGGCACACTGCGCTACGGCTACGCTACACAAAACCAACTCGTCCGTCATCCGCCTCTGCCGACTGACCGCCTCACGTCGCTTATACATTCCCATACAACAAGTCCAGACGCCTACACCTATACCTACCCGAGACAAAAATCCACCTCGTAACATCTCTTCCGCTCCACTCGCCTCGCCTATATTCAGGCTCACATATAACACTGCCTACCTAGCAAGTGAAGATACCTAAACCAGCAACACCTGCTCTCGCTCTAGGAGAAAATCGTCCTCTTTTCCTCCTTGCGCCGACTTACTGCTGAATCGCCCAGTCGAAATCCACCCATAGTCAGTTCTCAGTTCTCTATATTACATAATTACATGGGTACACGCGCATATTCATGATTAAGCAAGCTTGTTTCCTTTTTTCTTCTTCTTTCCTACTCCACAAGCCTACTTAGTACCGACCTCCATACAGACCTACTACCCTACCTTACCAAACAGGCAGCCAAATATCGGCCGAGTCGGGACCTGGAGATACATACGTACATACATACTTACCCTCACGGGACCTCCCCTCCAAAGACTAAATAAACCTTAACTCCCATTCTAATACGGCACAACCCTGTCTGTATCTGTGTCTCTTCCGCCCACCTGCCATATTCATCATTCTCTTTCTCTCTCTCTCTCTCTCTCCCGCCCTCCCGCTATTTATTTATTTCTTCCGCTCACTACTTACTCATAACTGGTTAGTTGCTTGATGTCGGTTGCCTAACTCACTACACGCCTTCCCCTCTCCGTCTCCCTCTCCCTGGTCCAGTATAACAGGTCCCCCTTATACACTACGTACCACCCAATTCGATTCCGTTGTTCCTCTCCTGTCGACACGCATTTTTTTCCCTGTCTCACATCATCTTCACCTCTTCTCTCTTCGTGCCCCTCCATCCCCATCCAAAACCCGGAGAAGAAAAATAAAGGAGAAAGAGAGAGAGAGAGAATGGGAAAAAGGGAGAAGAAATGAATTCTCCGACATCACTACCCATTACCACCAACCAACCGCCCGCTCGCGCCGCCCCGTGGGGTCGATATATGTGACGAGGTGCGTGCCACAGCCCACAAAGTCACGAGTCACACGCATGACGGGGTCAGATTTTTCAGGGTCGGGGGAGGAGGACGAAGACGGTGACGTGGTGGTGCTCCACGGAACTCAACCGGGGCAAAGGCAGATCCCGAAAGGGGCCGAGGAGAGGAAGAGATGAGGGAGAGCAAATACGTCTCGAGGGGGGTTATTTTCGACGGAGAACCAGAAGGAGGGGAAGTCCTCGGTTTAAAGCTTGAAAAGCTGAGGTAAGACGAGAGGAGGGGAGAGGAGAGGAGAAGATCGGGTTTCAAATGCCAGTCCAGGTTCCAACATGACGTTCCGGACGGACCAGCTACCGCTAAAAAAAGAAGAGGGAAGGGGGGAAGGGGAAGGAAATGGAGGGTGAAGGGGGAAGGGGGGCCAAAAGGGAAATTCTCAGCAACCGAACCCCAACGAGCTCATCCGATCGATATATTCATGGCACACCACACCTAGACATTTTCTACGGCAATCATTAAAGTTACGAAGGATGGGTACGAGGCTGAGGCCGAGGATGAGAATGGCCACGACAAAAGGCTCGCGCGAAAGAATCAGAGGGGGCTCGTTCTCAACCCCCTCGATAAATTCGATCTAGGTTGGTATGGTATACCTTTCCCCGCCGGTACCCATCTACGCACAGCTCGACGGGCTTCAGCCATTTTCTCCCGTCCTATATCCCGTCCGACCTGGTGACAACACCGACACAACAGTGTGACGACAGCGGGATATTTAAGTGACGGGTAAGCAACAAAACAGGACACCAAATCGGAGTTCATGCTTCATCTCGCCTTACAACTACGACAGTACCATTGCGGTCACACCCAGCACGCCGACTTTACGCTTCGACGACGAGCAAAGTTTTCTTTTTCTTTTAACCGAGCTGAGGATCTCTGGATTCTCTGCTACGTGAACGGAAAATGACTCGCAAAATCAGGAGTTCTGAGATGTGAATCGCTAATAGGAGCTGTACAGACGAGACGTCGTGACGGGGGGTAGCTGCTCTCTCCTCTACCATTTCGCCGCCCGAGGCCGCTTCGATCCTCTTTCCCTCCAAGATGCGTCGTGCAGCCAATTGCTAACACCATAACCACATATCGTCCCGCTTCCATATCGTCTTCTCATACTGACTGACCTTTTGGCGTAAGTGATCAGAGGCGCTGCGGATATACACGCGGCATGATGTTACGCGTATCCAAAATATATGAACCCACTCAAGGTTCCGCCCTAGTCCAAAAAATAAAGCAAGGGGTATTATGGCCATGATCTGATCTAGTCCACCACACCCCACACCCATCTATCGCTTCCAAGATAAAACGAACGACTCAAACGGGCGCATCAATACGCCGGTAAGCATTTCGCAATTTGGATCGAACCGGTCGAGCTCGGGTTCGTTGGACCCGCCGCTGCTCGACAATCTCCAACCGTTGCACCGTCCACCTGTATCAAAAATGTCGACATATCCATTCCGGAAGTTCGATGATCGTGGCCACATGAATAAGAAAATGCCAAAATATATACAGGCTAAGATCAAAACATGATAGGCGGGTTGCTACTAATTATAGCTCCCTGGGGGTCCATATAAACGTTGCCGTTTCTCGGGAGGGCCGTCCAGCGGTAATCGTTGAGTTGTCGTCATCTGAGGTATCATACCCCCTGCAAAATGAGGCTTCTGGGTACCACCTGGGGTAAGTACAATCTGAGAACCGCTTCCGGCGGCAAGGTATCCTGCATGCTCCTGAGCTAGGGTCGGCGATGGGTGTGGTAGCTGGCTTGGCGAGTGCCATGAGCTAGTCGTAGCTGGCGACTGTATCGGCGTGGTGTCAAACTTTGTGACTGGGCCAGAGGATGTCGCAGAGAGCGGAGCCATTCCCATACCTTGGTTTGCGTATGGCCCTGGTGTTGGGGGCTGACCAGGCCCTCCATTGGGATACATCGTCTCCATCATACCCTCCGCCGGGGGGTTCCGCAGCATAGCAGCGAGGTGTCTTCTCAACTTGCCAATCATACCCTCTTTTGTAAAAGGCTTGGCCAACACATCTCGCATTCCTATTGAATTTTAGCACTGTCCGGCATCTAACAAGCCCGAGAAAATCCCCGCTCAACTTACCCCACTGGAAGTACATCTCCAAATCTTGCTGGTTGATGTTTGATGTCATGGCGATGATGGGTGTGTTTGGCTGCATGTCTCGAATCATGGCAGTGGCGGAAACACCATCAAGCTGGGGCATGACAATATCCATGAAGATCAAATCATAGGGTTGTTGCCTACTACTAACTTTGTTTACAGCTTCGAGGCCGTCACGCTACAGCCTGTTAGTTCACGCCAAGCTGGCGAACGGAAGGATCAACTGGACATACCGCAACCTCGACGCCACAGTCATGCTGCGAGAGAAACTTGGATCCGATCCGGGCACATGTTCTATCGTCTTCGACCAACAGGACCACCGGTTTCTTCGATCCCCAAGGGGACGGTCCTTGTAAGCCTGGTGGTGTATTGGTAGCCATTGATGGTGTTGAGTTGAAGTCCGAAGTCGGTGGCAGCCCACTATCCCCTCCAGGTCGGTTGTACGGAATGTTGTTCATGTGCTCAGGAGCAAATGGGTCGATGCCAATATTCTGGCCCACGGGATAGACGAGATGCCGCATGTCGCTAAGAGGGTCATGCAGGAATGGGGTCACACCAGCTGCGCCTGGGGGTCCCATCATTGAGGAAGATCCAACAGATTCAGGGGAGCCGCCTGCTTGATGGAATGCAACCGACATCCTGTTTAGGTCTCTGTCGGAAACATGTTCTATCGACAAACTGTTGAGAATATCACGCGCCCGCCGCAGCTCTAACGCAGGCTCTGAACCATCTGACAAAAGGTTCTGGGCCGAGTTGAATGCTGGCGTCGGGTGATTTGACGAGCGAGCTTCCCGCCTTTCTTCCATCTTATTCAGATGGCTGATGAGCTCGTTGTGGACTTGATGCTGAGCCTTTACTACCTTCTGCAGATGCATGATTTCGTCGACAAAGATTTTGTTCGCACTGATGATTTCATAATATGACTCTTGTAGTTGTTGGACCTGCTGCTGTGTCGCTGCTAGAGTCTCCGAAAGAACTACGACCTGCTGATTCTGGACGGAGAACTGCTCTTCGGCATTTTGCGCCTTCCTCGGAGCCGGGGCCTTCCGTCGAATGTTATCCAGGTTATCCTTTCTATCTGCTCGAAACTCAGGATGCTTGAACTCCCAGGCCTACACGGGAGGTTAGCAGTTATCAACTTCCCCGCCGCGATCAGTCGAGCCCTACCGATGCCCCATACGGGGACTGCCCATTTTCTTCATTATGCCGTACTTTGTGAAAATCGTACTTGTTGAGTTGCCGAACGAAGCTCGCGAAATTGCTGTGCTTGAAGTGTTTGGGCAGTATTGTCTTTGTGAATTTTTCATTCTGTAGCGGAGAAAATGAGTCCCATGGTCGCTGCACCCAGAGACACCATGTAAGTGGCTGGTCAGAGGAGCGCATACCTCTAAAACAACGAAGCTATCGCCCTGATCGCCCCATCTCACTACTTCGCTGTACGCTGGGTCTTCGAGCATCCTATGCAAGCAGCAGATTGATTAGCATGACAATGCTGGGGGAAGAGAAGACACAGAGCGTATCTAGCTGGGCTGTTTACTTGTACAGTTTGCGAACCTGGTTCCCGGCGCGCACCACGTTAGCCAAATGCACATGCATCCATCCGCGACAAGCGCGACGAGGTCGCGTTGGATAGAACATCACAATACAAAGCAAAATCTAAATCTACTCACAAAATCGCTCGAGTTATTGCCAGCACCCTGTGCAACACCTGATATATCGGCTTCGACCATGGTGGGCAGTAGTTGGCCGCGGACGTTGGATGTTACAGTTTATTGATTCGAGCGTGGATGTGTTGTATACGGTTCGAGTCACGCGGAGAGTATCGTGTTGCCTGTTCCCGCAACCCGAGTGACAGCTTGGCCAGATGGGCGCAGATTCACACGCCTATGAGGCAGAAAGAAGGCTGTGTAACAGGATGCTCGGCAAATAAAGCGAAGGGCCGCCTGTGTAGTTTCCGTGGTATGGTAACGCGCGACAGGTACAGCTGGGGGACTATATGCCTCGTCGGGAACCCCCTTCTTACTGAACGGAGAAGAGCCTGGCTGTGGACAACTCTGTATGTCTCACGGTCGCAAGGCAAGCTGATCTCTAGCCCTCTCTCTGGCGGAGATGTCGCAATGGAAGAAGAAAAGTCGGCTTGGAGAGCGGGAAGCTGGTGTCGTTCGGCCGCTGACGTCGCGCGCGCGGGGGAGAGCAGATCAACGTAGAGCAGAGCAGAGCAGAGCAGCACAGCACAGTGTACTTCAGACGAATAGGACAGGCGATTGGGCAGACGATGGTGTAGAGATGGTGTCGCAACAGGCGATAGGCTAGCACAAGCACACGGGGACGTATCAATATCAGTTAAGATATCGTCTTCTCAGGTCCGTTTACAGAGGCTCACTGGGCTGACCGAGTCGGAGACGGTGCCAGCGCGAGTGCTATAAAGGTGGTGGTGGTTTTGGGAGAGCGGCGTCCGATGCATTGAATCGTGGAGGATTCGAGGGGCCGGCTCATCAGAATACAGGGAGGTGGCGAGTCGGATCAACAAGAAACACGAGATGCAGACATGACAGTCCTGGCCGAGGAAGAGAATGCAAAGAGAG
Organism: Nemania serpens; assembly: GCA_022578855.1. NCBI lineage: Eukaryota > Fungi > Ascomycota > Sordariomycetes > Xylariales > Xylariaceae > Nemania > Nemania serpens. The sequence continues at coordinate 55,584 of MU396707.1, read as the reverse complement.
CTGTGCCTGTCGTCTCGGTGCTTCAAAGAAAGGTCCTGCTTGACGAAGGGTCGACGAGTCTTACTCGGGGTATAAGAAAGAGAACGAATGGGACGAATAGAAGAATGGACGAATGGACGACTGGACGGGGGTGGTACAGAGGTACTACCTGTAGCCTGTAAATGTGCTATAGATAATAGTGGAACGGGATGGCGGATAGGCAGGGGGGGTAACGTGTGGATGGGGCGACTGACACGGTATACCCATAACACCCAGCCCTCTTGTCTCTGCCGGCTCTACCCAGCCGTACAGTACCTACATACACCTCAGTTAGGTGGTAGAGTGTACTTACCTAAGGCACGAATATGCGCCGGCATTGGGATGATGGGTCCAACCAGGCGCCAGCGACAAAAGTCGGTACCGAGGTATATGGGCTACCTTAGGTACTTCCAAGGTTGATAGAGGTAAATACTTACAACAGCTAGGAGTTATAGTAAATACAGTATTTCCCGTACTGTACGATACCTCATTCCATCCTTCCCACCCATTCCGCTCCTCGAGACTTAGAGTACTACATACCTACACTACGAAGTATATACATGCACCTAGTGTATCTAAGTTAGAGCTGGCATGATGATTGCATACGACCGGAGAGAGGCAATATCGTAATTTACGACACATACACTACTACTACTCACATAGATAATAATAGACGTTATGGCAAATCTCCATTTTATACAACTCTTGAGTTGCATTGATAGTTCAGTCTACGAAGTATATCCGGGGATAATCAATACGTGGGTACGGTAGAGCAGAGCACAGCACAGCCCCCTGTTTGGGTACTAATACCTCCCAACATCCTTAGGTACCTGTACCTACCTGTGTACATCATAGATAGACGTACCTGCCTAGGGCTGTCTTTGAGAAGAACCAAGCTGAGGTGAAACTCGGCACCTACATTAGGTATATACTTAATAAGTAAAGGTAAATGCCTCCTTTGCACTTCGGAACTACAGATAGGAAGTATACAATTAGGTATACCGGTCAGGGCAGCCGTAGTGTAAGGTAAGACTTCAGGTTTGTAAATCATAGATTACTCCCTCGAAGCTACCCAGGTACCGTGCAGTAGGTAGCGTCTCTAGGTCCATGCATCCATAGCGTGACAACTACATGTACCAACTTCATAGCGTGCGCTACAGTGAACCCCAGTGGAGACCTGCTTAGGTGGACGGTTCCATTAGTGCCGATTGGGAAGGATCGCCTGTTTTTGACAACATTGAACCACTGCAGGTTGGAAGCTTGGGTACTTAAGGTACCTAAGTACTTCACGTACCCCCCTACTTCCATTGTACTTGCTTCGAGGTTAGGTAGGCTGGTAGGACAGTGTATTGTGTATGCACTAACGAACTGTAGCTGTGTGGGAACCTACCGTACCGATGATAGAGGCGATCGTCCGAAGGAGCACCGCTGCACCGTCAACCCACCAACTACCGTAGCGCGCCAACCCGGTTTTTTAAGAGAGTGTTCGCTAGACTGGCTAATACTGGTTATAGTGCTAGCCCTTCAAAAGCTACCATTATCTAATTGCATTTGTACAGGCGATAGTAGATACTTCTACTAAGATCAAATTATATAAGCAGTCACATATATTTTAAGATAATTAAAGAAGCTACAACCAAAAAGATGTTGAGCAAGAAATGATTTTCATCTAGTTACATAAATAGAGGTAGAAACAATAGCTGTTATTTTGACCTACAAGCTATTGCTAACTAGAATAACACCTCATAGGCCTATTATGCCACCATAATGAGATTTCCAAAATGAATAATTCACCAAAAGTCAACTGAATATGCAATTATCAGTCTACCTAACACCCTCTCTAAAAACCGGGTTGGCGCGCTACGGTACATGGTACTATGTAAGAGGTATGTAGGCTACATCATCATGTAGGTACTAAGTAGTTTATCTACCACCTCGAGACTTTATTGTGCAGCTGGTATTCTTCTCTACCTACTATGATACCGATATTCAAACTGTACCGCATTGAAACTTATCAATCTACCTACATGGCCAGGTACGTAGGAAATAAGTAAGCATGAGAGAAAGTGGAATTGCCACGTCGAAAACGCTGGCCCACCAGACCTGTGGAAGGTCCGCCATTCATCACGACCTGTCTGCAAAGTTACGAAGTACGGCAAAAACAAACTGCAACTAATCTTATACCGTCTTGCTCTCGGACTTCTTCAGCACGGAACCAAAGAACAGAAGACGCAAAGAGGTTCGACTAGGCTTCAACTACCAACCTAGGTTAGGCACGGAGGGAGGGACAGGGAATATCGCGGACGCTCCTCCAACAACCAAGCCAAGTGGCCTCTCCTTCTCCTATCCTTTCTCTACGCGCCCCTTCAAGGATTCGACGCACGAAGGGCCTTATTTGCGCATATACAGTAACGTCGACAGAGGCACCTACGCCACTCACACAGCGAACCGTCTGCCTACGTCTGTGCATGTAAGTGTACAGAAAGTGGTGTGGGCATACGATAATAAGCTCTTCAACGTCTGCCCCGTAACGAGCTAACGACACTGACTTACGATGCGGGGAAATCTATAGGCAGTGTGTGATTGATCAGATTCAGGTATTGGTAGTTATAGGTGGTACCTACACCAACTATATTGAGTAGAACCCACAAAGAACCCCATGACGGACGTTGTACCGAGAGAAACAAACTAATCAGGGTCCGACGCACAAGCGAGGGGCTACGGGAACACGATCCCGGCGAGGTCGACAGTGCCGACTCCCGACCTCCGCGACGCTCGACGATGGAGGCGGTTGACGAGGCTATCACGCGATGTATTGAGCCATCAACGGTGTGATGACCCCAGATCCAGACATCCACGGCGCGTCGATGGGCATGAGCCTTCGCAATCAGCATGGACATTGGCATGAGCAATTGGCATTGGCGTTGGCATTGGCACGATGTAACGCCCTACCTCTCAGCTGGCGAGGGTGGGGGGGATATCGATCAGGTATCTTTATTTCTTCTTATTCTTCTTCGTTCGTCTTCTTTGGAATGTTCCGCGCTACCGTTCGCAGGCTATGTACACAGAGCATGGGTACCTCTCACGAAACGGGCAGGAGGTCCGGTAGAAAAGAAAACGCACAAAAAATTGTCATCGGTCAAAACTCGACAGGCCATTTCACGAGTACACTACCGCTAGGTACCCGGGCGATGATCGGCAATACCCATCAATAGTTGCGGGCTGAGTATCATCCGCCTGGACGGCAGCTCTCAGTCTATCAGAAGTAACTACCTACAGGATAGATACCTAGCTTAGCAGTAAGCACGATGTAGCGTACAGTTGGAACGGTAGCATTCACCCTCAACTCTCTACGCCTGTCGGGTTTATTTCTCCCGGCTGGTGGGCTCGTATCATGGGGGCTGATCATGGCAATGGGATCGTCCGGCTGCAGACCCTGACATCACTAACTTGCTAGGCAGTCGAGGAGAGAAAAAAAAAATTGGGATGTCCCAACAGAAAAACCCTGAACTACCACGAAAGAAGGCTAATACAAAATAAAACCCTGTGCTGGTCTGTATAGCCTCTCAGCCCGTGTGTGAGTATTCAAATACGCCAGCACGGAAAGCTCCGTCGCCTGTCTTCAATCCAAATCTCGCCAAAGAAAAAAGAGGTTTATCGCATGTCCTGAAAGGTGAGGGCTGCTCAGCATCTGCTTAGACTGGCATGCGACAATCAAATAAATCCATTGCGTCGCCCCCATCCACCCCTCAGCTCTCTAAACCAACGCCTACCGCCTACGCCAGGTATACGCAGCTAGATTAGAAGTGGCGTGCCTTAGAGTAAGTTCGGGCAAATCTGTCCACAATCCTTCGCACAAGTTACCGTAAAAAAATAAGGTCGATGACTGGACGTGCTTTACTACGCAACCATCCAGACAGGTATCAGCCTTCCCAGTTGAGAGCAAGTTTGAATCTACAAATAGGTAAATTAACCCACGGTCTGGCCTTGGCAATCTGTCGCTATGATGTACTACTGTACGACGTACCATACAAAGTGCGCAGTAGAGTATTCAATCTTGACAGGCCGCGCATGGGCTTAGCAGCTAACCTAGTGTAGGTAGTCGACATCAAGAGTGGCGTGGTAGCATCTCTTCCTTTACAATATCTACCGCCTCCAGCTCATTCACAGCCGAATTGTCAAAGACTCTTCAAGATAGCAATTTCCAACAGGAATTGGGCCCCCCCTCGTCGAAACCAATTCGCGTCAGCAGTCAGCGACCTCCTCATTCTGTGTTCGAGCAGATAAAGGATTCCTAAACAGAGACTATCTTGCCACGGCCTGAGCACATCAGGCAGACAGATAGACAGATAGATAGATAGATAGATAGAGAAGCCGCTTCTTCACGCCAGGTTTACTCTGTGGAAGCTGCATGCCAAGCGCTGCATGTCTCGCTAGTCCGTCCACGCACCAAGCGAGAATTTTCCGATTTGGTGGGAACCGTCACCTTCGGGCGCCTAGGGACTTTTATCATTAGCCGAACGGGTTGCAGGTTGGAGGAGAATAATCTATGGCCGGTAGTGTAGTGTACTTCTGTGGTCGTAGACCATGCACGAATGGCCTATTCAAAACCCGATCTTACGACTGAGCTTTCCAAGCTCTCTCTCTCTCTCTCCCTCACTCCCTCGAGCTCTCTACACACACTCGTTTCTCGCGGTGCCATACGCACACACCCCTTCGGCTCGGCGGGGGTGGACCGTCCCCTCTTACGACGTGAGTTGCCTGCCGCCAGATAGACGCGTTGACGATGGTGTTGCCAATAGTTCCCGGCGCTGGGGGAGGGAAGAGGGGCAAAATGCTTCGTCGTGCCGTGCCTGACAGCGCGATGGCGCGAAGGGGCCGGCAGGGCTAGGCTCGCCACCGCTAGCCACCAGACTGTTTCGGTTCAGCCACCTCGCTCATGCCGACCTGAGACGACCCGAAAGGAGAAAAAAGCTGACCCAGAGGCTTGGCTCGGGAATCTAATCTTCTGGACGAGAGGCGGACCGGTCGCTCCGCCATCCTACTGCCGATGCCATTCTCCCCTCTGTCGGGTCTGCGCTATCTATCCATGACACACCAGTCGCGCCGCCCATCTTACGATTCCGACTGGGTAGGCTAGGCAGGTCGTGTGATGCGTATCATAGCTGGCTCTTTCTACGGTATCGAATCCGAACTTAGATAGATAGATTGCGTGAGGCTGTCGGGACAATTCTCATCATGACGAGAAACAGACTGATACTCCTACACTACAATTACTTACCCCATACTTCGTAAAGGAGCTTAGACGTCCTACTATACCGTTCATTTCCCGCCCATATAACTTACAAATAGAAGCTAGATTGTCTAGTTAGTCCATTTGCAGCCCGTAATGGCCTCAATTACACAAGAACATATGCTCCCATATTAGCCGCCGCGGCCAACGCATCCGAACGAGTGGCAATACTCCCCTGATACCAATACACGGGCACCTATATATCGGGCAAATATAACCACACACGTGAATGTATAATTGACTCTGCTATTTCCCTTTCCCCTGTCCCCTGTCCTTGTCCCTGTCCCGCGTCGCCAGACCGAAGTAACATAAAGAGAATAAAAAGCAACCTCTCTCCTCTATCCCCGGGACACAAGGGTGGCTGGGGGGTGGGAGAACTATAAATAGTGAAGGATTATAATAACATCGAGAAAACCGCTTGCATCTGGAGAAGACCCGGGGGGAAGGGGAAGGGGAAGAGAAAGGAACGGGTTCAATATAAAAACATATCCGCTTTCCCCAAGGGGAACCCCATTCCTCACGCAACCCCCCTGGTTCCCGCGTCTCTGGTTCGACGTCGGCGGTTTGTGGCGCGCGCGAGCGACCACTTCGCCAACGTGGAGTTGCATCACATGAGGTCGGTCTGATTTGTTGGGACCGTGGGGAGGACCTGCCTTATCTGGGAGCCGCCAAAGCTCATTGCATACGTGCATAGTTACGGCATGCCATCGTTCGTTCGTTCGTTTCGTTCGTTTCGTTTGTCTGCTCGTCTGCTCGTTCGTTAGAACTAGTAGGTTTTCGTTTAGCATCGTGTGTCTCGCCGTTCCCGCATGCCGGAAAATACGGGGTGGGGGAGTTCGGACAAGCTCTAGGTTAAGCATATCCTTCGTTCGCTTATGACGCGACCAATCAACCTGCCATTAGTCGTTGCCTGGATACCGTGCTGTTGTAATTTCGTTTAGCCCGCAGATGAGGTAGTAGGTAGGTAGGTAGGTAGGTAGATGTCTGAGCCCATCCTTGTAATGGTTGATTGATATGCCTTCCCTCTATTACCGTTGCTCCTAACCAGAACTAGACGGGTGAACCCGGTATCGTTTGGTCCGGCAGAAAGGGGGTGCGAAGAAGCCTTCAACGAGCTTGTATCTACTCTCATCGGCGGCGACATTGCCGCGCCGCTAGGCATCCGTGTCTGCAGCTATGGCAATCCGGCATCATCAATAGATGAGCTCTCGAACTCTACTATTGCAGCTCGGTTATCATTCGCCGGGAGCGCTCTATAGGATGTATTTCACGGTGTTTCCTAGCGGATGTTCTCTCATAGCTTAGGTATAATCTTTACCTCGGAGGTAGGATATCGAGACGCACTCGCGGGCAACTCCGCATTTTCCGGCAGAGCTCACCGAGCGCCATCGCAATCTAAGCTAATTATCGAATGGATCCAGGGGCATATCTGCAGGTGTAACGAACCTTCCCGGCCAAGCACCTGGTCGAGCTAACGCACACAAATCATCCGTTCAACCGAGCGAGCGCCGCCAGCTCGGGGCAGGCGTGCTATCTACCGGCGTCGTGGAAATATTCCCTCTCTCTTCAAATCGGGCATTAGATTCATGCACACTCCCCAGTCTTTTCTTTCCTCGCCGTTGCCTCGGTCAGCCACCTAATTTACCCGCATCCAACGGCCGTGCTGGTCTTTTGTCGTCGCCCCCTTATCCTGGGCTGGACTGTAATGGAATGAGGTAGGAAGAGCCGTAAATTCCGAAAGATCGTGTAGATGGCGACAGCAAGATGCATGCATGTAAGCCAACAACACGTGCTTGGCACTATCGCCCTTCTATCGTCTCAGATAACCTGCTCACTATTCATTCATTCACGGAGGAAAGAGGGACATGTAATTGGAATATTCTCTGCTTGTGTGTCTCTAAGAAGGCGACGAGGATGAGTCTGTTCTTCATACTGTATGGTTGGTCCCGGTTCATGTGCATATTCCCTGAACTTACCGAAATTAGTACCCTATGGTGTAAGCACATTAGATTGCGAGTCAAAGATCCTAAGGGGAATCTGTCTCTAGGTTTTGGATATTGTACTATTTGTCACGTAGCCTATAAGTCGGCTGTTGATAGCTCAACGTACTATAGGGCTAGGATTGAGCTACCCAGGGACTCTAGGGCGACGGAGCAAAGAATGGGAGTGTACTATTATGGAATAACCCTACAATTACAGAAAGATAGTAAAGAACCCGTGGTTCGTCTCTTGTACTGCTTTATAATTTGATAAAGCTCAACGGATTCAGACATCCTACTCTTGATCCTCTTCGGTACTGGTTGTTAGAGAGAGGAGAGTTGCAAATTTAATTGAGGGCATTTATCACATGCAAATTTAGAATTACATGCTCGTTGAAAATCGTGCCCAGGATTATAATAATTTGTTGCCCGTTGCATTGCATCTCCCGTGTCTAATAACGGAAGATATTTCCCCCTAGTTGCGTCCAAGTCAGGGGTGGGACTTAACAAGTGAGGAAGGGCAAAAAGAGTAACTCAAGAAACATTGACGTCCACTCAGTTTTATTCTCCTATTGTTGAACCGCCGCGTTTCAGTGGCAGAATTTCATCTATTAAATAGTTAGAGTTAAAATAATGAAAAGGGATGGCAAGTCGATATCGAAATTGACTTGTTACTGGCGAGACGGGTTTACTATTGACAGTGTCAATGTCTTAATCACAGAGTGAATAGAGAGGCAGAGGCCTCCTAGATTAGAATAAATGGTTACACGGCTCAATAGATAGAATAGTACGTGGGAGCTGAGAAAGTGGCGAATTAATTATTCGCTCCGACCCTCCCAAATATGACAGGGCCGAAGATTCAATATATAACCAAATTACCAGTATAGCCATCCTATAGGGTGGTGGGAATAAATCACGTAACATATAGCTTAGCTTGTGCTGACCTGGTTATGGTTCTAGCCATGAACCAGGGAAACTGTTTGGTCTGTCCCGGTTGTTGGAGAGGTGCTATATACAGACGGCCTGATAGATTCATTAGCCAGGTGTGGATTCCGTGCCGCAATTAGCATGGTGAAGATGCTCTGCGATTACGTAAAACACGGCACGTAAAGACACGCATAATGATTATCTGAGCTATAAGCTAATGTAAATGAGTTATACTGCAGTATGTGTGTTGTCTATGCCCATGATACTCTGTGGTATCGAGGATCTTTCATCTGCATACTAGGTAGATCATAAGTGTCGATCCCTTCTGCAAACTAGGTAATTTTTAAAAAGTATAATGTAGCATTTATAGTAGCTTATTTACATCCTGGGAAGTGAAGTACGACCAGACAAGGTTCCTGTTGCTCGAAGGCTGTAAATCTTTAGTTAGAGAAAGGGGTATTTTTTGCGTTGATCTCTCCGTATATACAGCTCTACGCCTTGATTTCATGTACAATAGCTTTTTCTCCAGTCGTGGTGGTTTTAACCACTTCTCGCAAATAAGTTTCTTCTTCTAAATTATAATATAGTATTTAACGCGCTTACAAGTGTGGAGATGCAACATCGCATTTGGGAGTTCTGCGCTTGTCTTGATCACCCAGAAAGGTAGTAAAGTTTCTGCGAATAATTACCCTCAAAGTGGTTCAAAAAAAGGGGTGACGTGGATCCTATAAGCAATCATTGTTGGTTATATATCTCTATAATAATAGGTTAGTCAGATCGATATAACCTGCGTTTTGGGAGTTGATCCAGGTTCCAGGTCACTGCTAGGCAAAGACGACGAATTCATGGTGGGCCATCAACTGATGCAATAGCACTGTCTGCCTATCCATCTTTTAAAAGAGAGGGAGAGGAACAGGCGCCGCAAATAATAACGTGGACGAGCAATCTATCCCGTTAAACTAAAAGACGATTTTCATTGTACCGAGATAATGAGCGAATGGGCCAACTCGGCAAGCATGAGTGCTTTAGACCCGAGAATATCTATCTTTCTATACAATAATGGCCGTGGGATAAATTCCCCACGAGTGGGCAGCGGAGTTTGGGTCAATCGCTAGTCGGCATTGCGCGTAGACAGAGCTCTCGCGTGTATTCAACTCGCTCTACAAATGATGCAAAGCCGCAACTTTGCTGGGTATATGCTATTTACTTCAAGGACGTGGAAAATGGACATGGACATGGCAACTAACACACAAGAAAATTGATATCCGAGTCCCTCGTCTCCGCTCACCGCCTCGGCCTGGTTGGGGACAGGGGGATTCGTTGTCTCCGACGGACCCCGGCCGAATCGAACCGGACTGAACCGTGCCGGACGAAGAGAAGTGCACGGACGGCGTGTCATCAACTGATGTCCTCTCCCATGTGGTTCTCCTTGACCTTCCGCCTACCCGTGAGCAGGTCCCGCAGCTCGTCTCGGAACCGGGTCGGGGGCTCGGTGAACGAGGCCTCGTACGCGTCGATCTGCGGCTTCTCCCAGACGAGATCGGCGTCGAGGGGGGCGACGAAGTGCGTGCGCTTGTAGATCTTCCAGCCGAAGTACAGCAGGATGGAGACGAAGGCCATGGTGTACGGCGGGAAGAAGTCGGCGACGCTCCAGCGGCCCGGGATAAAGACGGTGTAGCCGAAGATGCCCTCGATGATGATCATGTACACGAAGGTCACGTAGGCGCTGTACGGCTGCAGGTAGCCGACGTAGGGCAGGGAGGAGCGCTCGATGCCCTGCGCCTTGCAGGCGCGGTAGAAGAAGATGTACGTCAGGCTGATGCAGATGTAGTTGATCATGGTGGCACCCTGCGTGACGGACTGCAGCGTGGTCACGGCCGAGGCGGTGCTCCCGGAGACCTGGAGGAAGGAGAGGAAGGGGAAGATCATGACGACGGCGAAGGCGTAGATCGGGATGCCGTTCTTCATGGTGCGCTTGAAGATGGCGGGAGCCTGGCCGTCGCAGGCGAGGCCGTAGAGGGAGCGCATGGCGCAGTAGACGTAAGCGTTGCCGGCGCTGAAGATGCTCGTGAGGAGCAGCGCGTTGACGATGTGCGGCAGCACGGCGACGCCCATATTCTGCATGGCGATGACGTAGGGCGAGCCGTCGGCCGTGCCGGAGCCATTGTTCAGCTTGGGGTCGTCGTACGGGATCACGATGCCGACGGCCAGCGAGCCGAGGACGAAGAACACGAAGAACCGCCAGTAGACGGTCTTGAAGCCGTTCTTGATGTAGACACGCGGCCGCTCGGCCTCGCCCGCCACCATGGCGACGTACTCGGGGCCGACGACGGTGAAGCACGCCGAGAATAGCGAGCCTAGGAACCCTTCGAACCGGCCGAGCGTGCCCGTGTGGATGTGCTCGGCGAAGGCGCCGGGGCTGTACCAGTACTTGAATCCATACGGCTCGTTCTGGGGATTCCCGCCGACGGCGGTGATGAAGGTGAAGAAGAATACGATGAGGATGAGAAGTAGCTTGCCGGAGGCGAGCCAGAATTCCGCCTCACTGGTGAAAGTCAGCACCCGCATAATAGTCTCGTCTCTTTTTTACTCCGTTCCCTTTCCGGCGCATGATGGGCTGGTCATAAAGCTCAGACGTCGTGTGTAGTATGTGGGACTTACCCGTAGTATTGCACCGCAAGGATATTGATAATGCTGTAAACTAAAACATTAGCGACATGGCCATTGAGGAAAGAGAGGTCTGCGGAACAGGGCGTGCGTACGCATAGAGAATGATGACGGCGATACATATGGCGGCGACGGGGATCTTGTCGGTCCAAAAGGTCAGAACTAGGTTGAGGGCGGTGATCTCGAAGGGGATGAGGATCGCCTCGTATAGGAAGAAATTCCAACCGGCGAGGAAGCCGAGCGCCTCATCGACCCATCTACCGGCCATGCGGATGAACGAGCCGCTCACGGGCATGTAGCAGACCATCTCGGCCAGCGAATTGTTGATCAGACAGATCATGAGGGCGTGGATCGAGTAGCCGAGCAGGAGATTGGCGGGGCCGCCCACCGCCAGCCCGCCGCCGATGCTGACGAAGAGGCCCGTGCCGATGGTGCCGCCGATGGCGATCAGCTGGATCTGACGGTTGCCGAGATGTCGGCGAAGCTGGTTGCTGCCGTCCTCGACCTCGCCGATCGAATCGCCGTGTACGGATGCCTTTTCGCGGGGACCGGACTCGGCCTCGTCCACGGGCTTGTCTGCCGCCACCGGATCCATTCTCGAGGGGCGCGCGAGAACTCGGCCGCGAAGAGCGGAATACTAGATAGGTAATGCAAGCAACACTCTCGACAGCGGTCAGCCCATGAGCATGAGTTGGAAGATGAATTGACGGGAATCCTAAGGGAATGCTCGAACTAGCGAGCGGTCGAGAATCGAGAGAGTAAGCGAAGACGTCGGGGTCGAGATCAACAAGGGCCCGCGTGGTTTATGTAGGTAGCTAGCCCTGCGCCCAAGGTTTCCTGGGTTGTGCATGCGTCCGATTCCCATCTCGGGGATCTTTGGTGCGGCGTACTTAACCCAGGGTCTATCTATCTATACTGTATCATCCTGTACCTATAACTGCGCCACGAATATCTTCAACACGGGCGCATTGCCTACCATTCTACCTACACCTACACTACTCTGTAAGGTTAAGTTATATAATTACTTACTTGTACTTGTACTAACACTAGATGCTGTAGTAGTGTACTTAGCGTACGGCATAACCCTTGGCTGTGCTAGTCCCGAGTTACAACGCCGCAGCCTCTTATGGCATCGGTCTCAACTCACAGGAAAGACGGTCGGCGAGGGAATGGCGCTGCAGTCTGCGACTAATGCGATTGGCTAGGAAAGGCAACTAAGGTCGTGCTCCCTCCTAGGACTAGGATCGTGGGGACAGTGGTGGAGGGATGAATCGTGCGTCTGATACATAGTGCAGACCTTGTGCTGGGCGGATTGTGCATCCCTGCTGAGTAGTATAGATAACGTAGTGTCTCAACCCTCTACGCGGCGGTGGTGTACCTACTTACCCAGTGTAAGCTAGATACCTAGCTGAAATTTAAAGCTGCAGCCTTAATAGTGTATAACTACATGTATACTTTGTACTCAAAGTACTATCTGGCGCAGTTCTCAGCTCGTGATGAGCCTCCGTCCTCGTCCTGTCCCGAAGCCTTCATGATGAAGTCGAAGTTTCTAAATAGAGCGGGCGGGGACGTTTCTCGTCATTCTCCTGCGTTCAGCTTTGACATCCCATTTTGGGTCTAAATAAACCGAAACGAAACAGAGTTCACCAAACACCACTTTGGGCCTTTATTTATAGCCGTGTACAGTTGCTTTGCCTACCTACCTCACAATGCGCCGTTGCGGAGATTCTTATCCTAGGCAGACTAGGTTCCGCTCGTTGGTAGAGAGGTATTCGTGTCGAGCCGACTTCCAGGAGCCGTTGGCTCTCTAGAGGATTGGCCCTCTTTTAGATCGTTCATCGTAAAATGTGACCAAATATGATAGAACATTACGTACACTACCTAAGGTAGATTTGGTAGGTACGGGCACAGTTGCAAATAATGGTATCCTATACTGGGTACCTAAGTCAGCTTTGGTGTTACCAACATAAGTACGCTGCAGTATAAATGCAGTGTGTATGGTTCAATATGATACCTAAGAGATAAACAGCCTCTGGAGATACCTATACATACCTAGCCCTACCAAAAGCAATGCGGCGTAGCCCCTAATCGATCTCCGATCCTCACTTACTGACCAGGTAGAGCATCCTGAATCTCCAACTCGAATAACAGCGTCAGCCATGCCTATAGCACACTAGGTAGGTACTTAACCTAAGAAGCTGCAAGACGAAACATGAAATGTTTTTTTTTCCTTGCGGACCGGTAATAGGCAATGCTCACAGCATCTCTGCGCGGTAGATTGCCAGTATACCTACCTAACCTAACCAAGTTAAATTGAGACCGCGTAGTAGATTCGGTGTAATGTTACCTGGATAACACGGCACAATGCTGGCGGTGATCAACAACTTTACATGCACTAAAACTATTCTAGTAAGACCGGCGATCTCTTCTCATGTTCTCCTCTGTGGCTTTTTCTTCATCCTATTCTCTCCCATGGCGACTATACATGGTACGTACACGTAGATCAAAATCCATCACGTTTCTAACCTTCCAGAACGAAGTTCGCGCACTACCTACTTTAATGGGCCTACAGACAAATATTTACTACTTATTCTCTATATTTTGAAGGTCCTAGTAAGAAAACAATACAGAAGGACGATGAGCTGGCTTGAAATTAAATGGTCATGCGACACATTGCTGTATGTAGGTGGTACATAGCCTAGGAAACGAGCCTTTAAGCCACAGTGAGCTTTCTCTTGTTTCTAGTGTACTACACCTACTTGCCCGGCTGTAAGTCCGAACCAGTTAGTATCGATATATCTAGGCAGCTTTACAAAGTATACTAGATCAGGAAAACCGGTGATTATTATGTAGTGTAACGAGATGACGGACCCGATCAATGCACGATGACGGCATAGTTGGTATGCCAAGAGCGACTAGGGAGACGGCGTTGAATTAATACGCGGTAACAGTCGGCTTCGAATTAGTGTACCTAAAACCGACCTAAAACTACATAGGTATTGCACTAATTCTAGAAAAGCCCGGGCTGGCAAGTTATAAACGCCAGATTCAGCTGATTGGCCACTATGTCAGTCTATTGTAATCCTCTCGAATACATGGTCGTGAGTTACGCAACATGATTCATATACATTGGTCTTGCGAAGAAGACCATGATGCCTTTAATGATTTTGCCGTTCTTTTCTAACCGCTAGGACGTATGTATGTACGTAGAATGCGCTATGGGTGAATAAATACACAGCTAAAACATCCGTAACCAAACGCTTATTCCATAAAGCTGTTAAGAATAGTGACCGTCGTGGTATACACCATAGCAACAAGTCCCACGACCATGAAGACCATGTCACCAATCTTGGCAGCCCTCGACGTCGCAACACTCTTGTAATGTAGGTAGGCAGGATAAACATAAACCAATGGCACGCAGGCGAACGACCCTATCAACGCCACGAACTTGTCCAAGTTGCCGGTGCCGATGATAGCGACGCCACCACAGAGGCCTACCAGAAGCGACCGGAACGCGTTTTTCTTCCACTTTGTACGGAGGCTCCGCTTGCCCGATCGGTGGCCAAAGATAGCCCCCTCCAGAATCCTAAAGGCGGGGAACAGTTGGACCGGATTGCCAGCGAGGACGGCCAGGGAATAGAGGAACTGCACCGCGTTGACGAATTTGCTGGTCTGTGGGAAGTTGCTAATGATTTCGATCGAGGTGCTTGTGCCAAAGGTGGCGTAGCAGAGGACTCCAACCGCCGTGTAGAGTACGGTGATCAGAACCATGACAACGCCGAGAAGCCATTCAAAACGTTGAGGTTTTGCCATTGAAGATTGTATTGGCAGGATCAAGCCGATTCCCTCAAAAGTAAAGATGGCCGAACCGATCGTGAGCGTATACTTGCTTGGGTTGAAGAGAACGACGGTTGGATTGATGCCTTCCGATGCAAGGTGTGCTATGTCGTAATAGTAGATGTAAGAAACCCCTATCAGTATGAAGACATCGGCCAGCAGTGCCACGGGCCCAAGCTTCGCGATGTTTCGAATGTAGGATAAAGGGATGAGCACGAGTACCTGCGCTATAATGAGCTTCACAGGGGAGATCGGACTGCCGCCGTGAGTAACAGCCTCGAAAAAGGACGTCATGTTCTCTGCTACAAAGACGATTCCCGAGCACACGAATCCGAGTTGCGACAACGTGACAGAAGCCAGGATTAGATTTCGCATGCGAGGACCGCCGACAGCCGCACCGATATCGCCATAACTACCTCCGTGTTTTGACTTACAGGCCAGGAGCAAGTGAAAGGCGAGCATGGTGACGGCGGAGACAACCACCATGGTGATGCCAGAAAATAGTATACCGCCGTTGTCGAATGCCTTGGGCAGAAACATGATACCGGTACCGACAAAGGCCTTCAGCAGCGTGAAGAACGTCTTACCAGTACCAGCGGTGGCCGACCGAAGTACCGGCCGCGGGGCTGTTCTATTAGCCAATAGCGGCCTTTCCTCAGGTGGCAGCTCGTCTCCTTGTTCTCCCCGCTCTGCCTGCGCTGCGCGTTCATCTTCCTCGCTGTCGTCGATGGCCTCATCGTCGGAATCTGCGAGATCCTCACCCGCAAAGCTGCCGTAAAGGTCGAGGAACTCGACGAAATTTCTAGTGATGGGGACTCTGGCTGCCCAGATGTTGTCCCTCTGTGTCTGGCGGAGGAAAGCCCTGCGAAAGCCCCCGGGGGCCAGCTGCTCGTCCACAGTCAATCCCTCTAGATCTTCCTCCCTGGGGGTCCCGCCAGGAAGTGGGTGGTGGAAAGTGGCTGCTCGCCTGTGTGCCCTACCCCGGGCCGCCGCTTTGAAAATATTGCGATGAATATCCCCACCCTGCAGCCTCAAGGAGTCCTCCTCGGATGGGGTTTCGTTCGGACTGGTGGCTGATGACGAAGCGTCAGGGACATCAGGCGAAGCGACTGTGAATTCAGCCGTGTAGCCCGAGGGCAGATGTTGGGCAATGACATCAGCGTCAGGGCGGGCTGGTTCCGGTGGTGGTGTTGGAGTATCCATCTTGGTAGCAGCAGTCTATCTATTTCTCCAATTATCCAAGATATTCGTACAATCAATGTGGATGGTTGGCGATGGATGGTGGTAGTGAAATGCACAGTCGGCAAGCGATCCGCTGTCAAGGTATTCCTAATGAGAAGACGAGCTGATGATATATGGTAGCCATAGGACCGATATAACCGTGCTGCTACCCGTAAATAACGGCGCCGGGAGGCTGTGGCGGGATGGTAGACCCGATGAAGATGCAATATATGGGAATCAAGGATGGAGAAGTAAAGTTTGCTGAGACAAAGAATATGTTAGGGTACACTTAAGTACTTGGTTGGGGGCGACGCCTGACCGCTAATAGGTCTGTACGCATCGTACCTGAAAATCGTTGGGGTGGCTTGGGCTGGGGCAAGGCTTGCACCGGCTACCCGCTATACTATTTGGTTAGGTAATAAATACTAAGTACTTAGTCGGGCCATCGCACCGCCGGTAGAGAAAGTTCGCAGAAGCTGCTCGCGAGTATATTATATATGATCACTTAGGTAATTAAATCCTCAATACTCCCCTAGAATAATGAGTGGTAGTATGTCTATTGACATCTAGAGACTAGAGCTTAGTTTGAGTACCTAGACTGAGAAGGTCCTGTCCAGTATATCTTTTAAGGGAGGCGGTCAGGGTTCGATCCTAGCTTAGGCATACTTATACAACACTCTATTCACTTATTCGATCTGATATTTATAGGCTCATGAAAGAGAGGAAAGAAATTCGAAGAAAAAAAAAAACCATTGTCACGCTTGTAGCCTATTGCACCCAGTTACGTGGTGCTTTGTGTATATTCAGCCACTTAAGAGTGTTGTTAGGTGGATCTGCTACCTATAGACCGTCAGAAGATTACACCCACCGCCTCCAGGACAATACGTTGCTGCGCTCTCTTCGCATCGGTATACCTATATAAACGCGCGTGCTTTCCCCTAGGTATTCTAGCTAAAAATCTTCCGCTCTTAAGCTTACTTACCTATCTGGCAGAATTTTTATTCTCTTTTATTTTTTAGGCTATGGTCGAACGCGAAAGCATGGTGGTACTACCAGCCCTTATATTATTATCATCCAAGTGTCTTGCTATCATGAGGCGAATATCACTTCTATATAACAACTCTATATAGATTGATAGTTTGAATTGCCCTCTCATATGTGAGCGCCTCAAAACACACCCCTGCCACCGTATTATCAGAACTAGGCTCCTGAATCAAAGAGCCTCTTTCCAAGGCCAACTACGGCTCCCACTCCCACCTACTAATCACTACCATCTACCCGGTTGTTCTAAATTGACGGTGGGGACGAAGTACGCCGCATCAGCCTCTTGCTTGGCGCCTTGCTCGTCTTCTACGTTTGTCGTAGGCTTAAGCACACTGAGAGTAATAATCGTTCTAGGAAATCCCAAGGCGTCAGCTTGTTGTCGCTCATCGTCACAAACCCCTACGAGTTCGGGGTTACATACCTGTTTCTTGCATGCGAATGGGCTGGCGCAGGAAGTGCATCCGGTATAGGTGGATCCGCCTAAGAGTGCACGAGTTAGAAACGATCTCATTGCGGTCAACACTCAACTTCTTTATGAGGATTCCCACGGCGTGGGGAACCAATGAGAGAACGCATTGTTCGCTGAACTAGGTGCGGGAGTGGAAGATTTTGGGAATGCGTACCGCATTGCTGTCACGTTTCTGTTAGCACGAACGACTTGGACTGACGGGATTCTAGTGATGGCTTACCGCCCACTGCGCGACTGTGCACGTCGGCGCAGGCGCTGCCGTGGTAGTTTTGGTTGACGTTACAAGCGTGGTCGTTGTCGCGGGCTTTGTCGTTGTGGTCGGGGCAGGTCCGGAGCCGCCGGCACATGTGAAGATACTCGGCCCTAACACGCATTCAGTCAGGCTTCTAGGCTACCCCTAGGAATCTCGTGGTAGTTCTTACCTGGAATGACGTATTTGCTCGATGGTGTCATTGAGTAAATGCTGATCAGTAGACCGGGGTCATTTGCCTGTGGTGGGGATGTTAGTCGCTCGCTGAACAACGGTATTGATTGATCTAGGGCGATCTGCATACCTTGTAGATACCGGGGATGCTATAAGTCGCCGGTGAGACTTTCGCGGAACCACCCGAGACGTTAATCTGTGCGCATTCCATCTAGGGTCATGTTAGCAGCGAAATTTAAGACATCCAGTCGCCTACTTATAGCTCTGGGAGAAACGTACATAAAGCTGAGCACCCTGCGGCGAGCCAGCACCGTGTAGGGCAATCATCTCGGCTCGAAGGAGATACTGGCCGTCGGCGAGGCAGTCGGGGATAGTAATGGCATGGAGCCCGCCATTGTTGATAACCTTGCTTGTTCCCCAGGCCCCGTTGTTGTATCCATCCTCTTGGATTTTGAACCTAGGAGGACGGCGGGTTAGTAAAAGCGTTGATCACACGGCGATGTGTATCACACTTACCATCCACCTCCATAGCCTACGTCTGTCGTGGCGTCTCCGACTTTCTTGAGGTATGCAATGGTTGGGCCAAGATGGCTGGGATCCATGACATCGTTCGAGCCGGATGTCAGGGTGTGTCTCCAGATCGCGTTTACCTTGAAAGATGCCCGATTAGCAGATGTGGGCTACATCCGTGAGCGGGAAGATAATCTTACTGTAGATCCGGCCTTTACGTCGATGATCTTGTTGGAAGGCGTCGTTGGGTTGGGGCCGCCATTGCAAGCTAGGTCGTTGGATGTAACATCCGTTATAGGACCATCATATGAGGGATCGCGAATGCCATAAGACACGGGATTCGTGACACCACCAGCCTGAAGCTGTGTGAAGATCGTGTGCGCAGAAGCAACGCTGATCACAGCAGCGGCTGACGCGACGCTGAGGCACTTCATTATTCAAGCTTTAAAGCAACGTAGAGATTAAGACTGAGTTCGATACTTCTTGTAACTGTCGGAATGGATGCCCCAGAGATTTCCAGAGAGTTGGTAGAAAACAGTCGCGTATGCACTCAATATATGCTTGAGAATGCGGAGGGCATGGATGCGAGCATGCACGATCCCATCACCCTCTGACCTGAAAAAGCTGGATAACGAGGCTCGCTTAAGACATAGCGGATCACATTTGGTGGTATCTCTCTGGGAAGCCAGCTTCCTCTCGTCGAATAACACGCTATTATTGGGGGGGATGAGCCTAGCGCGTACTCTTGGCTCGTGGGTTGGGTGCGTTGAGCGCGAACGGCGGAGGTTGCTGATCCGGGGTCTCATTTCGGAACGGGATGTCGCTCACGGCCCGAGGCGAGCGAAACCAACAGACGCAATGGGCCCGCTGACAAAGTCTTTGGTGTATATTATAGAATCTATCATAGAATAAACGTCGCTAGCTACAAACCAGGCGCCAGGCAAAAACAACAACGCTCCCAAAAAAATAAAACAAAACCAAAAAAAAACAAGGCCTATCTTCTTGTATGCATACTCTGCACAACATTCTGTGTGAAGTTGCATGTCTAGCTTTAGTGTCGGATCTCCTAGTTCAGCGAGCCCCCTCGTTGCGTAGCGTCTTATTCGGCTCCTCGTTCCGGATTGACACCGCCCTCGTCACCCTCAGCTTCTTCGGTGGGGATTGCAGCTCCAGATAAGTCTCTGATGCTCGGCTTGGCTTCTTTTTCTTTCCTAAACCGGTCTTGGGCCCCGCCGAATAGTAGGGGTGTTCTCGTCGATGGTAATCCCGAATTGGGTTCTCGCTAATCCGTAACTGGTTCTCACGGCCTCGCTGGCATAGACCCTCATCCCCTTTTCATAGGCGGCCGTCACCCCGTCGCTAAACCCGCCTGCCTCAGTCAGCAGCCTGCCTAGCAGCGCGGAGTCTCGAACCGCCGTGTTGGCGCCAATGCCACCGGCTGGCGTCATCGAGTGCGCGGCGTCTCCAATCACGGTAACACGGGGGTCATTCGGCCATTCCGGAACCCCAGTAGGGTTCGAACAAGTGATCTTCCAGAATGCAGCTTCGCTCTCGACCATCTGATCGAACAGAGGTTTCAATCGCGGGTGCCAGTCCTTAGCGAGGGCCTTGGCGATATTGGCTGCCGTCGCCCCGGTGATGGTGTAGTCGTCGTTCGGTGCTTGAATGACTCCTGGCTGAGCGGCCATTGTCCAGCCAAACTCGATGTTTGGATCGTCCATGTCGCCGGACCGAACATTAGTAATAATGAACACCCGCCCGTTAGGTCTAGAGTGGTCGAGCGCTCGCCATACACCCTCTCCTAGGCCGTTGAACGCCGTGGTGGGCGCTTGGCCGTGTATACCTCTGGCACCCGTATCGAAGACCTTCAGTATTCCGCCGGATAGTTGTTCGGCGACCCTGGAGTACAGCCCCTCACCACCAACTAGAAGCTCCCCTTCAACCGACTTGGAGCCGTCCGCGAAGATGGCATGAACGCCGGAACTTGTCGACTCGTATCCTACGACCTGGCGCCCCCATTCGATAAAGTCTTCGCAGCCAGACAGGAAGATTCTGCGCATGTCGCCCCTAGAAATCCCCACCACCTTTCCGCCGCGGGAGACAAGCGTTTCCCGCAAGACGTTTGTCGCAGGCTCGGGCGCTTCGACAGCCTTTTTCTCTTCGTTTTGAGCGGCAGTCTTCTCCTCGTCTGGCGTCTCGCCAGTGATGGCATCAATGGACGTGAATCCCACACCACCGGTCTTCCCGCAAGCATCCCAAAACGTCGGGAACCCGTCGGGCCCAAGAACGGCTTCTATAGCATCTAATCCTTCACTAGAGAGGCGCAGGCGGTAACCCTGCGCGCGGAATATGATAGATGTGTCTCTCTCCAATATGCGAAAAGGGATTGAGGCGCGGCGGAGAGCTTGCCCGAGTAAAAGAGAGGCAATTCCCGCGCCGGAGATAAGAATCGGTTTCCGATCGGTGGGCGCCGCCATAATGCTCACCTATTTAGTCGGTGCAAGAGTTGAGATACTTGGGCTTCGAAGGATGAAGATCAAAAGGGACAAATCGGAAATGTTAGTTACAAGGCAAAGCTAGGTCGGAGGAATGGAAGCAGTTCTTGATCTTCTTATCCTTCTTTATGCTCTCCTCACGGATGATGATTGTGAAGCGACGGAAATGGCGCGCGGCAAGATCGTAAAAGCGGGGGTTGTTTGCGTGCTTAGGTGCAGTCTAGTGTACGAAATACTGAGGAGGTGCTCACAGATTTGAAATCAGGAGCGGAATTTGACTAACCATGCCCTCGCGAGCTCAGTTCTTAGCCATTTGCATCGTCGTCTAGCCAAGCCCAACCTCCAGGCCAACGAATAGATGTGCGCCACTACTGAACAGATAGCTGATTAAGCTGATTAATCTCCAGCCACGGAACGGGCATTTTGAAGCCCGAGTTGCAGCACCACAAGCTTACCTAAGTAATAATTACGAAGCGTGCCGGGATTAGAACGCCAAATTTCTTTATCAGCATTGGCAACTCAACTCTAATCACGCGGCGGCTATCGAGAAAACAAATTTATCGGTTATCGCAGTTGTCGGTCTGCTGTTGCTATAAATAAACCAGATAACGACTCAGCAGCCGACTAAATGAGAGCGGCTAAATTTAGAGGGAATTTGCATACCATCCGAAAGGGACTCGACAAAAGGAAATGCACGCCTAGCTTGAGCGATCTAACCTCTCCGACTAAATGAGAAGTACATCGTCTTCAAATGTTATGTGCGCAATTTCTATGCGACTATGGAAACTCAGTCATATTCTGAAGCGGCGACCTGCGCATTGGCATGATGCGCCAAGCCTGCGGTGGGCGCCGAATAATCTGTGTAGCATGATGAGCAAGCAAGTCAAGAGTAAGGACACCATGATCACAAAATCATTTACTGGTCGCCTTGATATGAAACTGAGCCGACCGAGGCAATCCGCTACCCGCGCCAGTTTTTTTAATATAACAGGTCACCTGGAATCAAGCACTAATGCACGAAAATATAGTTTCCTAAATCCACGACAGAAATTTGCTACACGCCGAGTCCCGCTGCTGCTGCCAATAGTTCAACCCCCACAAGCCCACGATAGGAGTTGCGACTGGTATTATTCTATCGGCGTTCCTCATTGGTTACCTAGGTAGGTAGCGGCTATGTCCGCGACTGGTTATCACTTGAGTAGCTAGCCAGTGTAGCTGTAAGAGCCGCTTAATCTTCATCTTTTGACAACGCAGTTTTTTATTACAACTTTAGACTACATCGAAAATCGAGGCCTCGAAGCCGAATCCGCCCCCGCGCCCCCGCCCAACATACCAGGCTCCAAATAGTCCATGCCTCCATTTACCTTTGAGGAAAAGAGATGGACTCTGCCTGGATTTTCTAGGCCGGGCTAAAGCAGTGTTACCTGGGCTCGCATATGCGAGTACTCACTCGCGTAGCTCAGCTGTCATGGTCCTAAGTCGGTATATAATGTGCATTAAATAAGTGACCACAGTGTCGCGGAACGGAACGGCAAAAGTAGAAAGTTATCAAGTCAGACACTTGACTGGCTGCAGTTGCTTATACGGTACCTTGATACACAGATATCGCCAAATTTGGATTACTAAGATAGGAAAATCTATGCTTGGGATGTTGTTATGAACTTCTTCGTCGTATTCAGTGCTGCAACTCTATTCTGTCACATCAGGTAGCTGATGGCAGCCTGAACCAATCACAGGATTGTGGCTTTGAGCCTCTTTGGCACTCATGCATGGCCCGGTTGGCATCTTGCACTTCACTCGACCCCTCTCGAGGAGGACGAATAACACCCATCCATCTATCTGGGTTCTTAGAGCAACGTAGTATCGAAAACCCTGATTTATTACAGATTACTAAGTACTAGATGCAGTACAACTTCACGAAAATCCGGCCGTGGTGGAGTGAATGAGCCATTCCAGCTTCAGTTAATAGGAAGTATGAGACAGTATTCTATCACATACGACCATAGGATCGGGAAAACGCGGGGTCCCGTCTAACCCCTCCCCAGCCACCCTACAGCATTATGGGAAACAATCTGATTCTTTTCAACAACGGTTTACTATGATACTAAGAACACTGAATTAACCTAGTTTAAGCACACCGAGCCGCCACATATAATTTTTATGACCGCTACATCAGTAGTTGGTTGGGTCGGTGAACCAGGGAATCCCTAGTGTTATACGTAAATTTTTCCTTGTTCCCTTTTTAAATTTTTGGTTTAATATAAAAAAGGAAGACAAGTTTAATTTTGTTTTCAGCTTGTGTATGGTGAGCTTTCTATGGTCATGGGCTCTCATCATTTTAGTAGGACTTATGTTAGCTTAATAGTAATTATGAGTTAATTAGGTACTACTTCTATCATGAAGCCTGCACAGTATTAATTATAGCTTGGTACGTGAAAATCAACTTCATGAAATGGTTCTGAAATTCCTCTTTAGCTATCCACTAGATTGCATGTCAAGCCAACGAATGGAGTGTGCAGATGACTAGCTTGGGCTGGAATTATGCAAAGACTGCCTCTTCAAGACTCCTGCATTTTCGATGCGGCTCGCCGCTGCCGTCATGTCTCAACCTGCCTTGAGAAGTAGGGGGAGTCCATGTACATTGTGTAGGTCATATCTACTATTTAAGTGATATGACGGTAAGATAATTTTTCACATATCCTTCTTGTCCATGCAAGATCTGGTCGAGCTTTATAGCTTAGAAGCTTGTCTTGCCATAAAAAGAATTACGAACCAACGTCATGAAATCGATTATTCAGTCTGGCTATTCATTGATCCTCAATGAGGTTTCCCTCTTGTGGAACCTCATGAAGAGCAATCTAGATGGCGCTTTTATTCCCTTCCCTATTTTCACCGTTGCCTCTCTGCTGCATAGGGGAGCATTGTGGGACGAAATCCTCGTTCGGCTAGTTCGTGCGTGATGAACTCTTTGGCTACCAGCAGAATTAGCACTAACTTCGGTAGATTCATTGATATACGCTTTCTTCTATCAATATGTATTTGAGCTTCTGAACCAAACCGCTCAGCCAGAACACCGTCTCGAGGACAAGATCAATAAACCAGATCGCCCCTTTGTGACTGACGCTCTGACACTTCGGTCTGCAACGATTCGCTATTATATTAGCCTAGCTGCATGGCTTGCCTATAGCTACTCCCTAGGCACTCTATTGTGGACACTCGGATGGCTTGCAATCGTGTTCGGCTCCTGGAAATATAGCGTCAGGCTATCGGACTTCGGCCCTACCAAAGACCTCTCTATTGCTGCAGGCCTGATTGTTCAATTGATGGCAGCCTGGCATATAGGTGGATCGGACGACAATGTTGGCTGGCATTGGGTGAAAGTTCTCGCCGTGTGGATGTATCCAACGATAGGCATTCAAGATCTACGAGATGTTCCGGGTGATTTAGCTGTTGGTCGCCGGACAACAGTCATAATTTTGGGTGATATTACAGGTATGCTATTATTCTTTGCCCCCTAGATTCAAGCAAAATGTCTATAGCTAACAACTCCTTATGAAGCACGAATTTACCATTCTGTGGGCCTTGTAGTATTCGGGGTAAGCACGAGATGAAACCAAACAATTTACCAAGCTCTATTAACCAGGCTCCTTTCTTCTAGTATGTCTACGTATTCCAGTGGCTGCTGGAGAGCAGATATGATTCATCCACTTTAATCGTCTCTACTGCCATTGCCGCTTTGACCGCCTGGGTCATATTCCGCATGTTCGCATGGAAGTCCATCGAGAGCGATAGACTAACATACCGGTACTACATGGCCCTTTATCACCTTAATCTCGTTGCAACAGGCGTCTGTCTGAGAAGTTAACGGGATGATCCTCTCTACGATCGCCAAAGTCTTCAACAATATCAACCATATCAACCCTAGTGGTATCTGGGCATCGTTTAAGGTTATCGACATGAGGGTATAAGTTATAATAAGGGTATATCTGGGGCTGGGAGTACACGCTAGATCTAGCAACCATTCAGAAATCGTGTTCAAGGATGCCAAAGGTTCTGTGACCTTCCCAGGCTGGCTGGGAATCAAACGGAACTGGATTCTAGCATACCTATTTACTTGTCCTCATCTAGAGGCTATCTACGCTCTTTCTGATCTCATATGTCACTTAAGGAGAGAATCTGAAAGCCAACTCTAACACCGCAAATCAGATGTGGTATGGTGGTACTAGCATCACGATGTGGCTGGAATATCCTTGCTAGCGCACTAGAGGGTCACAATCGTTTACAATAGATTTAAATGAATCTATATTGAGTTCAATTCTGGTCAACTGAGTCCTCATTAATTATCATTCCCTACTTATGGCACATCTCCATTGGTACAGTGTTAGACACTATCTTGAATCTAAATATTGTTCACTCCAGCACCCCTTTTAACCAGCAAGTTTGCTTAGACTCTAATACGGAAACAAAATGTAGACCTTCATGACACGAGGTGGCGCAAATCATCGGAGTATTCGGATAACTGACAGAGGGTCACAATGACGTGATTACCTGTAATACTTAGTCAGAAAAGAACGCGAAGAGTAAGATGGGGTTAGAGCAGATAGACGTATAACCTCCTAAAAATGCAGCGGATATGAAAAAAGATAGTAGGTATGAGTAATTATTAGGTACCTAGTCGGAGTTGGTGGCACTAAGTATTTCCAAACAGAGTCTGACCAGCGGCCTAGTAGCGTATAGGTATCATACTTTGAAGAAAGGACTTAACATGTGAACTTGTGTAACGGTACCTAACTGCAGACAGTCAAATGTCTGACTTGATGACGTTCTACTTTTGGTAGGGTGCTGGTTTAGTGCTGCAGTTCTATTCCGTAACAACTCGCCGGGGAGGCTGATGGAGCTGGCTTGAATTGTGTTGGCAGGCTTGCATGCATGCGTACTTGTCACATGGGCTGCATGGCCGGCGACAGTTCTATCGAATTATCTGCATAGGTGGTTGGATGCAATGTGGCAGGTGATGCGCTGCTTGCGCTTGGTTTCGGGGATATCCATATTAGGAGAGCCGGCTAGGTGGTTGCTCCTTGATTTTGTGACCGATACCAAGATCGATATCGAGTCTTAGGACTGCAATTATGGGACAGCACTGAGTACGGCATCGTCCGAAAGCTAAGCGCAAACTGTACATATTCATCCGGAGAAGGACGCGGACGTGAAATTGAAAAATATTTGAGACAATGGGACACCACTGGAGACGGTGTTGTATATGGAGACTGTATCGTATAAAGCCTTTCTCGAGATTGTACAGTTGCTTCTTATCGCATATGTATGGAGCGTTACTGCGTAGAGTAGCAACATGGCGCCGCCCTACTGTGACCCTCTTGCATATTATTCAGGCTTGAACCTTAGAAACTAGGATTACGGTATGGCCCTACAAGCAGCATCGTTGGGGGAACATGACGAGACTTTGAAGTGGCTTTCATTCTAGCACCGGCGCTGAGGCCAACAAAAACTATTGATGCAACCTTGTGAGCACTGTCGAGAGCTCATCAGGACGATACGCTCCGGACCCTTATTCAACAGTATACGGTTCAGACAGTAATAAGTCGGCCACGTCTGCATCCTGCGTCAAAGCTTAGCTAACTTTGGTGCTTCACTAACATGAAATACAGCTCTCGTCCTCTATTACTTACTGAAGCTAGTTTACTAGACAAATACAGGATAGAGTATAACGGAGATATAAGAGCATACACCTAATAATTGGCTAATCAGTCGAATGGACTATACTGAACGAGGGCACTCCTCGTTTATCATTAAATTAGAAGCACCTAGGTCCGCGCACAGAACGGATAGATAGGCGTCTTTCTTTATTCTATTACATCCGGGGTGATTCTGTGTCTGCTCTACTCTTAGAGTGCTGGTTTTGCCTGTCTCTAGATCTCGATGGTCTCCTCGCCTGGCTCTTGAACGGAAAGTAATCTGGTGGTCTCGCGTGGCCTTTCACCAACACGCCCCTCTTGCACGCCCCTTGACATTTCTCGTCAGTACAGGGCACACCCCCTCTCATGAAAGCACTCCGGCTAAGAGGTGGCCGCGATCCAGCTCGGAGTCGCGGCTGTGATGCCTGCCCTGGGGTGTCCGACATACTCTTGTCACAACCCCTGGGAGGGGCCAAGTTTGGTTGTGGCCGTGGCTGTGTGGTATTCTTCGTCGGCGTTATCGGAGTTTCATTCTTGTGAATTGATGCTTCGTGTTTCTCTATTTCATTCTTCGTGTTGAGAGGATTGCCCTCCGAACTCGCGAATAAGGGGTCCTGCGAAGTACAGCAGCCGAATCCATTCGTGTCACTAGTAAGGGAAGTGAATGTATCCTCATGCGGCGTGTTTTGAGGCTCTGTAGGAGTCATAAACATCTCATCTCCTCTCGAAACCAACGGCCCATTTGACCCACGTGGTCTCCCCCGCGTCGTTGTAGTCGAGAGCCGGGATTTAAGAACCGCATCGAGCTTGTCTGGGTCGAAAGAGTCAGGTATCTCTTCGGCACAGCCCCATTTTCTCCGCAAGTAGTCCTCATATTCGCCCATCTCTCTGTCGGTTTTGGGCGGCCGCTTAGTCAATGAATCCACGTTGTTCTTTCGCAGAGACATTTCCCGGACTGGAATGTAGTTATCCCGGTCCGAAGCATGGTCGGGTCTAGCAGGTCGCGACATGGTGACTATGGTATGTGATGGCTGAAGGTTCAACGTGACAGGGCCTTTCACTTATCGGGATAGAACACGGTAGACAGATTAGATACTTCTACGGCGTTTGGAAGGTTGCCTATTCTGACTGACAGGACTCGAGTGACCGTCTAATTGTATATAATTGGGCCTCAATACAAGCGTCTTTATCAAAAGCAACATTGCGACACAAGCATCAAAGAAAACATGTTAAGATTCTAAGAAACAGAAGCTTTGGTGATAAACAAGTAGAATGGATTTCTTTGTCTCATTTGCGATGCTTAGTCCAATCCTTGTTGTACTGTGGGGGACGGAGACAATGTCAGGGGCTGCAGATATGCGATAGTAAACTCAGGTCGTTATGAGTGAACTATCGACTTGGTTTCCCTGGGGCCATTGGGAAAAAGGGTGTTTCACGGCTGTACCTTTATCTCTTAGACACCAGTAGATTGCTGGTCTCACATCGCGCCAAGTTCCACGGCACTTGTCGAACATCAGTCTGCGGGCATAGCCGCGCTTGTGAACATCCACTACGGGTAGCATTTGATCATTCCCAATCATTGTTATCAGGGTAAAGCTCTACATCAGATGGTAAATATGAAGCTCCATTATAGAATGTGACAGAATAGAATTGTTGTACAATTTTTTAAGTTCTCGGCTCCTAGGGGTATAAAACTGTTAAACCTCGACTGCCGCTAACAACCACCAAGTAAGTACTCTCAGTTGTTTGCTCTGCTTTTGAGTGATCGCCAATTTTGCGGTCATCCGATGATATTTAGAAACAAATAATGACGGTGTTGTGCGACGTTGACCAATTCGACAAATGACAAAAGAAGGAAATACTATACACTTAGTTCCCTTAATATACAAAGCGATATACAATTGGATATAAGAGACGAAAGGAAAGAAAAGAAGTCGAAGAAGACGACGTCGTGGGCTCGTGACACGTGCGATCGGTAATTATGTGTTGGCAGATCACCATTCATTCCCCGGTGAACGATGCATCACGCTTTCTCGAATATACAGGCGGAGTTGATACCCCTTACTCCCTGCTAATTGGGTGTCTTCGCTTTTTTTTCATGCCGTTTCCCGCTGATTGCGTATTCAATAATCGTATCGGTAGCAGAGGGAGCCGCCGAGCGTGTTCATGGCCTGGCGGACGGTGAGATCCGGGCCGATGCCGTTGCTGCTGAGCTTAGTGTCCAGCGTGATGGGGGTGCAGGGGTTCGCCGCGTCGGCGCAGCCGCTGATGGTCGTGCGCCTCGAGGGGTTGGCGTTCTGCCAGATGCGGAACGTGTGGTCAACGAACAGGTGGTGCATGAAGAAGACGGGGTCGCCGACCGATGCCGACACTTCCGCCATGACGGCGCCGATACCGTTGTGGCCGTAGCCGTGAGGCCTGGGCAAAGCGAATGTACGTTAGCATCGCCGGGCGTGACGAAAAGAAGAGCGTGGAATTGTATCTTGGGGGAGAACATACCCAAGCTCGAAGCAGTCGCGGAATTCTTCGTATGATCCCATCGACAGGCAGCTGTTCGTGAAATCCTTGTTGCATTGGGCAGTTTGGGATTCATCGACGGCTCGTGAGAGACAGTGGTCGCTGTTACTAGTCCCGGGCCCCACGTGCAGTGTTGTGCCAGAGAATTCCTGATGGAGAGTCAGCGATGGAGAGATTCACGTAGGGGATGATGAGACAAAGTGTAATACATACGCCTGACTCGATGCAAGTTCCTTGGCCATTAGAAGTCTTCGCGGGAAGGTGGCCAAACCACTGCTCAGTGAAGACGTCAGAGGCAGCAAACGCGCCGGCGTGCTTGGTCTCATCCCACCAAGGCATGGCACGATTGAAACCACACTCGTTGCGGAGCAGCTGTTCGAATACCCAGACGAAGTAGCGGTGCCACACGAGGAAAGCCGCCGTCTGGTGGATGTTGGCTGTCATGCCGCGGTGAACGGAGATGAGGTCCTCGTATCGGTTGCGAGCGCCGGTAAACTGGCTTCCGCCGGATGGTTTGTCCTGGAGACATTTGATCGCGTCCACAAAGGCTGTGCGATCGGCCGAACTGTAGCTCGACCATTCAGGGCGGATGCTTGGACTACTCGGGTTGCAGGTCGCGGCCGCCTCGCTATCCTTCGGCTCCGCTTTGGACTCACCATTGTCCTCGCCACTATCCGGCGCGCTCTGGGCTTCTTCTTCGGGTTGCTTTATCGGACTCCCGAAGAGGTCGCTCAAATCGTCAAAATTCAGAAATGGGGGTTTGGCTTTATTAATGTCCCTGGTATGGCTCTTCATCCGGCTCCCCAAATCCCGTGCCACGATTTTGGCGTTGGTCTTGTCATCATCTTCAAATCGATCCTTTCCCTCCCCAAAACTGCCCACAGTCTTCTTCAGCACGCTTTTGGTCGCTTCGTCCACCTGGCTGAACTGAAGCTCGAGCTTGTCGTTGACATGCTCCAGTATAGCGAACGGGCGGTCCAGCCAATTTCCAGCCTCGTCCATCGGTCCATCATTGAACACACCACTGCTGAAAAGCTTCCTAATAGCGTCGTCTGCCTTGTCGAAGTAGACCTTGGGATCCGAGGTTGGGAAATTTGTGAAGTTGGATATGTCAACGTGCTGGACACGCTTCTGCAGTTGCGCTGCTGGCACAGCTAAGGCGGACACTGTGATAGTGCCGCAGAGGGCTTGCGATGCAATTGAGTAACGCATAGTGAATGACCTAGTGGATGAGACGATAGGAAGTGGTCCCTCGAATGGACAAAAGGTATTAAGTATCACAATTATTTATGTGGCCTTTATCAGAAAGGCTCTTTGAGGAGGTAAGCAGACATTGTGCTCGAAGAAGAAAGGGAGCGTGAGTCGTCGGAGACCTCCTTTAATATCCATATGGGTACCGGTTCGTCGATCGTCATATGTTGGAGACAACCAGTTTGGTTTCTGAGACGTGTTGCGGATTTGTTGTTCGGTCTAGGCAGATCGGCGCATTCCCATCCCAAACCTCTAAGCCTAGTGGAGAGAACTGGGGTCTCGCATGTGGTGGCTTTTCTGGCATGAACATCACAGGACCAGGCATGAGCGATGACAGGTTGATCGCATTTTGTAGGAATAGACCTAGTTAGCATTAAGAGCCTGTTTACTCATTCGGGACCCTCTAGACTCCTAGATACCTAGATTACCGACGAGAATTTGATGGCAAGCAAGCCAACAGACATGTCAATATACGAGGACAAAGTCAGTCAATTTTTCGAAGACCAATTCACGAATCATTCTACCTGCTGCCCGGGGAAATACTTGCGCACCGAGCTGGCCCAGTGCCCGACGATCCCATCGTCATACTCGCAAGCACGTTGTAACCCGCAGCTTACTCGTGTTGGCAATGCCTTCATGCGCGTTGTCAACTGGATACGTCGTCGCTCAATTGATCCGGAACGCAGAAGCCTAACGTATAAAGCAATAGCTGGTGCGTGCTAGAAACGAGCTTCTGAAACGAGGTTCTGAGCTATGTATGGTACATGATGCAATATCATGTAAGAAGGTTAGGCGTGTTGCGGGGTTGAAGATCCCCTGTGGCGATGCTCTATCTAGGATTGGGCACGATATCACGATATGACGTTAGAAAATCTCCGGCTCGAGGCTAGCAGAACATAGAACATTGCTAAAAGATGAACGGATCCATTGGGCCAGCTACCACGACTAATGAGCAACATATTAATAGTAGAAATCCAGGTGTATTTTGGAGCTTAACTTCAATTAAACTTCTGCCACAAGAGACTAGACCGCACGCCGTCTCTCTTTTATTAGAGACAGACACTACTCGTTTCCGTCGCTGTTTCGTTGGCGATGCTGTGTAATCCCAATTGCTTGGGTCTGCAGATACGAGGTGACTCTCGGTGTGGTAGGTATGACGTTCTATGGCATATACGTTGCAACCTTGTGAGTGGGCTTATTATCGGTTTTCATCGGGACTGGGGACCCTTTTGAATGTGCTGTTTACGGCATCTGGACGATCACGAAGAGTTGAAAAAGTAGTGATAAATGGTGATCTTAACACAGAAGGTAGCGACCGATCTTTACAGCATCTTCGCTATCACTCTTCGTGTCGCTGATCCGCAGCTATGTCAGCAACTTATCTAAGGAGACAAGCTTTTACGCAAGTCGCTGTTGCTACGCTATGACCTCACCCCTTAGTACAACCAACATTACCTACTTACTGGTCGCTTTTCATCGATGGGAGAGGGGTAGAAAGGGCCTTGATGATTTCGATGGCCTGCCGATAGTATTATGATAAGTGTGCTTCGGTCGACGGGCCTCTATATCGACTCTGTCCATCCGAGACAGCTTATATCGATCCACTAGCGGCTCGAGGTCTTAGGCTTAGCGTGCACCAACTGTTCATCGCAGCACCCCTTATGTCTCTTTTATCGCAAGGTGACCCTGAACATGTGCTTGCTGTTCACCACTTATATTGATCGAATAAGGGGTTGTTTCTAAATGCATTTGTGTTCTGGGAAAAAGCAACTTTAAACCCAATCGATTGTGCCTATACGAAATACTCTAGGGGAGAGGGTGGGTTGTTTTGCTCGTCAACTATAATTGGGGTTTGGACTCCTCTCACTGTCCATGCGACGGGGATACCTATTAAAAAGTCACAGCACACCGCACGATTGTCAAGAATGTACCGCGCAAAACAGAGGCCGCGCGACTTGCGGCGAAGAATGACCTCTGTCCCAGCGCATGATAACACTGCCTCGTATCATACCGTCGCGTGAATGCATTCTTACGTCAAGCAAAGACGGCCGTTCTCCAACAAAATCGCCAGAGCCATACTGCTGTTGGGAAGGACGCAATGCTTGATCCTGTCAAAGATGAACCAACTTTATTGACGTCCTCGCACGATTGAACGCTTTTGGAGTATGCGGCATGATGGCTGTCAGCCCGGCATGGAAGTCTACCAATGATTGCCCAATGCAAGGATTCCGCGTTGGCTTCTGGGCGTTGATGTGGAATACTACACTCTGTATATGAACAAATTGGGAATTGAAAGGAAATAAAAAAGTTATTGATGAGGACACGAGGTTTGACTGATTTGTTTGAATAATTCGGCGATCACCGTTAGTATACCTTGGCATATCGCCTGGCCGAGTCATGGTGACTCTTATCCCCTCATTCCTACGTACTTGATATGTACAGGGTAAGCAACTTCGCATAGAAGACTAGTCGTTAACCTCAATTTGGTCCATGACATCGATCTTGAGCGGTACTCGGGACGGATTTTAAAAACGAGATGCCAGGGGAAAATCGGAGGTCGGAGGTCGCGAGAGTTCCAACAGTCCCTATTACATCCGAGTTGAGTCACGGTAACATCAGCTCACCATCCTCCACCCTGTTAGGCATCTCCATCCAGCCTAATTTGCGGGACCGTATGTTTGCATCCCTCGGTGACAGTCGGACTCGGGGTTCTTGAGACCGACCGACTTCACAGCGTACCAAGGGGTCAATGTTTGCTCGAGCGATCATGCGTCCCCGCGTTCAAAGGGAGGCATTCTCGTATCATACAAGAAGATGCGGCACCCTCCTCAATAGAGCCATCACCCTTCAGTGTGGCATTTCATAACAACTTGTCTTGAAACACGCAGTTATTATCCGCGACAGCGTCTGTTACCATCATCAACAAGCTCTTCATCGGGATCCTGAGTCGAGATGCAGAAGCAAGTAGACGTCCTCATCGTCGGTGGCGGTCCCACCGGGATGACGATGGCTCTCGAGCTAGTCGCCCATGGCATCTCCTTCCGCATCATCAACAAGGCCACAGGGCGATCCCCGCACAGTCGTGCGCTCGTCGTGCAATCAAGGACATTCGAGCTCTTGAACCGACACGGCCACGACGAGCTCAAAGAGTTTATAGCCACGGGCACGAGAGCCGAGAGGGCGTCTATCTGTGTCGCTAGCAAAAAGTTGGCAGATATCGATGTCAGCGACGTCGATATACCCACCACCCAGTTCCCCTTTGCGATGCTCATCAGTCAAAAGGAGACTGAGCATTGGCTCGAGCAGGCCCTTGGCAAACGCGGAGTTCGGGTTGAGATGGGCGTCGAAGCGAGGAGCATCGTCCAAGATGCTGATGGTGTTACCGTCACGGTTTCAACCCAGGACGGAGGCGAGGAGGAAATACGGGCAAAATAGTACGCACGCATCCGATATAAAATGAAATCGTGGTATAAGCGGGAATTCCATTTCTAACATGTGGTTCCTTGTAGCGTCGTAGGTGCGGATGGCGCGCACAGCTCTGGTGGGTAACATCGGGAATCATTTCCTTCCCTTTCCAGCAACGTGAGATCTCTCGCAACTCAGGGGTGTCCCGGGAGCATGTTCCAAGAGCACCATAACTACCGAAAAGAGTGATTACTGACTCAAGTGGTCATAGTTCGGCATGCCGCGAAGAATCTCACCTTCGACGGTGATGCTTACCCCCAGGACTTTATCTGCGCAGATACTTACATGGAGTCCGAGATGCCCAGCGGCCAGGCTTACATGTGCCTGGGGAGGGGTGCGTTGATCGTGTTGCCGTTGAAGGGCGGCATGGTTCGGCTTGTCGTGTCTCGTCCGAACCAGGACATCACGCAAGACCCCAAGCTGGAGGATTTCGAAGAGTTCCTGCAGGAAATATTTCCCGGCGGTGGCTCCCTACACGATGCGACGTGGGTCACCCGTTTCCGGCTTCACCACCGAGGCGTCAACAAGTACCGTGATGGGAGACTCTTCGTCGCAGGTGATGCGGCTCACATTCACTCACCTGCCGGAGGTCAGGGTATGAACACGGGGATTCAGGACGCCGTCAATCTCGGCTGGAAACTGGCCGCGGTTCTGCGGGGCGAGAAGCCGGACTCCTTCCTCGACAGCTACCACACCGAACGACATCGTATCGGGCAGTTCCTCCTCACGAGCACCGACAAGATTTTCACATATGTCACGTCTACGAACCCCATCTACCTTTTCCTACGCAATCTCGTCCTTCCATGGATAGTGCCGTTTGTTGTGACGAGCAAGTCGCGCGTGTTAAGACAGTTCCAATTCATATCGCAGCTTCGGATCCGGTATCGACATAGTGACATCGTCAGCACCGCTCATAGCTTCCGCGGCCCCATCAAAGGAGGTGATAGGGCTGTGGACGGCAAGATAAGGGGCCCAGAGGGCGAGACATGGTTCCTCGATCTGCTCAGTCCTACAAGTCATCACCTCATGCTGTTTTCGGGATCGGGCCCGAGTGCAGCCAGCGAGGGTGAGCTAAATCGTGCCGAGGCCAGTTTCCTCCAAGATACGAAAACCGCAGTCCAAGCCCACGCAATATTTAGCGAGGACCAAAACGGGCAGGCGGGCTATGTGGATATGGAGGGGGCTCTACACAAAGCATTTGGCTTCCACGATGCGGGTTACGTTATCATTCGGCCGGATGGCTACATCGCTCACATCGGCCCGCTAACGGCGATCAGGGAGGCGACGAGATGGTTGTAGTCATGATCTGAGCGGAGAAGCACATTGGGAGCGACAAGACGATACCCCGCTCATTTACAGACGCGCCCTCATTGGATTGGGGTGACGATCCGCGATAACAGCCAGCGATAGCATCGATATTGTAAGTGTACGTGTATATCCTGATAATTTAGAGAGGGTCGCGAAATACAGAGAGAGCATTCATTGGCGCCTCACGAATTGTCATCTAATAGCAGGTTGAAGAGTGAAGACGATCGACCACGTGAGTAAGATGTAGGCAGCCACCTAGCATGTCCTGCAGTGCAGTGTAGTGCAGGGCAGGGCAAGGTGCAGGGCAGAGTGCAGGGATATTTTTTCTAGATCAGAGATCAGGGAGGCGTGCACTTCTGAGCGATTTTATTGGTCTCAGGAGCGAGACATTTCTGACTGCCGGTAAAGCCTGCCATATGACCTGCAGCATCGAAGGCCAGCCCGCACGAAATAATGAGAGAGTGTGGTCTCTTTAAAAAAGCACAGGTTACATCGGACAGCAATCCGATATCGCAGGCAGATTTGGCTGATATGGATAAAAACCTGCCCTGACTGACGGGAGGACAAAGCGGCGGTCAGATGGACGGACCGTGATGAGACAGGACCGTGCTGAGACAGGACAAATAAAAAGCTCATCGGCTCGTCATGTCGTCACGAGAAGGGCCCTTGTGAAACCGTAAGCGAGGAACTGCGTAACGTCGCCCGGTACTCTTTTTTGGCCAGATCGGTCCTTTTCGCACGAAGGAATCCATCCAAGACTCGCGAGATGGCGGCGAGAACCGGATGAGGGGTTACGGCGCAATGACTGCGACGGTTGGGGAATCCATCGTGTGAGGTGAGTTAGGTACCAAGAGCTGCAAGTAGATTAGATAGATATCTCTGAGATGGCTGCAGCTTTTAGGTCGAAGCGGCTAACGCGGCTGAAGTGGTGTAGTGGTGTGGTGCAGTGTACACTACCGAAGGTAAGCATTTCAAGATGGATTAATCTACCTCACCTGCGAAGTGAGTCTGCCGTGATATTCACAAGGAGGTGCGCAATGCTAGGAGGAACGCGGCAGAGGCAGCTTCGAAACTTGGAAGCTTTGATTAAGCAACAAGGAAGGTAAGGAGTCTTTGGTCCGGACGAAATAGGACATGGCTGGATCGGGCAAACCAGAGGTCGAACTTGGTGCAGCGATTGGCTAGACACCTCCTGGACAGAGTGTCATCAAGAATAATTCAGGCCAATGGAAAACGTTCCTAGGTAACTAAGTTGACGTGCTTCTTGTATGAGATACTTTGTAGATATATTTGATAAGAGAGGGAGGTACTTACTTCCATTAACGCAGGCCTCGATCGATTAATACACTAACATGTAGACTACGGAGTACATATGTTGGTTGGTAGCCCACCGTTGGCAAGTACCTACTACATCATTCAATGACATAATCTCGACATTACATAGGCCGGGCTACGTCATAGATAATTTGTTTGCTGTTTGATCTTAACACTTGCATACGATAGGTAGTACCTACCAGAAGGTGCCAGATACCTACCTACTTACTTCAAGGTAGGAGGTAGGGATGAAGTTCGAAGTCTTAGGTAGGTGCCGAAATTCTACACTATAAATGAACAGCACTAACCCCCATACAGTATTAAGTTAGGACATTGCCCCACTGGATATTACGTAGTTGGCTCAAGCTCTTTTCAGATAGGCAGGCACCTTACTTACCTAGGTGCATATATAGCAGCTACCATACTTCGTGCATGATGAGGGGAACGATAACGGTTTGTTGTTGTTACCCCTCCATAAAAGTCAATTCGAATCCCTAGATATATTCTTATAGAACAACATCCATTCCTCAAAGTTTAAGTTTAAGCCAGAGCCGGCTCTGAACCGCGATTCATCCTCGTCCCCATAATACATCGGGATTGTTTCTTCGCCATCGCTTCTATGCTCTTCTCATCGCATTGCCAAACCCCGCCGTGACCCTCTTCGAACACCACCTTTGCCCTGCCGACCTGCGCTATTCCTACCTATTATTATATTGTTCCTCGCAGCCCACGTCCTGACTTCCGAAGTCCATATCCCGAACCTGTCATCGTATAAACTCGAATCCGACCCCGACCCAGTCTAGTTCCACGTCACCGACATTGCAGTCCTCGTGCTCAGATCTCGCTATTAGGCATCCGTGGGAGCGACTCGAGTATCTACGGCTGGTCAGGCAGAGCTCTCGAGGTGGACGCCTAGGTCGGAATCTAGAGAAGGACTCGTAGCGCTGCCGCCGCCCGTCGCCCGTTCTCCTCCTACCAGCGAAAAGATGCCCGAAAACGGGGTGCCTCCTCCCACGGGAGATCGCCGACTGCTCCTCATATCCAATCGTCTGCCGATAACGATAAAACGAAAGGGAGAGGGCCAATATGACTTCTCTATGTCCTCTGGTGGCCTCGTCACTGGCCTAAGCGGTCTAAGCAAGACGACGAGCTTTCAATGGTACGGCTGGCCGGGCATGGAGCTTCCCGAGGGCGAGGTCGCCGCCGTCACGAAGCAATTAAAGGCTGAATATGGAGCCCATCCCATATTTGTCGACGATGAGCTTATGGACCGGCATTACAATGGCTTCAGCAGTATGTTGACACCCAAAACAAACACCCGACACCAAAATTCCCTCTCCTTGAAGACCCTCACGTTGCTGATTCGTGACCTCTTCTTTTGCAGACGAAATTCTATGGCCCTTGTTTCACTACCACCCTGGCGAGATTACCTTCGATGAGAGCGCCTGGACGGCCTACAAGGAAGTGAGCAGACTCTTCGCGCAGACCGTATTGAAGGATGTACAAGATGGCGACATAATATGGGTCCACGACTATCATTTAATGCTGCTGCCCGAGATGCTGCGGGAAGGGCTCGGCGACAAGAAGAACATCAAGATCGGATTCTTTCTCCATACGCCATTCCCGAGTAGCGAGGTCTACCGCATCCTGCCAGTGCGAGAAGCCCTCCTGAAGGGACTTCTACAGTGCGATCTCATCGGCTTCCACACGTACGACTATGCAAGACACTTTCTCAGCGCCTGTTCTCGCATTCTCGACACCCCGACCACGCCCAACGGCGTCGAATTCGAGGGCAAATTTATCACTGTCGCCGCGTTTCCCATCGGTATAGACCCTGAGAAGTTTGTGGAAGGAATGAAGAAGCCAAAAGTGTTGGAGCGCATCGGAACCCTAACACGCAAGTTTGAAGGCGTAAAACTGATCGTGGGTGTGGACAGACTGGACTACATCAAAGGTGTGCCGCAAAAACTGCATGCGCTCGAGGTGTTCCTCACAGAGCATCCCGAATGGATTGGAAAGGTGGTTCTGGTGCAAGTCGCCGTACCTTCGCGACAGGATGTGGAAGAATACCAGAACCTGCGAGCCGTGGTCAACGAGCTAGTCGGAAGGATCAACGGCAAATTTGGCACGATTGAATTCATGCCTATCCATTTCCTCCACCAGAGCGTCAACTTCGACGAGCTCTGCGCCTTGTACGCCGTCTCCGACGTCTGTCTCGTCAGTTCGACTCGAGACGGCATGAACTTGGTCTCGTACGAATATATCGCCACGCAACGCGATCAGCACGGCGTCTTGATCCTCTCCGAGTTCACGGGCGCCGCACAGTCGCTCAACGGTAGTCTCATCGTGAATCCCTGGAATACCGAGGAACTCGCAAACGCGATCCACGATGCCGTCACCATGTCTCCGGCGACGCGGGAGGCGAACTATCGCAAGCTGGAAAAATACGTTTTCAAATACACTTCGGCGTGGTGGGGGCAGAGCTTCGTTACCGAGCTGACCCGGGTCGACGCGACGGAGGAAGGCGGGTTCGACGCGAAAGCGCACGAGACGAGGCCTCAGATCCTCGACGAAATCGGCCATGCGTTGAACGGCGTGTTCGAGTCTGTCAAGGTAGCAGCTAGCGCGGCCACGCCCTCGGGAAATGGCGCCGCCCAGCTCGGACTAGTAATTAAGCAGTAGCATAGCATGGGTTACTGAAGGGGTTCAACGTGATCGATGGCGGTCGCCGTTTTACGGGGGGCCTTGAGAGGGTAGAGGGTGAAGGAGCTGGGATGACAGTTTGGAGTTTGATGGCAGCGAAAATTTTAGAAACTACCTATACAAAGTATGTCGTGCGGGAGATGCGGTCGGGTATCAGCATAAAAGCCGGCGTTGTGCTTTGTGGATTAGACTTTTTAGAAAACCCCAAGTCAATTACTTCGTAGACCAAACATTCACTCGATGAAACGATGAAAAAGACGTTTTTTTTTCTTTTCATGCTTTCAAATGCGATATTATAGTTTCGAAAACGGGTGGATTAGTTGTTTGAGGCTTGCTGTGAAATCTTCAGCGCCGGTATTGGTATTTCCCAGTACTCATTATGCCGTACATCTAATTATCTTATACCGAGGCATTCTGGTGATCGTTACGTCACAAGGGTACTGATGGCGATCAAGGCGACCAATTTTAAGGGCATAGGGGATCCTTATTGTGGTCTAGGTGTAGATGAGTTTAATATTCGGCCCTCGAGAGTCCAGAGAGTAATAGCTCGCTTCGTACATTATTCGACGATAGTAAAAGGCGGTTAAAAAAGGGGGCGGAAAACTACCTACCTACTAAGTATGTATGTCTGTCTATCTATCTATCTATTTACATAAGTCAACCCTCCTCAAAAGTTGAGGCAGGCAGCGTCTTCAGCGCGAAGGGCACCACGCTCTCCTCTCCGCCCCGCCTCCGTGCCCGATTGTGGTGAACACGGGCCTGGTCGAGCGGGTAGTCCGCGCACGCGGATGGGTCTGACCCGACACATCCATGTGTCGCAGTTTCGTCGAGAACACTCTCGTTGCTTTGGTTCGTGATAACCCGCGTTCTCGATCAATCGGCCTTGACCGCGACCTTCTTCTTCTCACCCCCAGGTGGTGTTCCTATAGTTGCTCGGCGCGGATGAAAGCCGCCAAGATCTGATTGGAATGACTATGAACGCGACATTGGGGTCGTTGGACGAAGCCTTATTATATTCTTTGAAGACGCGCGTGCATTTCCCCAGGGCCGCTCGTATCGTCGGACTCGGCGACGCGGTCAAGTTGGTAGGGTTAGGAAACGCTACTCTGGGGAAAGGGACGAAGGAACAAGGTGGGCATCCCGAAGACTGATGATATTTATACTTGCCCATAATATTGCCAAGATGTTGGGATACACGTATCGTGATGTCGCTGTCATAGATTGCCTCTTGGGCATCTCTTCCATTGGCCTTTCAGTTTTGGTGTCCGAGCTTGGTCCTCGGGTACGGCGGCTGGTGCACGGCAAAAGAATAGGATAGTTGGCATTTATCAACCCGGACAATATTATAGTGAAAGTGGTGGGATAATATGGGGTAATTGATGCTGGGAAAAGACGCGGAGCGGTCGTCGGTGTTTCCTTCTGATCGTGGTGGCACCCCAGCCCGGTTACATATCAAAGGCACGAGTGTGACCGTTTGTATCACCATGCACGAATCAGCATTGGAATTACTTCGGAGAGAAACTATATTGAGAATGAAAGCCGAATGCTAGTGGCTGATTGAAATATACAATATATTGCCGTCGATTTTGATGTTTCGCAGGCACTTTGTGGGCTGCTTATATCCCCCCAAATGATCCTTAGAATAGATTGGTAAGATACTACTATCGTGAAAATCCCTCCAATAGACAGCGGTCTTGTGTTCGTAAACAATTAATGACGGCTAGCTTCAATCACGCTTCAGTATGTTGCGGTCCAGTAGTTGCTGAAGTGATCCGCTCAGGAACCCGGGATCTTGTCAACCAAGTGGGCGTAAATATATCGTGGGCTAGGAAGCACCTCCAGCAATCCGGCGCAGAGTCAAATATATAGATGCTGCTGTTGATTTGTTGGTATACGGGTGCTCTCGTGATAATCAGGCGGATCATCTACGCCAACGCGGAAGGATGGAAAGCGAGAATTGATCGACGAATGGCTAAAAGGACGAACACATATAAATAGGAGAGTAGAAGTTTGCACCGTTCTCTGTTTCGTCTGCGGATGTCCTCTCGTATTTCCAAGTCACCTACTTATTTCTATGATCGCGACATCCAACCCGTCGGCGAAGGTATCACTCGTGTTGCTCTTGATATTCGGACGCGTCCTCTCAGCATCCATGATAAAGGTTGAGTATATATCTATGAGGGATAATATCTGATCCAATGACAATCTTCCAAACGCAGAAAAAGACCTACTTCCCACAGCGCGTACACTTGCCGTGGGGATCTACTCGGATCCGAAGCCTCTGTTTATTGGCTTTGTACTTAGTATCCTCTGGTGGTCGGATGGCCGATGTCTAGTGGAACCAGAGATACTGCCATGCTTCACGCCTGGTCATCATTTCTCCGGATTCGCTCCTCACACCAAAGCCTTGTCGGCATGTCACGTGCCAGGCACAGTTATATCAGGGACATATTGGTTCGTCTTAAATCTAGCACGTCCTTGATATCCCGTCACTGTGCCAGGAACTCATACTGCTGTCAACTCAGGAGAATCAAAGTCCAGCGAGAGATCATGAACAGTGTAAACACTCCAGTCGGTCGCAGGCTACTCAGCACACCCCAGCACTGCTGCATCTAAGTAGCCTGCCTGCGAAGAGAACTGAATGACTTCTAGGAAGAACCAAAACAGCGTTACCCTTCAAGTCAGGCAATATGGCGATCCCTGCGTATGCTTTCACGGCATGAAATGGCCACAGTTGGATATAGCAGCCATTCTCTGTTCCCGGTGTCAGCAGGGAGGAAGCCTGTCAATCTGAAGCTGTGTGTGGAGGAGCATCTCTAATATCGTGTGCCTACCAAGTCTAGAGGCACAGAGTGGTTGGTGATACCTAGGTCTTGCAAGATATGAACCAAGGTCAGTGGAGGGAAAGGATGGAGAGATCCAGCTTGCCTTATTGGTCAGCCGACACGGAGGAGCAAAGATAGACTAACCATAAATGAAACATACCTCGGTAAATCCTTCACGGAGGCGCTATACCTCACTAGGCACGCTAGATAACACTAACCGGCATAGGCCGAGCTGCTACTTTGTACATGACATCACACTAAAAATGTACGGTTGTCACATGCCAAATACCTAGCGCACATGATATACCACCACAGGCAGGTACCTAATTCTGTAAGTAGCTAGAGCCTAATGCTGATACGCTGTAGCCATTGAGAGTGAAGATGATTCTTTTACCGCTCTACGTACCCCGGAAATTGGGGTTTGCTTATTGGGAAGAAAAAACCTAAGTATTGGACATGGGGCTTTTTATTGTCAGCAATTCAGCACCTAGTTTGTGTCCCGTGAC
Source organism: Nemania serpens (assembly GCA_022578855.1). Classification (NCBI taxonomy): domain Eukaryota; kingdom Fungi; phylum Ascomycota; class Sordariomycetes; order Xylariales; family Xylariaceae; genus Nemania; species Nemania serpens. Next base: position 13,118 of record MU396707.1, on the reverse strand, counting down.
TCGTGTGTGTAGTGGTACGTGTAGTGGTACAACAATATTCCCTGTGTCGAACGCGCTGCAATTCCAATGGCCGGGTGGCCGCTGTTTCCGGCATGTGAAGATGGGAGCCGAGCTTCGTCGTCATAGGATCTAGCCAGCTTAATAAAGCTAGCCAATAAAGCTAGCTGGGGAATGATTCGAGTCGGCAATTCAACCTACTATTTCTCTCTTGTGCCTCCTTGAATTAGACTTCTGTCTTCTCATCGTTCATACTTCGTCCCTGGCATCATCCCATCTCCTCAAATCGCATTGCATCTGTCTCATATCATCCCATCTCATCTTAACTCAACCCATCTAGACTAACTGTATCCCCGGATTTCGTGACACTCGCTGCCTGTACCATGTCTAAGACGTTCAGTAAAGCCGACGTTGCGTCGCATAACAAAGGCGACTCGCTCTGGATCGTTGTCGACGACGATGTTTACGATTTAACTAAGTTCCAAGACGATCACCCAGGTATGTCCAAGGCCCTGCACCAGCACTAGCACCTGCACCAGCAACGGGAAACCTTTGCGCGAACGAGCCCCAGTACAAGTTTGGATTTGAAGCATGCGCACAATCGCAAGCCGTAGTCTGACGTTGAATTGCAGGTGGTAAGAAGATTTTGACCCGAGTGGCCGGCAAAGATGCGTCGAAGCAGTTCTGGAAATACCACAATGAGGGCATCCTCAAGAAGTACAAGCCTTCTCTTCAGATCGGTTCCCTAGATTCCAAGCCCAAGCCCGAATCCAAGCCCGAGTCTGCGCCCAAGCCAGAGGCGAAACCCTCCGCCACCCTTGCTGCGCCTGTGCCCACGAAAGCCAGCGCGCAGCCTTCCGAGCAAGCAGATTCCGAGGCTCTAGAACAATTCGGCTCCCAGATCCCCTTTGCCGACCCCAGCTGGTATCAAAACGTGCGTGCCATGCATCCTATCATGTCCATCCGGATTCCGTAGTCCCTGACGCAGCTAACAATTATTTCTTTCTACAGTACCACTCCGCGTACTACAACGAATCCCACGCCGCTCTTCGTGCCGAGGTCCGCGAATGGGTTGAGAGCGAGATCGAGCCGTTCGTCACCGAATGGGACGAAAAGAAGGAAGTGCCCCGTGAGATTTTCCTCGAGGCCGGCCGTCGTGGATACTTGGCGGGTCTCCTGGGTGTGCATTATCCTGTCGAATACACCAAGAACACTGTCAAATCGGTGTCACCGGAGAAGTGGGATCTGTTCCACGAGATGATCATCACCGACGAGCTGTCGCGAGTCGGCTCCGGCGGCTTCGTCTGGAACATGATCGGTGGCTTCGGTATCGGCGGGCCGCCGCTGGTCAAGTTTGGCAAGAAGGCTCTCAAGGACCGCATTCTGCCAGGCATCTTGACTGGCGAGAAGCGCATCTGTCTCGCCATTACTGAGCCCGATGCGGGAAGCGATGTCGCGAACCTGTCATGCGAGGCCAAGTTGTCCGAGGATGGAAAGCACTACATCGTGAACGGCGAGAAGAAATGGATCACCAACGGCATCTGGGCCGACTACTTCACCACCGCCGTCCGGACCGGCGGCGACGGCATGAACGGCGTCTCCCTTCTGCTGATTGAGCGTGACATGGGTGGCGTGAGCACAAGGCGCATGGACTGCCAGGGCGTATGGTCCAGCGGTACGACATACATCACATTTGAGGATGTCAAGGTGCCCGTTGAGAACTTGTTGGGAAAGGAGAACCAGGGTTTCAAGGGTGAGTTCCGCAGCCGGCCTTCGCCACGTACTCTTTCCTAGCTGACCATTGCGTAGTCATCATGACCAACTTCAACCACGAGCGCGTCGGGATCATCATCCAGTCGCTACGGTTCTCCCGCGTGTGCTACGAGGAGTCAGTCAAATACGCGAGCAAGCGGCGGACATTCGGCAAGAAACTCATCGACCACCCCGTCATCCGCATGAAGTTGGCGCACATGGCGCGCCAGATCGAAGCCTCGTACAACTGGATGGAGAACCTGATCTACCAGTGCGAGAAGATGGGCGACACGGAGGCCATGCTGCGTCTCGGCGGCGCCATCGCCGGCCTCAAGGCCCAAAGCACCCTCACCTTCGAGTTCTGCGCCCGCGAGGCGAGCCAGATCTTCGGCGGCCTCAGCTACTCGCGCGGCGGCCAGGGCGCCAAGGTCGAGCGCCTCTACCGCGACGTCCGCGCGTACGCCATCCCCGGCGGCAGCGAGGAGATCATGCTCGACCTGAGCATGCGACAGAGCCTCAGGGTGGCCAAGATGTCGGGCATGAAACTGTAGACAAGACGGATTGTAACATAATAGCATTCTTACGGGGGGTTTCCGATGGCGGGCTTTGAAATTGTGCATGCGAATGAATATTCGATGACACGGAGTTCGTGTGGGGGGTCTTGTATTATTTATTCATTCATCCGTGGCGTTGATATCAAAAATTCGGCACAGGTTACGATACGTACGTCTCTTGACGGCTACCTGAAGATTAGTTTTTTTTTTGAATACCGAAGCATGTTTTTTTTTCTCCCCAATGCTAGCCAGCTGTTGTTTTGTTGACTGTTTGTTGTGACGCGTAGCGCACGGTTTCGAGGGATCGCAATGATTGATTGGACCTTAGCCCTGACTGTTATAGTACGGCAGGACAGAGCTCTCCGCGTGACCAGGCTGACAACACCGGCCGTAATCCGGGGCGACGAATGGTGATACATCAGCTTTAACGCACAACCTTACACGAAGTCCCTAGTCTGAGGAAATTTTCAAACATATATGAGAGATTGGAGCAAACTTGGGGGCAAACTGATGTTATAAGTTGTTGAAATAGATTTGGACACAAGATCCTCGACTGCCAAAAAGGTCGACCGACTTAGAATTCGTCGACATGATCATATAGGGAGTGAGAAATCAAGTATAAGATACTCAATAAAGGATTTTGGCGCGTTGTTACCTATTATCCCTAGTAACTCTTGTTAAAGATAGTGGAGTAAATGGCTTAATAGATTATATTTAAGGTAAAGAAAAAGAGTTAAGGTTTATCCTATAGACCTAGAATATCTAGTATAATATATACCTAATAAGTTATAAAGTATATTTACTATATTTAATATTTTTATTTACTTAAAACTATTAAAAACTATTAGTAAAAGTATTAATAGAAAAAAAAAAAGGTATAAAAACTCTTACTAGCTTTAAGCCTTATAATAAAATATATATTTAAAAAATAAAGTTTAAGAAAGCAAATTTAGTAACTAGAAAAAAAGTAAGCAAATTTAGTAACTATTTTCCTTTTTTAGCTAACTTTGTAATCTTAAATAGTTGCTAGCTACTTTTTTATTCTAGTTTTTTTTTTAACCTTATTTATATTAAGTTTAATTTATTTTATAAAGCAAAAAAAAGCCTTATACTTTTTTTTCGCATGCTATAAATATAATACTGGATAAATGGTAATATTAATATAGTTATTCGAATATAGTTCGCAAAAAAAAAAAAAAGCAAACCTTATTTAAAATTTCTTAGTTATAGCCTAATTTATAAAACTTTTTATAAAAGAAAAGAAAAAAAAGGAGCTTTATACTAGTATTTAAAAATAGTTACTTATAGGTTAAATAGGTGTAATTATAAATACAAAGGTTAGTAAAGCTTTAAAAAAGCTAGTTACTAAGGTATACTTAATTATAAATAATAAGCATTATATATATAAGGTATAGCTTTTATTTACTATAGGTATTATTAGTGTTATATTAGATTTTTAGCTTATTAATTCTATTATATAAAAAGTTTAAAAAAGTTTGCTATTTTTTTATAGCATATTTTTTGTTTATAATTATTCTATAATTCTATTAACTAAGTTATAGTTTTAAAATATTATAACTTTTTTATTAGTTAAGCTAATAATAATTACTATAGTAAAAGTATGCTAAGCGCTATTTTTTTATTTATTTTTTATTAATGTTTTTTAAAAAATATTAAAAAAGCTAATCTAGATATATTTGCAATCTTTTTTTATATAAAAAAAGGTACTAAAAATATTTCTTGTTAAAGTATTAAATATGCTATTATATGCTTTTTAGTTTTTTTTTTACTTATTAACGCAAAAGTTATTACTTATAAGTAAATATATAAGGCGCTTAAAACAATAAATAAGTCTTAAAACTAAAATAGCATAATAAATAATTAGTTTTTTATTACTTTTTTATTAATTAATAGTTTACTAAAAATATTAAAATAGTTTTTAAATTAATTTATAATTGTAAGTAAAGCTAGCAATTAAATAAACTTTTAATAGTTTTTAGTAAATAAAAATAAGCTAAAAAAGCAATTAAAAATATTTTTAGTTTTATAAAAAGTTATAATTAAATAGTAAGCTAACTAAAAAATTAAAAGTATAATTTATAGGTATAAAAATTTATATATATTTATTAGTACTAAAAGTTATATAATAAAGCTGCTAAAGTAGCTTTATTAAAAACTTTTACTTATTTTAAGCTTATAGCTTTTTAAAAAATAAAAAACTTATTTTTTAGTAAAGCTTTAATAAGTTTATTAGCTATTTAATTAGCTATAAATATAAACTATAATTTAATATTTCTAGTAGCTTATTATTTATAAATAAATTTTAGCTAAGTAGTTATATACTTAGTATTAGTATAATATAAAGAATTATTAGTTAAAACTATTATGTTTTAATTATTGCTATAAATAATAGTTATAGCAACTTTATTATTTATATATAGTTTTTTTAATAAAAGCTATAACTAAATAGTTTTTTTTATAGCTTAAGTTTACTTAATATATTTTACTTTATAAAAAGATAATAATATAATAGCTTATTGCTTTAAGCTTTAGCTAATAATGCTGCTTTTAATACTAAAAATATACTTTAAAGTTAATTTTTATGTTTTTTTATTTTTAGCATAGTTTATATTAGTATAATTAGTAAGTTTTTTTAGCTTTTTATTAATAGACATGCTATAAACGTTAGCAAAGCTTATATAATCTTAGCTAGGCTTACTATAAATAAGTAAATGCTTTTTATTTGTTAGATAAAAAAAAGATAATAATTTTTATATTATTATTTATACTTTCTTTGTTTATTTTATTAAGTAACCTTAGATTGCTTATAATAAGTAGTACTTATTTATTTAAGCTAGAACTAGTTACTTCTTATTACTTATAAAAAAAAAGACTTTTAAGTATAACGTAGTTAATATTATAACTAACTAAGATATTATAAAAAGTAAAGCGCTACTTTTTGCAATAACTTAATTACTACTAATAATTTTATACTAAAAGTAAAATGCTATAAAAAAAATAAGAGTTAGTAGTATTATAAAAACTAATAATTATAGCATTTTAATTATACTTAGATTACTTTAAGGTTAAAATAACTAAAGTTTAGCTATAAATAATAAAATAGTTTAAATAAACTTTAAATAATTACTTATTATTAAGTAAGTATATAACTTTATTTTAAAAAACTTTAACTATTTAAAAATTATATATAAATCTAATTTATATAAAAACATAATTAGTAAAATTGCTATATTTAATGCTAACAATAACAACTTTAGAAAATTTATAAAATATAACGTACTAGTAAAAATTGCAGTACTATTAAACTAAAGTATAAAAAAAAACAATTTTAATAAAGTATATATAATAGTATAAAAACTTATTAAAACAATTATTTTTGCAGAAAAATTTAATAAATATATACTAAATAAGTTTTTAAAACATACTAAGGCAGCTTTAGAAGTAAAAACTTAGATATACTAGCTTAAAAAAAAAGCAAGTATAACAAATTTAAAAACAGTTAAATTATTTAAAAATATAGAACTAAAGCTAAATATAGTAAGCTAAAATAATAGCTTTAATAATAAAAACTTAATGTTAGCTTAAATTAACTTATTAGTAGTTAAAAAGCTTTAGTTGCTAAGTAATATAATTACTTAAATAAAGCTATATATATAGCTATTATTAAAAACGTTAAATTTAGCGCTAAAAAAAACAAATTTAATAGCTAAATTAAAAACTACTTTTATTAATATAGGCTATTTTTACTTTAATATACTAAAAAATGTTACTAAAGGCTATATAATCTATTATAATAGCAAATTTTTTATTTATATAAACGTTTACTTTTAGGTTATATAATTAAAAAAGTAAAATAGTACTTTAAAAAAAGCTAACCTTATTGCTAATAAAAGTTAGACTTTTTTTAAAGATAATACCTTTTAATAGTAATTGTAATAGCTATTAAAAGCAAATTAGCAAAATTATAAAGTAATTATTATAACTTTTATAAAAGCTTTAAAAAAGAAATAGAAAATATAACTAAAAAAAGCTAACAAATAGTTCTTAAAAAATAAATATATTATAAAAAATATTGCTAAAAGTAACTTTATTAAAATATATACTATAAATGTTTTTAAGTACAAAAAAGTATAAAGTAATACTTTAAATAACTAGCTGCTTACTAAACTATAAAACCTTATTTTACTAAAGCTTTAAAAACTTATACTAAAACTAGAAAATTATTTAATTTTAGTTTATTTAAATAAGCTAAAAAATAAGTAAATAGTTTTAATAAAAAAAGCGTTAATAAATAGTAGCAAAACTAAATACTTTTACTAAAATAAAAATAGAAATAACCTTAATAGTATAAATACTAACTAGTTTTAGCTTAATTTAAAATAAAGCAAAAATAACTAAAATAAACTATAGTAAAAATAAATATAATAACTATAGCTATATTAACAAAATAACTATAAATACTAAAGCTAATATAATATTTATAAAAGTTATTTTTTATAAAGTTAATACTAGTAAGCTAAAAATTAAGCGTTATAATTTTTTATAGCATTTAGGCGTTAAAATATGCAATTTTAGCGCTAAAAATACTATATATTAGCGCTTTAGTTTAATAAACAAAATATATAAAACTAGTAATAGTTAAAATACCGTAGGTTTAGCTAGCAAAAACTTAATAAAAATAGATCTTAAAGCTATTTTAATAAAAAAGTAATCTAAAATGCTAATACTAATATTACTAAATATATAAATACGCTTATAAAGAATAGTTTTATTTATTTTAGCAAAAAAGAAAAAAAGTTTAACAATAAAGCATATATAGCTATTAAAACAAATAAAACAAAAATATACTAAATATATAACTAAAAAGCAGTTATAAAAAAAAACTAAGTATTACTACTAATAAAAACGCTAATTATAATATATTAATTATATAAAGTTATATTTTACTTTAAAAAACTAGTTAATTAATATAAAATATAAAACAAATATAATAAAATTGTTAATAAAAATTAAAAAATTACTAAAGTTAACTTTGCTCTAATAATATTAAAGGTTTTAAAAGTAGTTATAAACGGACTACTAATTTAAAAAGGTTAAATAATTAAAATAAACTTTAAACCTATAATAAAAAAAAAGGTTAAAAAGTAAATAACTTACTTTAAGATTGCAATTTAATTAGATTTATTAAATTTAAAAGCAAAAGTATATATAAATATAAGTTGCTTTAGAATTTTTGTTAACAAAAGCTTTATTAAAAAATTTAGCAAAAATCTAGTGTTTAAAAAAATTAACTTAGTAATTATTAATAGTGTTAGATTTTTTACTATAATTAATAAAAAGATTATATTTAATTTTTTTATTAAAAGAGAAATTAAAAAAAGAAAAGTATATAACTACTTTATAATAATAGCAAACATATTAAAAAACCTAAAATTAAAAATACTAATTAAAACAAAATTTATGCTAAAATATAGTATTAAAATCGACTTTATATATAAAATATATATTTTTTAATTAACTTTAGATATAAAAGTATAAAATAAAGCAAAAATAGCGCTATTAAGCAGAAATTTTTTTAAAAAAGTTATAGTAGCTAATAAAGCAGTTATATTAGCTATAATAACTACTTTTATTAATGCAAAATTTGTTAACTTACTAAAACTAATAAATAAAACAAATTATACTATAAAATTATACTATTTTTAAAAAATATATAATATAGCTTATAATTTAATAATTAATAAATATACTTTAAAAAAAGTTATAGTATATAACTTTTATGCTTAAGCAGTAACTATTAGTATAAATAAAAAGTTTAGCACTATTTATAAATACTAAGGCAATAAAACTATTTAGCTAGCTAAATAAGCAAATATAGTATACTATTAAAAAAACAATTTTAATAAAGCAGAATAAAAAAACAAAAAAAATAACTTAAATATATTAAACAAAAACTAAATTAAAGCATTTTTATTTAATATTACGCTAATTATAACAAATTTAAAAATAAGAATACCGTTTTATAGAATATTTTAACTTATAAATATTACTATAATTAAATTAAAAGCTAAAGTAGCAATAGCAACAGGTAATTTAAAGTAAGCTGCTATAATATAAGCTATTTTTAATAAATATAATATTTTTTGCAACTAAAAAGTAGTACTAATATTAAACAATTAAAAAATATAAGTTAACTTTATAAAAAAATAGTAAAACTAACTAAAAATAGTTAAATTATACTTACTAAAAACAAAAGATTGCAAATTTCTTAATAAAAAATATAACAAAATGTATGCTTAAAAAAATTAGTATTTATAAACAATTTAACTTTAGTAGCTTACTTTATTTTTATTGTTTAAAAAACAGTTAATAAAAATAAAAAAAAACAATTTATTATTAACTTATAATTATTAAACAAAATTATAATACTTAATATATATTTATTACTAAGTTAGAATAATATTATAAAAGATATAATTAGTAAAAGATTTTTTATATTGCTTAATATATTAAGTTTTTTTTTTTAATTACTAATATATCTAAAATATTATAATAAAATAGTTATTATTAGCTTTAAAAGGTTAAAATAATTTAATATAGCATTAATAAGGTTTTAAAATTTACTAGCTTTTATATAGCAGTTTATAAACCAACTATTTTTTATAATATATAATTTTGTACGTATATATATTAATAACATTATTATTTTTAGTAAAAGCTTTAAATAATATATAGTATATTTTAAAAAAGTATTTAATATACTTAATAAAGCATAAGTATATATTAGTGCTAGCAAGTTTTTTGCTGCTTTTTTATCTGTTAAACTATTTAAATATAATATTAATAGTAATAAAATATTTAAAACAAATAATAGAATTAAAGCTTTTTAAAAATTATTAATGCTAAAAATGTTAAACGTTTTAAAAATATATATTAGAATAATAAAATAGCTATACAAAAAGATTATATAATTTAACTATAAAGTTAAAACCTTATAGCAAAAAAAAACAAACTTATTAGCAAAAATATAAAGCAAGAAAGCTTTACTTATAAGTATATTAAAGCTAATATAATAACTATATATATTAAAAGTAAAATTTAAGCTAACAAATAAAGAAAAAAAAAGCTAGTAAGTACTATAAAAACATTTTTATATATAATATATTATATATTCTTATTAACTAAATAAAGCTTTTTTTTTAAAAATAAATGCTTACAAAAAAGCGTATAGCTTAATAGCTTTTTAACTAAATAGTAACTAAAATAAAAAGTTAATTTTAGAAAAAAATATACCAATTTTACAAATTAAGCCTATTTTATTTATATTAAAACTTATTAATAATATTAAAAAATAATATAAGTTAATAAAAGGTAAAGTAGTAGCATTAATATAAGCTTATAAAAAGTTATAAAAAATAATATAATTAAGTTTAAGTAAAATTAATGTTTTAATAAATTATATGCTAATAAAAAAAATTATAAATTATATGTTATTATAAATAATAAATCTTAATAAAGTAAATTTAAAGCTTATTAATACTACTAACTACTTATTATAATTTTAATTTAATATATATTATATTTTAGAAGTTTTAAATATAGTATTAAATACTTTATTAAAGTTATTTTAAAAATTAAAAGAATAAATATATGCTTAGTAAAATAAATCTAGCGCTTTAAATAATATTTAAAACAATAATATTTATTAAGCATATTTAGCTAAAAAAAACTTAAAAAAGCTAAACTAAATAGAATTAATAGCTATTATTAGTAATACTTTTTAAAAAAAAATTATATAAAAGTATAAAAATAACTATAAATATAGCAGAATTATTAAGTTTTTTATAGATTAAAAAAGGAAAATCTAGCACTTTAAATAAAATACTATAAAATTTAACAAATATTAAAAAAGTATTATAAAACTTTTCTAAATAAATAATAGTTTTTTATACTATATTATATTTAATAGAAAAAAGTTATTATATTTTTTAATATTATATATTAAAAATATTTTTAAATTAGTATATAATAAGTAATACTATTTTAAAAAAAAGCAAATAATATATAACTTTAAAAGTATTTATTTTTTTAAAAAAAAGTAAAATATAAAAAAGTTTATTATATTTTATAATATATATAAAAACAATTAAGTTAATAAATAAACAAAATTTAAAAAACTAATACCAATTAAAACGTTAACTATTTTTTACTATATTATTATTATTAATTTTATTATAAATATATTAACTATTAAAGCTAAATATTTATTTTAAAATATTTTAAAATATAAGTTTTTTAATACTTTAGTAATAATGTTTTATAAAAGAAGTAAAAAAATAATGCTAATTTTTAGCTATATAATATATATAGTAAAAAATTAAGCAAAAATGCTGCTTAAAATGCTATATTTATATAACTAAGAATTTTTAGCAGCTATTATTAGCAACTAAAACTTAAAATTTATATTAAATTTATAAAAAAAGATTTATACTTTATTAGAAGTTAACTTTTTTATATTAATAGTATACTATTTATAAATAAACAGCTTATTAAAACAAAAAAACTAAGTTATTAAAATTATAATATATTTTTATATAGTAACTAATTCTAATATTAACTAAATAAAAATATTGCTTGCTTTATAATATTATTTAAATAATACTTTATTAGTTATAATTAGCTAATTATTAAATAAATTAGTATTAAGCTTTTAACTAAAATTAGTTATTAACTTATTAAACTAAAAAAAGGGTACTAAAATTAATAATAAAGTAATTAAAGTATTAAAAATAAAACATGTTTAAAAAGCTAAACATATTGTTAATATTGCTAATATAATTGCTAAAAAACGATATAACAATAAGTATATATTATTTAAATTTAATAAAAATAATATAGTATACTTATAATTATATTAGAAATACTATTTATTTAGCAAGCTTAAGCAAAAGTAATTATTAATATAAGTAAAACTTTTTAAGATTTTAAAAAAAATAAGCTTACTAATATATAAGTTAAACTTTTTTAATAATTAGTATATTTACTTTATAGTATTAATTGCTTAATTATATAAGCTAAAATAAAAAGAAAACTTATTTAAAAAAAAAAGTAACTTTTTAAAACTAGTAATAGTAAATAAAACTAAAAACTATTAAAAAATTAAAAAAATAACGTAAAAAAAGATTAAGTTTTTTAATAAAAAGCTAAATATAAAATATACTATTAAATAGCTTAAATAAAATTATAAATATAATTAAACGTTTAATAGAAAAAAACTATAAATAATTGCTTTTAATTTAGTTAAAGCTTATAAAAAAAATAATAAAGTTAATTAAAAAAAAAAGTTTAAAAAAAGGTACTTATTTTTTAATTAAACTTTAACTAAATAAAAAACCTTTTAAATAAAAAAAGTACTAAAATAAAAGCTATACTTTTTAATAATATAAATAAACTTAAACTAAGAAAAAAAACTTATAAAAAAGTTTAAAATAATAAAAAAACAATATTATAAAACTTATAATAAGTTATTTAATAATAATATATTTATTATTAGAAATTTTGCTTTTATTTTAAATTATAATAGCAATAAATAATTTAATAAACTTATTAAAAAACTAAATAAGGCTTATTTTATATTTATAATAAAAGCTAGCTACTTTTAGTAATAACTTAATATATATATAATATTTAAAAACTATTTCTAAGTTTAAAGTTATAAAGTATAAACATTATATAAATATATTAAAAAAAAAAGTTTAATAAAACAATAAAAAAAAAAAGTAAAAAAAAGTAGAACTATAAAATAGTTTATATTATATAATATTAAATATATTAAAATTTTATTTTTTTAAACTTTTTTTTTTTTTTTTTTTTTTAACTAATTTTTTTTAAAAAAGTTAGTTTGTTTTTTTTTTTTAAATAAGTTAAATAAGTTAGCTCTATTTATATATGCTAACTTTAGCTAAAATATTTAATAAATTAATATATTTTTAGCAACTATTATATATTTTATATTAATTTATATATTAAATTAAATAATAATTTTAATAAGTATATAAATTTTTTTTTTTAGTAACAATAATTAAAAAAGCATATAAATTGCTATTTTTGTAGCTCTTTATAACTTAAAAATTATAAATAAAAACAATAATATAATAAATATTTTAAGTGCTATTAAAAAAAATATTAAGTAAAACTTAAATAATAGTTTATTTTTTTAAGTTAATATTTTAAAAAATAAAGAAAAACTAGTTATAAAAATAAATAAGCTTTTTAAAATAAATAACGCTAGATATATTATTAATAATAATAGAAAAAAGATTATTAATAAAAACAATTTTTTAAAAATTTATAAAATTATAAAATAGCAAAAAGCTAAAGCTTTAATTAATATATTTACTTTTATTAATAATAATTAAAATAATAACTTTAATAAAAACCTTTTTAATAAAAATTTTAAAAATAATATAAATAATATTATAAAAAGTATTAATAAAACTTTAATAAAAAATGCTATAATTATTTTAAAAAAAGCTAATACTTTTTAAAAAATAAAAATTTTTACTTTAACGCTTAAGTTTAAAAATAATACTAAGTTTAGTACTAATATTAATACTATTAATATTTAAATAAATATAAGTAATAATGTTTAAATTATTAGTATTTATAAAATAGGTTGCTTAATTTAAACTAATAAATATAATAATAATAAAGTATATATTAAAAAAAAAATAGCGCTATTAAATTAAATAAATTAAATAATAAAGTTGCTATAACTTTAAGTAAAATTATTTT